>JAEAOA010002230.1:1962500-2280000 GCA_016746295.1 Potamilus streckersoni
TCGGAAAGCACTACATTCTCAATTTCCTTATGCGACATTTCCTAGTGAGTTTCATGTATCAGGCAGAAAGTAAATTATCATTATCATACATTTTTAATAACTATTTTTCTGCGTTAAATTAATAATTACTAAGATATTGCGGTACATTAGGTGGGAGATCGTCAGACTCGCAATACCTGGATCGCTAGTCGCATATCCACCTGGGACAGTTTGGGTTGACTTCATCAGTGTCTCCCTGGAAAAGTCACTTAGTTTGCATTTACGTAACATTATAAAACAGCCATAGATGTGTTTAAATCTATTCAAGCCAACAAACGCAATTATTACCAATCAAAGACTACTTCTATAATGTTAGGTGTGCAAACATTCTCGTCGAAGATAAGTGGCAAGGGTATAAGATCAAACTAAGTTTACACGGCACTTTTGCGATCTATCTATCTATCTATCTATCTATCTATCTATCTATCTATCTATCTATCTATCTATCTATCTATCTATCTATCTATCTATCTATCTATCTATCTATCTATCTATTTTATTCAAGCATACTTAGGTCGCACATCGTTTATGGGCATAAAAATAATATATGTAAAATGTGTATCATCACTAAAGACTACTATTATTATTATTATTATTATTATTATTATTATTATTATTATTATTATTATTATTATTATTATTATTATTATTATTATTATTATTATTAATGAAGCATTTGGAATATTCAATGAGCAACCTACTTCCAAAATAAAGTACACGTATAAAGGATATCAATATTTTATTTTCTTTCTTTCGTTTATTTATATTTTTGTCAGAGGTAGATACTTTAAAAAGTACCAAAAGTCTATATATTATTTTAAACTGCGGATATAAGAATGTGTTTAAACTTTGAAGAAACAGTTATGGATTTTCTCATACATACCATGTAACCGGTACAGTTTATGCGCTATTGATCTTTTTTTTTTTTTACTTTTTTTACTAGCGTTTACATGTCTCGCCTTTTACACACGTAAAAGGATCCATGTTTGATCATGTTTACACGATTTTTTTATTTTGTACGCGAAAATCAACCACTACAGTTTTATCGCAATTCCAAAAGATATACAAAACTAAACAATAATCATATGCACGATAAAACATTATTATTTTAATAACAGAATTCAATATATTGGTTGTTATTCTTTGATGACTTAAAACATGACCAAGTGGTGATAATAAATTTGGCAACCAATCAAGAATAGAAAACAAAATATGTAGTAATGTCTCTCTGGGGAAGAAAAGTAGAGATATTTATTAAAACTATTGCTTGACTAGTACACGGACAATTTGCTAAGATCATTTTCATCGTGCATTAAATCATACAACGTTAAAATCAAAACGCAAATAATCATGTGCTGGTAATCGTTCTCCACAAAATTTTTCAATCCTCTGTATATTTATCGTAATTGTCCAGATAATAACAGATATAAGAAAACGTATACACTTTTACGAAACACGAAGATTTTAGTGTATATTTTTAGATTCTGAGTCGCAGTGCCTTATTTATCATCTTAATTATAGGCCTTTTTGTCACCATATCAATAGATCTGATTTTAGATTTTACACCCACAAGCAGATAAACTATCAAGAAAACGAAGTTCATTTTCTCTAAATTTCTGGTTGACAGAAACAGAATTGAGAAACTTTATTGATGGGCACTTCAAGCAAAATCTATGGAGTTTATCTGACTATTAATCGGTACGCATGGACACCGTGTTAGACAATGCCAAATGTTCTTGATCGCGAGAAACCCTGTTAGACAATGTAAATATCTTGCTCGCGAAACATTTGAGGCCGAAATTGGGGTGTGATCAATGTTACTTGGACCTAATGTTTTAAATCTGAAAAGCATCCCGTACAGAGATTTTGTCTTCACTTTGACTCCATTTGTCATCTCCGTTGAAATTTAAGTTAGACTTAATACCATTTGAATTCGTTGATCGTATATCGTTTCGTAAAACACAAATCCATGTTAGAAAAAAAAAATAATTTAATTTTGTTGAATTGATCTTCATTATTCCATATATTGATGGGTTTTGTAAAAATAAGTACATGTATCCTAGCAACATTTATTATTCCTTTTAGTTATGCAAGTTGTGAAACTTATTCAATAAAATGACGATTTATAACTGTTACATCATTTTTACTTTTACAATAAATGTTTTCTCATTTATTTCAAATAAATAAAAAAGTTTTAATTTATATAGTTAAGGTAGTGATCAAAATAATTAAATATTTGCAATTGTTATGCAAATTGCCAGTATCCCTTAGGTCATCTAAGACAAAGCAATTAAACATAGTTACTGTAGTAACAATTTCAGAAAGAATATATATGAAAACAAATCCTACATAATCTAAGTAAGGATAATTTTTTTTATTTTTCTCTTTTAGGCGAATGTTTCCAACGTTACGAGTGTCCTTTTCTGGCCTTGATCAAGATACAAAATACATGGTGCTTATGGATATTATTCCGATCGATAACAAACGATATCGATACGCGTATCATCGATCATCATGGCTGGTGGCGGGAAAAGCAGATCCTCCGCTACCTACACGCTTCTACGTCCACCCCGATTCCCCATTCTCAGGGGAACAGCTGCAGAAACAGACAGTATCGTTTGAAAAATTGAAGCTCACCAACAATATGTTAGACAAAAGTGGCCATGTGTGTATATTTCATTGTTTGCTTGCCCTTCCATTCATAAACCAAAACAACAGAAAGAATAATGAATGAACCTAACAGTCTGCCATACAGAAAAAAATCGCTGATACCTTGTCTTTCATTTTAATAAGTACTTTTTACATCTGTATATATTATCTTAATCCATCAAACTTTAAACAATATTTTTTACTCAAATGCATGTAAGCAATTCTGTTCACACAAATGATAACAAAAGAAATTGTTTTCACACCTGATAAAAAGAATTTGTTAAACGAAATTAAAGGTGTTTAAAATTTGCCAATCTTATCACTTTTTAGCCGTATTTCGTCAATGTATCAAGCTAAAATGATTTTGTTTCGAGTTTTAGTTATTGACTATTTATCATTTTCGATTTTTTTTTATTTATTCATTTTTTTTATTAAACTTTAACAAGATATAAAATGTAAGATTTCATGCAAAATAACACATATTTGATACATTAGCTATTTACTCTGCAAGATGGCCAATCAAACCAGATTCCGAGTACCACACAATTCTTTTGTAAGCAATGATAGATCGTTATAAAATTTTAATCGAACAAGAGTGCCATTCAAGAGCCCAGTAATGTTTAAAATATAGAGCTTATTTTAACGAATTTGACTGGCAGGGCTTCTCCATTGAGGCAATCATTTTAGAGAGTAGAAGCAGAAATAATAGACAATCAACGTCGACGGAATAGCACTCCTTTGCCTCATCAATCTTAATGTCACTATTGAATTTGGTTTTGCAGATTATTTTGAACTCGATGCACAAGTATCAACCGAGAATTCATATTGTGAAGAAGAAGGATAACACAGCAAATCAAACTTCCATCACAAACTTGGACGCAGAAGAATTTCGAACATTCATCTTCCCGGAATCAGTCTTCATTGCTGTTACAGCATATCAAAACCAATTGGTAAGATCAGACTGCCCCTTACAATTCTATATTTCTTGTCTGATACAAAGCTGTCTTCTCTGTTTGATCCTGGAGGAAATGAAATATCTTACTTCTATAGGGAATCACCTTTAAATACTCAACGCCATGGTATAAAGCATCGTATATTAAGATCGTCGTTAAATTTAATGGACATGATAAACGGCATTTTGTCTAATCGTTAACGTTTGGAAATTGATTATGAGAATAAATACATTGTCGTCATAGTGGTAATTTTTTTTTTATAAAAACAATAAGAAAACAACTATAACAACAACAACAACAATAACAACAACAACAACAACAACAATAATAATAATAATAATTATTATTATTATTATTATTATTATTATTATTATTATTATTATTGTTGTTCTTGTTGTTGTCTTGTTGTTGTTGCTGTTGTTTTTATGGTGGTGTTGTTTTCTGTTGATTGTTTTTGCAGTTAATGATACTGATGATGTTGCAGGTGCTTTGGTAATTGAGCTTTTATTTCAACATTTGCTGTATAGTTGTCAGTTGTATTGATCTAAACGTTAGTACTACAACCAATGCCATGACATTGTGACATTTACCTTCAATATCACAACCAATGCCATGACATTGTGACATTTACCTTCAATATCACAACCAATGCCATGACATTGTGACATTTACCTTCAATATCACAACCAATGCCATGACATTGTGACATTTACCTTCACTACTACAACCAATGCCATGACCTTGCGACATTTACCATAACTACTTCAATAAATGCCATGACCTTGCGACATTTACCTTCACTACTACAACAAATGCCATGACCTTGCGACAATTACCTTCACTATTACAACCAATGCCATGACATTGCGACATTTACCTTCACTATTACAACCAATCTCATGACATTGCGACATTTTCCTTCACTATTACAACCAATGCCATGACCTTGCGACATTTACCTTCACTACTACAACAAATGCCATGACCTTGCGACAATTACCTTCACTATTACAACCAATATCATGACATTGAGATATTTACCTTCACTATTACAACCAATGCCATGACCTTGCGACAATTGCCTTCACTATTACAACCAATGCCATGACATTGCGACATTTACCTTCACTATTACAACCAATCTCATGACATTGCGACATTTTCCTTCACTATTACAACCAATGCCATGACCTTGCGACATTTACCTTCACTACTACAACCAATGCCATGACCTTGCGACAATTATCTTCACTACTACAACCAATGCCATGACCTTGTGACATTTACCTTCACTACTACAGCCAATGCCATGACATTGCAACATTTACCTTCACTATTACAACCAATATCATGACATTGCGACATTTACCTTCACTATTACAACCAATGCCATGACATTGTGACATTTACCTTCAATATCACAACCAATGCCTTGACATTGTGACAATTACCTTCACTATTACAACCAATGCCATGACATTGCGACATTTACCTTCAATATCACAACCAATGCCATGACATTGTGACATTTACCTTCAATATCACAACCAATGCCTTGACATTGTGACATTTACCTTCACTATTACAACCAATGCCATTACCTTGCGACATTTACCTTCACTACTACAACCAATGCCATGACCTTGCGACATTTACGATAACTACTACAACAAATGTCATGACCTTGCGACATTTACCTTCACTACTACAACAAATGCCATGACCTTGCGACAATTACCTTCACTATTACAACCAATGCCATGACATTGCGACATATACCTTCACTATTACAACCAATATCATGACATTGCGACATTTACCTTCACTATTACAACCAATGCCATGACATTGCGACATTTACCTTCACTATTACAACCAATATCATGACATTGCGACATTTACCTTCACTATTACAACCAATGCCATGACCTTGCGACATTTACCTTCACTACTACAACCAATGCCATGACCTTGCGACAATTATCTTCACTACTACAACCAATGCCATGACCTTGTGACATTTACCTTCACTACTACAGCCAATGCCATGACATTGCGACATTTACCTTCACTATTACAACCAATGCCATGACATTGCGACAATTGCCTTCACTATTACAACCAATGCCATGACCTTGCGACAATTACCTTCACTATTACAACCAATGTCATGACATTGCGACATTTACCTTCACTATTACAACCAATGCCATGATATTGCGACAATTACCTTTACCGTTTACAGATAACGAAGTTGAAAATCGACAGCAACCCATTTGCCAAAGGATTTCGAGATTCTACAAGATTAACTGAGTTTGAAAGGTATATTATAAGCAGTTCTTAATGAAACTTTATTAACAACATGACTAATTTTGAGAAGAAGTATACATAAATTTGTTTCATACATGTACAGTAAAAATTATACGTAATTCAGAAACCTTGCATAATGTCAACCGTTCAGAGAACTAATTTATGGCTGGAACCGTTAGAATGAGTTTCAAAAACAATGTAATTTTTATTAATTTAAATTTGTCTCTGCTATCAGAAAATGCATGCAACAAACGACTGGCTTCTTACACTTGGCTTAAAAATTAAATGACAGCCTCTGTCAAATAGCCAAAGCAAATGCATTTCTAGAAGTTTCTGAAACAAAACGAATTTTTTTACCTCTTCCTTAAAAATAAATATTGAAAAAAGTTTATGATGTTAACATTATTTATTTTTTGAATAAACGATGAATTATAGTTTGGCTCAATTTGCATGTATTACATTTACCACAGTCAAGTAAAATTTTTATAACTTTTAGTTATTTTTTATTACACTAGGGAGAGCATGGAAAGCCTGTTACACCAGCATACATATGCAAGGTCACCTCTTAGGACTTACACGGAAGCAGAGATAGAGGAATCTTACAAACAACACCGGGAACTACTTTCAAGAGGAGGTAAACATATGTAACATACTAAATTACTACCATTTTGTTTCTTTTTTTTAACATTTGCAATCACGAATATCATTCAGCGGCATTAGTTAAGGTATCAGTTTTCAATGACGGGAAAACAATATCATGAAACCAATTTAGGTTGCACGACAGACTCGACAGAAAAATAACAAGTATGACAAAGACACTTTTTTCCTACTAACTTATATGGTCATCTACTGACAGGTTGCAAATATCCTTTGACAGTATGTAGCACAGAAATGTGTGTCAAGTTGAATGTGTAATGAAGGAGACGGACGTGAAGACCGATTAGATTATCAAGCAAATATTTGAGAATGCAATAATTACAGCGTGTTTATGTTGTACAGAATAAACATGTAAAATATTTTAGTAAAACATTTAATTATAACTAAGTAAGTCTGTAAGTAATTATCATTAAGCCTTTAAAAAGCGTATCGATGATGTGTTTAGCGTCCATCTGACCTCCGTCCACCAGCCTTTATGACTGTCCATTTCTACAGTTGAAGATACAAAGTATAATGTATTGCCTAATAGACTTTAAGTGGTAGGACAGACATATTTGACTGTGTATTGCCTAATAGACTTTAAGTGGTAAGACATATTTGACAGTGAGCTCAGACCCTCTCTCAGTGAGTGGTCAGATAGGTAAACAAATAAAATGCAGAATTGTTGCTGTATGTTTGAAAGGGATTTTATGCATACAATTGACAATCATTTACACGATCTTTCATACATTAATAACTAATTCACATATGCAGCCGACATTGGACATATTTCCTGTGTGACCATCTAAAACCACCTACCGAGAACCTCGCGAGAACCTCGGGCTATTATCTTACACAAAGTTAGTGGATATGGAGAGACAAACAGCTGACTCCTACCCACCATGGTCTCAGTTACTAGGGCATAACTTAAAATGTATTGAAATCCCGATGATACGGCCATCCATAAAGATACTGAGCTTGAAGACATGAATTCAATTATGCAAGTGGTCTAACGTTTATCCCACCCCAACCCCCTACCATCACCATCTATCCCCTTTAATGCCTGATCGATTGTTACTGGGATTAAAGAAAACAAACGAAAAATTAATTCAAGGATAAAACTTTTTCAACTACGTTGGCGCCTGGGTATAGCCATGCCCAAGAAGTTCAAATTATAATGGGGTGGAGATTAAAACGGGTAAGCGTGGGTATATGTGTTTCAGAAAAATGGACATTTATTTGTGTTTTTCTTCATACTGATATATGATATAGTGCTAATATATTTATGTACCATTTATAAAGAGCATATAAGAATAAAACTTAAATCAAGATTAGAAAGTAATAGTAACGCCTGAATAAAAACCATATAGTTTAGACTTTGCTGACTTTATATTTAATACAGCAAATATCAGAGGATGTCGGTTTTGAAGAGTTGACAATCGGTTGTCTCTTGAAATAAGAATCAAAAGCCAATAATTATGTGCTTTTATTTAGTAATGCATTGCTATATTTCTAAAGTGATGACGGATTATATCATTCAAATTCAATATTTTAACAAACAATATGAAATTTCGAAGAATATATCTGTATTCAGAAACTCGGAATTTTAGAAATTCCGATTATTATCTTATTTTATAGTGTTCTTATATCGATATATGCCTTTCTATTTCATTTACTTTTAAAATATTTTCAGAAGACCTGTCCCCGATAGAGAAACAGAATATTCTTGCATCCACTCCGTGGCCTTTATGGCGGCCTATTCCGACTGCATTACTGGGAAGCTCAGCCTACCAGACGTCTTCAGATAGCCGACCAATGTACACGTTGTACAGTGGCCTGCTTGGATTGAATAGTTCGAACTTTGTTTTCCCTGCTATGGCTTTTCATCCATTTTTGAACCCGAACAATACAAGGTTGAGAGAAATGATACAAAATGGCGGACATCCCTATAATTCAGAAACAAGTTCTTCCTCATCTGCGTCTCTCCATTATCCGACAGCAATCTATAGATACCATCCATATTTAATCCCAGAAAAGCTACTTCAAAAATCAGCAGACTCTCAAACAGACACGTGTAGACAATAATGGAAACAATACAAGTTAGGCCAATGTTTACTGGTACTATGAGTGAATTTATGATGATATATACAGAATCGTATTATATATGTTATGATGATATATACAGAATCGTATTATGGATGTTATGATGATATATACAGATTCGTATAACGTATGTTATGATGATATATACAGAATCGTGTTACGGATGTTATGAGCACCACTTTAAAGTGATTAACATAATTTCGCTCATAGCTAATCTTAAAGACATCAAAGTTTTGACACAAATGCTCAATGTGTAGAACAAACAAATAAAAGCACTTGCCTAATAGCTAAACAGAAGTCGCAAAGAAATTGAAAGGAGAAACTTCATATAACAGATGTACACTATAATATGATTCGTTTACATATTCCATCTGTATGAGATGGGATAGTGCGAAGCCGTTGTATGGATATTGACTGGTGTGCCATGGACGATTATTTTCGTTATGGATTGTTATTTTGTGTACATATTGTTGTTTTCATTAGAATTTGCTAATTATTGGTAACTTACAGATAATACGAGTCGTATTTAATCATTCTCACTACTAAATATTTCAAAAATGAATAAATGTATGTGTACAGGAACAGAATGGCTTAGCTGGACACTACATAGATGTAATAAGACAACGTCAATGATTGCTGAATATTTGGAAAGTTTATTATATAATAGTCATTATATATATATATATATATATATATATATATATATATATATATATATATATATATATATATATACATATATATATATATATATATGTATATATGTATGTATGTATGTATGTATGTATGTATGTATGTATGTATGTATGTATGTATGTATGTATGTATGTATGTATGTATGTATGTATGTATGTATGTATGTATGTATGTATGTATGTAATATTGTATATATCTATATATATATATATATATATATATATATATATATATATATATATATATATATATATATATATATATATATATATATATATATATATATCTGTCTGTGTGTGTGAGCGTGTGTGTGTCTGTGTGTATATATGCAGCAAAGGAGAATGAAGATGATTTATTAAAGCAAGCAGTCAATGATTTAACGTAGAAACCTGTCTTTCAAACAGTTGTAATTAGTTTTGTATATTTATTTCACATTGTATATGAAATCACATTCACGTGTTTGTTTTATGCTATAAATTGAAATTAAATATAAAAAATATTTTTAGTTTCTGTGAATATTTTGAACGTTTAAAAAATGACTGGTTTTGTTAAATCGATGACTAACATTTGATTGACAATCAATTAGTTTAGAATGTTAAAAAGATATTTAAAACTTTGTATTCATGATATTTTACTCAGTAACTAAGAATCACAAATAACGTTTTCATGCCTTAAATTGCTTCCAAGTAATCTCCTTTGCGATTTGGGCATAAGTCTGAAAACAAATTGATTCACTGCGCTTTAAAGGTATTACGTTTGAAACGATTTCACAAGAATTTTTGGTAAAATATTTATTTTAACTTAAGGCAAATATCTTCATGACTTATTTTTTCTTCTGTTTCTTTTCTTTTCTATATTCGTCATTTCGTTCCGTTAATTGTCTTAATTAAAAGTTAATGATACAACTAATGCTTACAACGTAAAACAGACAACTGGTATGGATTAATAACATACATTCTGTCTTAAAAACTAGCAGTTGCGTGCGTGACGATACTTATCAAATGTATGTGTAAGATACACATACATACATACATACATACATACATACATACATACATACATACATACATACATACATACATACATACATACATACATACATACATACATACATACATACATACATACATACATACATACATACATACATACATACATACATACATACATACATACATACATACATATCATTCATCGTTCTCTCTAAATAATCTTCAATCAGTGAACCTTATAAATTTCTCTTCATTGGGTGAATCTTTATTTATTTATTTTTTTTTTGGTTAACTTTATAAAAAAAAACCGTATTTGTTTTCTTGTTAATAGTGATCTGAGTTTTTGGGTAAAATGACTTTACCTATCTAACAGCAACTGCCTGTATTATCCTAACTTTGCTACACGAAAATAACATCTATCTTACACTTTCATTTAAAGCGATCTCATTAATAGTTTTAACAAAATAGTTTATATATCGTACCAATAACATTCATGCCTGTCTGAGATCAATAATGCTCAGTCAGGTATCTACATAAGGGTATAGTTATGTAGATATAATCATTCTAGTATTGAGATAACGTGTTATTTACATAAGAAATACTCAGTCGGGTATTGACGATGTGTTCATTATATAAGAATAATCAGCAAGTTCTTCAAATATGTGTTGTTTATATAACAATACTCAGCCTGATATTTGCCATAATGTTATTTATATAATAATACTCACTAGGGTATATTTAATACATTTATTAAGTGTTATATTCCCTTTGCATGGAATAAAGCAATTAATAATTTATGAGAAACATAAATCGAACCAGTGCTGCAGATAACGATATCCATCATCGAGCTCTATTGGACGAGCCCTGAAAAACACTCGCCACTGAGCTCAGCCCTAATACTACTGCAAACTCGAAATGCAGAGTCACCAACTTGACATTCGTGACGATATCAACACTCAGATAAATTACAAGTGTTCTTGTTTAGAATAAAGCAATTACACGTTATGTACATAACATTTTAATTATAAATTGACACATAAAAAAGAAAGAAGATAGCGCTGATATATGAACGCAACATTGTATGTATAAAATAAAATCAATCTCGCTATATATATATATATATATATATATATATATATATATATATATATATATATATATATATATATATATATATATTTATATATATATATATATATATATATACATATATATATATATACATTTATATATAGATAGATACATAGATAGATAGATAGATAGATAGATAGATAGATAGATAGATAGATAGATAGATAGATAGATAGATGGGTGCCAAATTTTATCAATGATCCTGTTGAAATTAAAATATCATTAAGCATTGAGTAAAAATTAGCCACATCACGTCAACAGTATATATTAAAGTATAGATAAAGCTACGTGTCAGCTTCAAGACTCAAATTTAGAAAGGCTAATTGTTTGGATTGAGAGAAATGGTTTTATTACAGACGTACGGCATTAGTAGAGGAGCGTCATTCATGCCCTATCATCCTCCTAGGTGGTCTGACGGGTGTACGGTCTCCAAAAATAGGTCGCTGTACTCCGAAAAATGCTGCTTAAAAAGCGGGAATTAGCCTCATTCTCTCTCTCTCTCTCTCTCTCTCTCTCTCTCTCTCTCTCTCTCTCTCTCTCTCTCTCTCTCTCTCTCTCTCTCTCTCTCTCTCTTTTTTTGTATGTATGTATGTATGTATGTATGTATGTATGTATGTATGTATGTATGTATGTATGTATGTATGTATGTATGTATGTATGTATGTATGTATGTATATGTATATATATATATATATATATATATATATATATATATATATATATATATATATATATATATATATATATATATATATATATATATATATATAGATATATATTTACAGATATGTATATGTACACACACTAATATATACATATATGTATTTATATATGCATATATATTTATTTACCCATTTCTAGACTGGTTCACAGTTAATCCAGATAATTAGTACCGTATGTCCTGTAGTGAGAACCTAATACCGAATGATGATACAGTGGTGGGTGAGGGGTTTCGAGTTGATAGGGGGGTATTATGTGTGGCCTTTATTATTTACTTGAAAAAAATTTCAAGTAAATAATAAAGGCCACACATAATTCCCCCCTATCAACTCGAAACCCCTCACCCACCACTGTATCATCATTCGGTATTAGGTTCTCACTACAGGACATACGTTTTCATAGTATTTTACATTCATCTTAGTGTCACGAGGGCTTTTCTTAAAACTTACAAGGGGTGGGGGTGACTGAGCCTGCCAAAACAAGATCGGACAAGACTTTATTACACTGTGGTTATGGAGGTTACAGCGTATGAGATATATCAGAAAAGAACATAAATATAGCTTGTGATGTTATTATATGGTGTATAACGTATATTACGATATTTAGAAATTGATGGCTTCTGAGATAAAATTTGTTCTCTGTAGCAAAGTCGGGCCCACAAAAGAACACTGACCACTAATGATGATGATGACGATAATGGACGATAACGGATCGTTTTGTACCATGTATGATAGATATCAAGTGGTGCGTCACCAGCATCACGTATCGACAGTGCTGAAAATCCGGACGAGCTGTTCTTGATAGATCGTGATATAATCGATCGAGAACGTGACCTCGCTATTACATCAAGAACTAATCGATTGAGACTGAGATATAGCTATTTCTCCAGATCAAATAGAATAGTTATTTAATCACTGATTATACACAATTCAGTATGACCATATATTACTGAGAACTCTCTTACCGTTATTAATAATTAATGTTGAGCTTTTAAATGCTTCTTATGAGGTGATCATTTCCCAGATTTGTGGAGTATAGAAGGTACAGTACCTCTTAAAAATGTAACATTGACAAAGTTAATGACTATAGCGGTATTACACTTAGTAAATGTGCAGCACAAATTTATTAAATGAAATATTATGTACATTGTCTGCCAAGTATGAAAATGATTGAAAATCAATATATATTTAGAAAACGTATAATGTAGAATACATACATACATACATACATACATACATACATACATACATACATACATACATGCATGCATGCATGCATGCATGCATGCATGCATGCATGCATGCATGCATGCATGCATGCATGCATGCATGCATGCATGCATGCATACATACATACATACATACATACATACATACATACATACATACATACATACATACATACATACATACATACATACATACATACATACATACATACATACATACATACATACATACATACATACATATATACATACATACATACATATGCTTAATAACATTACATTTCACATTCAACGATTTTGATAGCGCGTTTTACCAATTAGTTTATGTTTCAAGTACATTTATAATCCTGTAAAATCTCGTGTAAGATTAAATAATGTATCTGAAATTATATTGACTCACAGTATGGTCTGAAACAAAAATATCCATTTTCAGGAACTTTGTTTTCTTTTCAGTAGACAATATTATGACCAGAATAAAATGTCACTGTAGATGATGTCTCTGCTTTTGTTTTTACATGCGGACGATGAAGCTAACGTAAACGTTACAGCTATCTTCGAAAATGGAGAAAGATTCAAGGCCATCAATTGTAGACATGTCTCCCTTAAACGTAACAGACACATGATGCAACATCTAGATCACTTCAACATTCTAACAGACTGCCAGCATGGTTTCCTTGCCAGACAAAGCTGTGAAACACAGCTGATAACCCTAGTGGATGAGCTCGCCAAATACGTAGAGGAAAGCTCTATGACCGTACTATCTTTGACATCAGTAAGGATTTCGATGATCTACCTGAGAGTGCCAATTCAACATAAGATATTTTACAGTCATCTTTATAGTCATCTGGAAATAAATGCTTCCACCAACTGCGAGAGCCTTCTGGCCCTCTGGGATTGAACTAGGGGTATGTAGTTCCACCCAGAAAAGCGCAGCATCTTAAGAGTTTACAGGAAGAAATCACCAATATTGTCTGAATATACTCTTAAGGGGTACAAATTAGCCAATGAACATGCAACAAAATATATCAGGGCTGAATTGTTCAGATAAAATTTTTGGAAAAGGCACATGGATAGGGGAAATTGTGAACAATACACTTGGTTTCCTTTACCGTAACCTCCAAATCAGCAATGAAGAAATACAAGTGTAACGTATTTCACTCTTGTTCGACTAGGTCTTCAGTGCTGCTCGACTGTGTGGAACCCTATTAATAAAGATCTAATAAATAAGATAGAGATGGTTCATAGTAGAGCTGCTACTTACCACAAATAAATATCGTAACATTTACGGTGTCAGTACAATGTTGAACTATCTCCAGTGGAAATTATTTGAATCCAGACAAACTAAGGTCCAGCTGACTATGTTTTACAAGATTGCAAACAAACCTGTTGGGCATACCAGGAGACACATACCTGATCCTAGCATATAGCCAGACTATAGCAAACCACAGGAAAAAAGTTCCAATTAATGTCAGCATCGACAAATTTTTTCAAGTCAGCTTCTTCCCATGCACAATACCGATTTTAAAACAAATTACCATCAATAATTGCAGACACTTATGACTTGGTCTCTCACAAGCAGGATCTTTCCAAAATCACATTCTAATGCACTAGTTAGCTACAAGTAAGACCAAGTAATTCTCAGAGCAATGCCAGTTGAGGTGCCTTATCTTATCACCGCTACAGCAGCCTGATAGGTCTGGGTATACAGGGACGAGCTGACGCTCATCGACTTATTTCTGCCTTTCCCATCATTACTCTTCTGACTGTCATACGACTTCCGTCTTTATTTCAACTTTGACCACGGACTACCCGTTGCTTAATAGTCAAGTGTGACTGAGTCAACGGAGAGAGAGAGAGAGAGAGAGAGAGAGAGAGAGAGAGAGAGAGAGAGAGAGAGAGAGAGAGAGAGAGAGAGAGAGAGAGAGAGAGAGAGAGAGAGATTACGATGGTGAAGTTTTCAAAAACCAAGTTCGGGGGACTTTTGCCCTTTTTAATTTAAGCAGTTGTAAAAGATAATACAGTATTTTTTACTTAAGGTAGAAAAAAGGTAATCATTGTGTGCTCTCACGTATACTCGCCCAGATAAATATTTAAAAAAAAACTGCTGGTAAACTCAGCCAAATCCTCTTTGCTGGCAAATCTAGTCATCAGTCATCGTCGGGCGTTAGGTTTCTGTAAATGTTAAAAGGGTTTTCGTATACTTATAAGGTACTTTCTAAGTGACATTAAAATTAAACAACATGCACACGTGGTGTTGGTGAAGGCTGTTGTTGAATACAGGTGAACGATTACACCTTTCCTCTTGTGGGGAATCATTGATGCAAGATCATCCAGCATAGAGGCAAATCGGGAATGTATGATTGCGTAATCGTGAGCAGAACAAAATTGGTCCACAGATACGTCAACGGCTCGGCCACAACCTTTTACCGCTTCCACTTAAGAAACTATAACTCCCACGCCTGAATAATAGATGAATAATACGAGTCTATACTCTTAAAATAAGTAACATGAAAGAAAAGCTACATTCTCTGTAAAATTTAAATAATTCTTTATTTCCCAAGAATATAATTGCAATATGAAAATAGAACTAAGGGAATTGCGAATTAAATCCCAAAATAATCCTTCAATTACATCTACAAGTCCTAACAATAAAAAGTCTTTAATACACATTGGTGCAAATCCAAATTACATCAAACGCTTAAAGTGTTGATGTGTGGTGGTCTGTATGTTGGGTGTCTTACTATAGTCTTTTGATGAAACACAGTATTATAATTTCAGGTTTGAATTCATTGTAAATCTAAATTGAACGTCTCTCTCCAAGAATATTATTTATTGTTCGAGCAAGATGTATTCCCAGAGAAAAGTCACTTGAATTAAAAAATTTTAAGAAATAAATTCCAGCCAAATGAACTATTGGACACACAAGCAAGAATTAATTGTTTTCCAATGACAGGAATATATAGTCCTCTACAGGACATCAGGTCAAAACTAGCTAACAAAACTATAACCTGATAAATAATTTCAATTTTAAAGGTTTTAAATTTTCGTAAGAATTAGATGGTTCGTTACAAATATTATAATATAAAACCTGAAATATGTCAGGAATGCCAGTGGAACCACAGAAGCCTAGACACAGACCCAAATAACAACTTTTCTTTTATTAATAATATTCGAATATTTAACTCATGATAGCAAAGAATATTTCAGCCATGTATTAGTTGTTTTCAGAATATAACAATATCAACAATCAGATAAAGTAGAAAAAAATTGATTTTAGACAAGGTTAAATCCACCATACACTATCAAATAATGAAACAAATAAAAATCAATATAACTTAAATATACATCACAATATATTTTCCTTCCAAGCGTCCACTGACCTCCTTTCTCAGAGCGAATGCAGATGAAGTTCAGATGAACCAGCTTTTGCATCCGCAAGATCAGCATGGCTTAAGTGGACCGAATATCTTCGAAGAGTTGAAACATGCCACTGACCGCTAGCAAATTAATGGTCATCCAGTGACGTTGATGTTTTGTTTTCTAAAGCGTACGTTTGGATAACTCAGACTTACCATCGGCAGGTGGCATGATGATCACACTAAACCGCATCTTGATAATGGCTCTTACTGGTTAACGTAACTGTGTGTTGGGCCCAGGCAAATACCGTACGAATAACTGAAAAACAAAAAAAAAACGACAACGTGCAGGTAACTCATTGTGAGCATAAAACATGTAAAGTTCAGCTGCAGAGCTAATTTTAATGTCGTGTTAACGCCAAACAGTGTAGTGCCGCCACCAGGACCAGGTCTCAACGGTGTACCAGCTAGCTGTGCAAATAAACTAAATAGATACAGGATATGATTCGATTGTTTGCTTGTGTATTTGATGATCATTATAGACAGGCTCACAGATCTTGCAAAATCGTCGCTCTATCTGGTGTGTCCGAGAACTGTTTCATCAATGAGAGCACGTGAGTTGTTAAATAACGACATAATGCAGTTGTTGATAAATTCGACCTTGTCGTCGGGGCTGTGTGCAATATTGTTGTCGCTAAAATTTCCAATGACTTGTAAGTGTTCTGCCCATGAAAGAAAATTCACGTATGCTCGGATTCAAACGTTCTATTGCCATCGTTCATTTTATATTGATACTTTTGGTCGTTTATATCTCGCAACACGGGCACGTCTATGTCAAGACAGGGACCATATATATAATTTATAGATTTATAGTGTAGTCTAGAATCTTTGGCAAGACCACAGTAATCCATTTCTCATTACCATATTTGCAATCGTCGAAATGTCTCTACAATGTTGCGGTGATTCAAAGAGCTGACACTTTTACCGTTGATGGTAATGTAATCTCCTTTCGTCGTAGTCGATCTTGAACCAATTGGACCACCCAAAATCTAAAAAAAAATCTAAAATTTGTTAACTGATTCGCTCCAATGGTTTCTTTTTTCTATTAACGAATAGCACTGTAACTTGTTTAACCATCAGTGTAACGCAGGAAGCTAAGCCCGAGAACATCTGTCATAGCCTCTTACTTAATATGAGTGTATATTATTCGCTGACAATTTTTGATCTACATATGACTCAATCAGTTTGCATCCTTATATATAAAGAATATCTTTGTCTAATAGACAAAGTGTTTGTTGCATCGATTTTTTTTAGCATGTTCAAAAATTGCAATTACTATTGTTGCAATGACCGAACAGATCCGAAATGTCCGACGAAGTTGACAACGAGAAGTTAATCCGATATTATATTTAAGACCTGGTCGAGCACAGAGACCAACACGTAAATGTAGTAAATGCTATTTACAATGTTCAACATTGCTTGGTCTGCCGGATATTTCACGTTTTTCAATCATTTACCAATGCAGTTAATACTTCCTAATGACATTCATTTTTTTTATACATAATAAATTTTATGTAACATGTTCATATCTTCATTTGTGGTAATCTGCAATTCTGTACAAGGGTACTTTGTATAGAAGGGCGTTCAGACTAAATAAACTCTTTAAAATGAAGATCGATTCAGATCACTTTACACTTACCCAACCTTCGTTCCGCTTTTAGTTTTTTTTAACGCTTTTTATTACATTTTGTCCAAAGTTTATGTCGTTGAGTTTGCAAGATAATTCTTAAGTCGATTAATTTATCAAGAAGCTTCAGTTACGTATTTCAAAATTCATATAACATCTTTTCAGAATCTTTGACAAATTTATACAACGCAATTAAGTAAAATGTTGCTGTAATCTTGTTTACCCTACCTATTGTAAGTTGTTATCATGAAGTTCTTAAGATCAGCCTAATGAATATAATCCACATAAAAGAGTTTTGATTGAAACTGTAGATGACCTTCTAGTATTCCAAACGATCTGCTGCAAGTCCCAGAAGTTGTTCAATGCGAGTACATCTCAAAGACCTATGCGTATCTCTTACGTGTGATTGATATCGAGCTTACATCATTGTATTAACATTTATTTTTCATAGATAACGAACTAAAGATTCTACGCCTCCTCAATTATTAAGAATAATATCTTTATCGAAAGTGACTTAAACCGGAGTATATCTTAATTAAGAGAATAACGATGTAACACTTAGCAAATAGATTAAAGAAACTCACATTGGAACATACGGTGCTGATGGAATAAAGGCGCGCGCACCAATCCTTTACGATGTCAGTCTGAAAACGTTGCCATTTTGATGGATTATGTCTTTCGTCTTATTGGATACATCTTATGTCTTATTAGATACATATCCATACATGGCTCCGTATAATGGTAAACATACGTTGTTTTGGAATAATGCATTTTAGGTATCTAAGATATTTGCTAGCAATTCCACCAGCCAATAATTTCAGTAGCTTTCACACTGATGAGTATACATTATGGCTGGCTATTGTATGTAGACAATAAATGTATAATTTCGGCTCAATTCATTAGTATGCAATACACAACTCTTGGTTAAGTCTGTTTTTCCTTTTGTTATCGAATGGTTCGTCAAAAGCATAATATACCACATGTTTACATAACTGCTAGTTGCATAATACAAAGAATAAAATGTCTTTATGCAAATAATTATCAGTCTGCACTAACAAGTTCACTCATGTTCAAAGACTGTGTCTTGCACACATTTTCATATTCTTATCCATTGATTGTGCACTCGCAGCACTGATGCAAATCATGTGTGTACTTGTCTGGTCGTGAACCTAATGCTCCTTGTATATTATTTTGTATCTAGCTCTGCTCAAGAATTATATGTCTAAAGTTAACATTTTGTGAATGATCCGATATATCCCATCATAAATGCACCCTTTTGCATCCCATATTTTTAATGATTCCCTAAGTCTATTAACATTTGAGTGAAAGGTCAGATACTCTAACGTTTAAACTCCAAAAGGCTCAAAGGGCGGAGGACTGATATATGAGCAAAAGCGAAGTAGGATCCAATGGCAGACTATGAGTAAAGTTCAGCAATAGAGCTCCTACAGAATCTGAACAGCAGTGAGAGCAAAGGCAAGAATAATTTAAACACAATCCGAAAAATGTAATATATATATATATATATATATATATATATATATATATATATATATATATATATTGTATTGGTTTGAAATTTTTAAGTGTTTATATCTTATGTATATTATTATATTTTGCAATTGCCCATAGTCTTCATCTACCTAACTAGTGACATTTATTTGTTAGCGATATACAACATAGCTATTATTTCTCTATTAGTACAGAATAAATAAATACTTAGGTCATTATTATTTGCAAACATTTTTGCTGCAATTTGAGTTGTATATACGGTCAAGATTATGCCCTTAGAAGGTTCTTTAAAGAAATATTCCATTAAGATTACTGTGTACTTCCAAATAGTGTTAATTGCAAACTATGTCAGAGGATGGGCATATAAAATTGTTTACTTTAGGATAACCTTAACATCTGAAGTGGAACCAGACTTTTTGTTGTTTTTTTTCAGTTTTCAGTTTGAGTGGATGTATATACTTTTATTATTCACTGGAATTATAGTAATACTTCTTGAACTAAATGATTAATTTGAAATTATACTGAATTTCAGACATTTGGATAATATTATTATGATGTATTCAAAAGACTAACACATCGTAACATTTCCTGGCCACTGAGACATAAGTACATTCTAGACCACATCACATTCTATATTGAAATTTATTTATAACGACTGGAAATCTGCTGGAACTCTATATACATTTGGACTCGTTATAATACTTCTATGACTATATGGGACGTTATTCAGAATACTGTAAATTCTTTTGACTTTTACTTTTTATGATAGGGAAATTCAGTATTTGTTGAATTTTACAAGTTCTGTTGGTTTTCTCTCTTTTCCTCTCGTAGTTTACGACCATAAGGACGTAAAAGCCCATGAAGCCAACTAAAAGAAAACAAAAAATAATACATATTCCATCAGCATAGACCGGTGTTTTCCAAAGTGGGCGTTAACTCCGATTGGGGGGGATTACCGAGGAGGAGCTAATAGTTATGGGTGGGTGGGTGGGTGGGTTTAAAGCTGAGAATGAATTTATGGAACCAAGTTGGTGGTGGCCTTAAAAAAAATTGGGAACCGCTGCAACAGACGAAGATACAACTAACGCGATGTCTAATAGAGTTGACGTCAACATCGATGATAAGACCCTGGGTAAACAAGCGTCCTTATGAATGAAACGACACAATTACTCCTTGTGAATTTTCCGATAGAAATCTTAAAGACCATTATGTATTCTTTGTTAAGATCGATGTTACGATTCTCATGTCTTAACTAAATAACAGAAAGAAATAAAACCAACAAGTGTTGTGAATCAAAGCATAATTTAATTATCTAAGACAAAAAGTAAAAGGAACTTAACAATATAATGAATAAATTCCAAAATTGTCATAATAATTCTATCAGAAGTCCCGAATAAACGAGTATTGCGAACGAATTCCAGGTCTCAAATATGCTAATGTTCCAATATTGTTGAATATGCTGAGTGCTGGCAGTATTGATATATCAAAATAACAAAGTCTAAAACTCCTTTCAGTAAATTCACAGTAGTCCCGAAATGTTGTGTAAATCCAGACTGTCAAATGAACACCTTTAACTAAATCCCGCAAGAGTATTAAATACATCAGCATGCATTAAAACAGGAACAGTAATAGGAAAAAGGAATAAATTAATTGTTCTTTTATATCAATTTATATACATACACACTATTATCTTACGATTCTAACAAGACCTCCTACGCGATATATTTTACAATTGATCCCCACGTGATATACGTCGTAACACAGCTCACTTGACTTAATCATCTAATGGGAAATTTCTCCGAATAGTCAAAAGATTCAAGATAAGGAAGACGAAAACAGGTAAACAAGCTACAATTTATTGCAATGTACAGTCATGGACCAAATGTTAAAGGCCAATATATATACATAGCATAGTCTACTACATCAAGAAAATAATCAGTATATATATATATATATATATATATATATATATATATATATATATATATATATATATATATATATAGATATATATATATATATATATATATATATATATATATATATAAGTTTTGATTCGGAGCTTCCTCAACTAACACTGAGTTTCAGACTGATACGATTGACACGGGATATTCATGCAAATATATGCCTGATTTAACCAAGTCTAAGGATATCCTAAATAAAACGGAGACGAATTTATTACTCGATATACGATGTGATGATATTCATACCCAGCTTGATGTTATGATAGATAAAATCGCTGTCTCACAGAATCTAAGATTTCACGATAAATATTGGTGGGTATAGTAAGTACATTTCCCACCCATGCGACAAATAAATATGGAAGTTTTGCAAACCTGGCTTTTTCTTTCTCAGTCTGGTTGTTTCAATCATGGTGTCGACGGGCTAGCAACTGCTTTTAAAAATAGGAAACACTTGATTTTTTTTTCAGTGCATGCCGAAGTTGTTACAAATCAAATAACAATTGCAACAGGTATATAATCCCAAAAATCATTCCTAAAACAACTTACTATCCAATTTTGACAACACACCAAATAAAACATTTTGAGAAACACACACATGCACACAAGTCGAGCTTTTTTGGTATGATGCTTAAAAGTATAGTTCCTTTCACACAGCTTGGCGAATTTTATCCTATCTGTAACTCGGGGAATTTTCAGGTCAGTATATTTAAATGTAGCTAAATGTACATAACTTGTTTTAAAGATTTCGTGTGAAACGAATTGGGTACTTTTAGTTACATTAAATGACGATGGCCCGAAAATTCACGGAGTTGGATACAGAGTAGGATAGGATAAAATTCGCAAACTTGAGTGGAACAAACGATGACCGAAACATTGATCCAGACACACGGGCAATATTCATCACTAGCAACAAAATTCCAGACTCTCTCTGGAGCTGCCAAAACGCCGGCAACAACCAAAATGTGTTATGTCAAAATCAGTGTTCTTTGTACTTTGACAAGCATCCTCAACAATCCCCAGTTGAATCCAACATTGTAATATAGTGCAAATGAAAACTCATGCACTTACCAATCAAAATGTTTCATTCATCAGTCGACACTATTCCACAAAATGATTTCCATGTACAGTATAATTGCACTAGTTATAGCAACATTTGCCATATATGTAGGACAGAAAATATTAATTTCCAAAAAAGTCATGAATTAGAAATCTCTTCACAGTCACTACGCACTTATAAGTCTGTACCAAGTATTATATTGTACACTATGGTATTGTGGGCTGCTATAGAATATTTACCAAATTAGAACTGATGAATGTTCAAGTTAACAGTTATTGCTATATTAACATGATATCCATCGATTAAATGTAAGAATACAGTAACAATATTAAATATTTCATGTTTCTATTTTCTCATGCGTAAACCTTGTGCACTAATGTTCCGACATGTTATATCTTTGTCCTCGTTAATATATTCGTATTGATGCTAGATATTTAGAAACAATATCACGGTGGTTTAGTAGCTCATTGATCAATAATTCCAATGCATAACAGTTATACCTTCTTTCTTTATTTATTTCTTATTTTCTAAGAGCGGCATATAAAGCTAGATTCTACTAATTATTCGTATTTTCAATAAAGAGTAAAAGACCTAATGAACCTCAAAGTTAGAGACAATAATAGTACCTAATTTATGTTTGATGAATCTAATAGTTTGTAAACATGCGGGAAATTTAATTTATAAAATGTGTGTTAGAAAACAATCTATGTTGGCTTTTGTACTAAGAAAAGGAAATCCCTGTCGCGGGATTACATTCATAAACAATATAGGAGATAAGCATTTGGTTATAGTGCTTCGTTTAAGCAATTCTTAGGTTTGTGTGATTACTTGTTTAATTATTGGAATTCGGTGCAATAGAAATACTCCTTAGCCCGAAATAATTAGCCAATTACTAGGACCAAACGTCACGAAGAGAAAGTGTTTGTGAGTTTCCATGACGCCATAGTCAATGATTTGCGAATTCAGACTCAAACCGCAAGAATGTCCCTGTCATAATGTAGTCCTTATTAAATACTAGTGGTGTACATTGATGTTGTGACTGCAGTGGCAGTATTTATGGTAGGAAACCGGTAAATTACGAAATGGAATAAACAAGAAGGGGCTCGGTAGATACTGTTTATCTCGCCATGGTGGAAAATGTGATGCAGATGTACGGGCTTGATGTGCCTTGAAACGATAGACTGTCTAGCCTAATTAATTTAAATGGCGTAATTAAAATAGTTCCCTGTGTTGGGGGATAGGGTAAAGTTTCTATGGCTTGAACTGCTGACGGTACGGGAAGTTGATAAAGAGAAACTATGCAAATGTGCGGTTTAAGATATTTGGCAAGTTGATAATAATGTGGTCCTGCATTGATTAGAGTAAAATTTATGTTTAGAATGGACACGTCAGGCTTTCCAACTTACAACTGAAGTTGTATAGAAGTTTTTGGAAATTGGGGTAAAATTATGACTTCTAGCGGAAATTGCGCTAGGCTTTTGACACAACTCGGGCAAGCAAAGACCTATGGCTTGTAACACATTTGTTTCTTCACACTCGGAAGAGCATCGTGTGTAGACAGAATGTGTAACCCCTTAACTTGAGTTCGGTGCCAGCTCCAGCATAGATTCTGTTAATATCGGCCTGTTGTCACATGGGATGAGAAGAAAAATGCTTTGTATCATGCAAATAATATTGATAATGTAAAGTTTATGCTATTTTGGTAATGTTGAATAAGGTTAAGACAAGCTGGTAAAGACATTCAAGATAAAGTCGAGGAAGAATAAAATTTGCGTTGTTTATAATTTTTAACGTAGCTTTTAAACAATTTTTCAGTCATATCTCTCCGATGTCTGCAGTGTGGCAGTTTATAGTGATTTCTAGCATTGGGGCATAAGCATGCCGCAGACATGTAGCATGATGTCCCACCCAGTCACATTATCCTGACACCAGGCCGACCAGTCCTAACACTAATCTCTTAATGCTGAGCATCAAGTGAGGCAGCTGTCAGTACCATTTTTTTTTTAGTCTTTGGTATGACTCGACTGGGGATCGAACCCACGACCTCCCGCATCCGAGGCGGAGGCTCTAACCACTAGGCCACCGGAGCGGTTTTATATAAGATTTGCCTTGATAGATATCCTTAAAATTAGAAAATATTTACCGATCATCGTTTGCAAAATAAATATTTGAAGAGAGACATTTATCTCCACTGGATAGCTGTGACAAGTTTAATGAGACAGCTATATTGCACATCCTACGTTCTACTCATAGCTGAACGATCTAAACATGTCCAAAGTGTGTAATTATATATTGTTCGATAAGTTTGAAATCTCTTCAACGAAAGACTATACTTAATCTTTTGTATTACGTCTGTGTTCCTAATTTAGAATATAACGCTAGAATGACACAAAAGGGAACATAATCAGAACCGTTTAAAGGTTACCGAATATTCCAGATGACTGACAATGGAATATGCGGATGATTATGGTGTGTTTCTGATAACTGGCAATGGAGTAGAAGGGAGGTTGTGGTTGCTTCCTGATGATTGAGAATGGAGTATCAAGGATGTTATAAAGTGTTCCTGACTGTCAATGGAATACAAGGGAGAATATGGACCATAAATGTAACATTGACAATTATGATTACTATAGGGGCGATAAAGGCATCATTGAAAATTATGAAAAAACACAAGTCAATGCCAACGAATTTAATCATGTATAAAAATAAATTATGGAATTTTGTATGGGTAGCTGCGGATCAAGTAATATTTTGTATGGGTAGCTGCGGATCAAGTAATATAAGACGAAGAACATCAGTATGACATGCTGAAAACCATCATACCAGTGATGTTAGGGACTGGGAACAATAATACCAGTAAATATTAGGGACTAGAAATATTGATACCAGTAATATTATCAACTGTTCATTTAATGTTCGGGGAAGAGGAATTGACAAATATTTTCTACCGCCAAATAGCTTAGATCGATACTAATGTCCTGATGTGTAAAAATATAATTTCTTGTATCAATGATATTGATAAAATAACAAAATAATAGCTTTGGTAAGAAAATATACCACCGCCACCGCACAGACAGACCGACACACACACACTCAAGCACATACCCACCCACAGAAGATTAAATAGTCGGTCCCTTGAAGTTTACTTTAGACATGACAACACTTCAGCATAACTATACTTCAAAGTTTACACCTGATAAACTAGCAAATAGTGTACAATTTATCTGAATTTCAAACACTGTTTATTTCACAGAAAAAAAGCACAAAACCAACAATAACTAAAGTATTATATACAAAATTAAAAATCAAAGAAAAAGAAAAAAGTAGTTTACTATATAAATCTGTACATAGAGTATTGTTCGTTTTATAAAGCCCACACTGATACAATATACTACCAATACAGATTAAGAACAACGACACTGACGATTTTGAGGACTTTTCTTATTCATAGATAGTTCTCTATTCGGTAAACAGATGTTGAGTATGAGGAAACGGGCAATGTTGAAAATAAGTATCAGTGACCTCTTTGGTCTCCAATTACAGACAAACCATTCATGCAATTATATATATATATATATATATATATATATATATATATATATATATATATATATATATATATATATATATATATATATATATATATATATATATATATATATATATATACATATATATATATATACATATATATATATATACATATATATATATACATATACACACATATATACATATATATATATATATATACATATATATATATATACATATATACATATATATATATATATATATATATATATATATATATATATATATATATATATATATATATATATATATATAGATATATATATATATATATATATATATATATATATATATATATATATATATATATATATATATATATATATATATATATATATATACATATATATATATATATATATATATATATATATATATATATATATATATATATATATATATATATATATATATATATATATATAACTGTTGACGACAAAGTCGTTATAGTTAGCAAAGGAAAGTAAGAAAATCAAATAAAGCAAATCAAAGTAAGATGAATTCGCAGTGTGAGGGATATCAAAAAAGTTTTATGTATGAATTTTTCCGCAAAAAAATGAAACAAAACATACGGTTAAAATATGAATGGTATGGTCGATACGGATTAATAGTGCAACTGATAACATTTACAAGTTTTACATTTAGTTTTATGGCCATCTTTGACATTATCATGCTGGACAATTTGTTTGATATCTGACAAAATTAATAAACAGATACCGTTAGTTTTCAAAGATAACTCAAATGATGGACCAATTAATGAGTTCTGCAAAATAAGAACATATCCCATTCATTAGGGACTTAAAAGCAAAGCAAATGTGACGACGTCACAATGACGTGAGTCTAAACATCAGCCATGCTTTTCTGAGTTCACTAAATGGAGGATATATGTGTATTTCTGAAGTAGGTATACTGCAATATTTCACGAGTGAAGTGGAAATATTGTATTGGTATGAATGACGAAGTCACTTCCAATTTACGTGTGAAATATTGCGTAGCTATCCTTGATCAAAAATTGATTTTTTTATATATATTTTAAAAGCCAAAACCGTTCATGCTTCTCTTAAAAAATATAAAATATCTATTGGCAATGCGACTAACGGCTGCATTACATAATTTATAAAAAGAGGTTTCGAAATTTAACAATCATTTATAACAGCGAGTTTATCTAGTAGATATAATGCAACTACAAACTATATTTTGTCAAATAAATTACTGTTTTGATAAGACAAAAAAGCGAAATTTATTTTCGTGAACACATTTATTGTGCAGATTGACTAAAGGGAACATTCTTTTTATTGGGGAGTCGTGGCATATTACTATATCAACATAACAAAAACAAAATTGTTGTATCCGACTTATTTCAGTTTACCTATAAAGAATTTGAGCTTTATTGTTTTTACTTCTACATTCACATTTACCTGACCTTGACATGCTTACAGTCTAGTTCAGAAAATTCGACTTGCAACCTAATATTGCCTGTCATTAAAGACTTATCCCCGATTTCTCATTTTCAAACTGATTTTGCTATTATGATCACAGTTAAAATCGCTAAATAAATACTTTTATAACACTAATTACTCACGCATTTTATGTATCGGATTTTTTTTTCTAGAGTAAAATCTTTTACAGTTTTGTCGTACAGTGTACGAGGTACATGGTACTGTATTGGATGTCACTGAATATTGAATAGCAAGCGGTCATATTAAGTTCAGACACTGACAATTTACACGATTACTGTGGAAGACTGATATTTTGTTATAAAAAATGGACAAAGTTAAAACTTCAATCATACTTTCTAGGAGTTCGCTTTGGACATTTGTATGGTACTTCCTCATTCATTACATAAATATATAGTCAGTCGTGACATATTTTAAGACGTTCATCAAAATGAAGGAGAGAGACAGAGAGGGAAAAGATGAGGAATAAAAGCAAAAAAAAAAAAAACTAAATATAAAAATGCAAAATTTACTAACATGTATAAAGTTAGATATATTTCCTAAATGGGAAAATAAAGTATCTTTATATTTAATTAGAACTGTATTCGTTAGGAATGTTTGGGATTTAATTCAATATATCGTAAGTTCTTTTCAAATTTTCACTTTGCATTGTAGGGAAATAAATTATTTTTTGAATTTTACAAAACTTGCTGGTTTTCGCTTTTTTCTGTTGTCTAGTTTAAGACCTTAGAGTCGTTTGTTTTGTCCGGCTGTATCATTCGCGTCAATTGATTACTTTTCTTAACTTTATTACATCATTGCTTTATCTAACGCTGTCTCCATGAAAAGAATACATAACGTGTGAAAACCCTTTGATGCAGGAGGTAGGTGCTGCTTTTTATGTTCAATTTATTGGTCTGCAATTTATATGGGCCCAGTTTTCTTTGACAGCATCTTACTTTTACCAGACCGAAAAATTGTAAATTTAACCACTTCTTTTAGTCCTTTATTCCTTATATCACTTTTATATTTGTCGGAAAATAAATTCATGTTTGGAATCTGGAACATCTTTGATATTTATACACTGGATAACTTGGGATCTCTAGCACGAGCTCTGTAATCACACAGATCTAATGGCTGAATTATGGAGCTAATTTTGCAAGTAAGTGACGTGGCGCCACGTTGAGTTCGGTTCAACGCTTGGAGACTTTTTCACAAATTAGGCATTATTTGTCTTAAAAGCCACCGTCGATGATGTTAATTTAGAAGAACTTTGAATGTAAAGAAATCTGTTTTGAGGTGCAACTATATAATGAGTAGATAATTCAAACAATACAGGGCGGTGACTATAGTACTGCATGACTCAAGTAACTGTTTTATATTTATTGAAATTATGTTTCGGGTGTCACACGGACAGGATCTAAACGATGATTTTCCATTCGGAAAAAAGTCCTTTTCCATTAAAATTAGAATTATGCTATATTTTATACAATTATGTCACTTACAGGCATGGACTGTATCGCGCACGTTTTCTTAAAGGCATTGAATATCTTTAAATACAGAGTAAGACTTTAAACATTACTTAAATCACGTAGCTAAATAGCAAAGGCATAGACAAGTGTTTTACTGGTGAAATAAAGCAACATGCTGTAAAGAAAACATATTAGACGACTGGTTTACATGTTTTTTTTTACATTTCTCAGGATGGTATTTCACTGGAACTAAATCGTTTCATATGCCATTCTCTTTCATTAGAATGAAATAACGGAACGGATGCAAAATATATACTCTTGTAAGCTGTCAAGAGTTTTATTTTATTAATTTAAAAGAACAACATTTGAATCCCTCAAGAAAATAAGACAAACACAACTGGACTGGAAACAGCTTGCAGTAAACTTGAAGTTCATTTGAATTGTAACATTAGTATTGTACCATAGGTGTGTAACATCTAGAATTTGTCACTTCAAAGATTTCATATCTAAAGTGTGTAAACACATTGAAAAAAAAACAGCAACAAAACAATTTGTAATAAAGCAAGGAGAAAGGAATATCCTGTATCCTTGTGATTTGTAGGGAAAGGGGTGATGTCATGGATAAGGTCCTTCGAGACCATATCACGTGTATTTACGGTATTTGCATTTCTCCACACTGAAGAGAGATAAATAACATATATAACAATGTATATTTTAAGGGTTTACGTCATACCACATTAAAGCAAAGAGTGCGTGCATATGCAATGCTTTAAATGATACAACAAAAACACTTGCACAAGCCATAATTCTGTTTCTCAGTTTAAATTTATTTACAAAATTAAATCTGATCTCTCTACAAACTTGTCAGGCCTTTTGTGAAATATAATTTAATTTTGTTTACATTTAAGAAATCAAAATTTATAAGGCGGCACATTTAATATCTTCATAGTAGATAGTTAAAAACAAAGAAGAATCATCATTTTATTACAACATATTTCAGTTTTTGAAACGAAATAGTAACATTTGATATGAACAATATGATGAATGTTAAAAATCCAAAACATTCATGTCATTATGAACATAATGACATGAATGTCATTGTAAAATAGTTATTTCTCAATATTGTGAACAGGAATTTTCAAAAAAGTGAAAGTGAACTTTACAGGCGAAGCTGTTTCAATCGAATCTATTTTCAAGTCCAGGAAAAGACGAATGATTGTAAAGGAACAATGAATGACTGTCAATGATATATTGCATGAAATAATATGTTTTATGACATTTCCTCTTAAGTACCGGCAAATGCCATTGAAACTTAATTTTTTTACTACGCCAAGCGATATCTTTGAAAACATTTTGGTTGGAAGAAAATGGTTTCTATGTCCTGTTTCCAGTATTGCTCTTTGGGTATAACAACTATACCCACTTTTTGGGTTCAATAATCGTCAGTGAGTCTTTCCTGCCTTCAGAAAATACCCAACTCTTTAGTATCCATCTAATGTTATAGAAAAGTTACTAAAAGGAATGCGTAAATGTGCCCCATTTTTGGAAATCTCGTAGATCGATATGATGTTTATATGCATAATTATATAACAAATTGATTGTGTCAGTTTCAGTCCATAAGGTGTTACAATATTTAATTTACAGACACTTCAAACTCATGAAGCATGATTTATAAACAATAAACTGATTTCGTAAAAAATAGATAAGAAAATAATCTTTGACATTCATTAATAACGTCTATGGTATACAGCGATTATTTACGTTGAATAAATAGTTGCATTATGCATGGGTACGTTACAGAAAAATATTTACTAAAATGGTTGGAACTACCAAAATAGGTGTACCCTGTATTTATATCAGTTAAAATTGTGTACCCTGTATTTATATCCGTTAAAATTGTGTACCCTATATTTATATCAGTTAAAGTTCATTGTATTGAACTCCAGTAACCCACCCATACGTAACACAAACATTTGCCTTATGCACACGATAGTAATATATACTGAAAAGTAAAAAAGTTAAGAAAAGCAAACATTATAGAAGACATAAGGGCAATATCAGATGATTTCTTGTTTTGGAGACGAATCTTAAGTTTCATGGAACATAAATAATGTTCTAAATGATGGAGATCTGGAGTGTAAATAGTTTCATTTCACAATCGGAAATGGGAAGTTTGCAGTAATATGTTTTTATTTGTAATTAGGTGTTTTCTTGAGGGTGGCCATTTCAACGATATTTTTTCTTTCTTTTTATGCGAGTAATAAATGCAGCAGATATCAGGTTCAGTAACCTTATTAAATTTAAAGCGAGTAAAACATTATGGTGTAAAATCTTTGCAAGTGATTCACGCCGATTGTTTAAATCTTTTACCAATCAAACGACCGGCTTATGTAGAAAAAAATAGAGGCAAATCACTAGCATCTAGGTTATTGATTATCTGGAACCTGGATATAAAGAGGCATCACTACTTGTATCAACTTTTTAAATGTATAATCTTTGCTCTTGTATTGATTGGGATGTGATAATGACAGGATATTAAGTAGGGCATTTCTTGGCAAAGCCAGTCATTATGTTAAAATATATGTGAAATCTTTTGTTAGTATGTATGATATGGAATAAGACAAACAGAAAATTAATTGAATATCACAATGGATGAGAAATATTAAAATCCGATACTATGATATACTTCAATTGTTTCGAGTTAAATTAAAACTGCTTCAAATTCAATTCGAATAAAAAGAGTTTAACGTAGTTTGCTTAAAGGTGTAAAATAGTCTTAATTGTCTTATTTGACTTGGGCGGTCTTTATTACATAATTACACACATAAATTGTTTTAGCGCTTGAGTACGTCACAGGACGACTAAGCGACTTATAACCTTTCCTTCCAATTATATATATATATATATATATATATATATATATATATATATATATATATATATATATATATATATATATATATATATATATATATATATATATATATATATATATATATATATATATATATAAGCTATTATCAAACGTTCTATATTGAATTGTATTAGTGTAACGAACATACTAGAGTACAGATTTATTGATTACTTAAAAGTTATGGTGAAAAATGGCGGTGGTGTTTACCGTGTGTTTGCTTGGGGTATTAAATATTAAATATGACGCTAAACCACTTGAGTAACTAACATTCTCTACATTGGATAAATTATCGTTTAATGTACCATTTATTCTTCTACTTTTGATTTATCCGAGCATGTTATAAAAATCAACATTATCATATCTGACCAAATTAGTTGACATCAGCAACGTGCACATAAAGCCAAACTTGAATGGCTTGTAAATGACCCAATTTCAGTTTAGGTTAAATCTAGTTTTTTGAGGTCATAGATAAGGTTAAGTAAAATAAACCTGCCTATGTAAGAGCATTTGCTTTGAGCCTGGAGACACATATATTCCTTATTAGTTGCCAGTGTACAAAACTTAAATCCTGCACATCTCATTATATCGACAAACTATTGAAACCAGTGCATTTTTTTGCATAAAGCATTCGACATTGGAATGGAAAATAAAAACGAAATTTTTTAAACAAGCACGTCAGTATAACACTCATAGATGGAACTCATGCCAATAAAAGAAGATAAACTTCTGTGAATATACATAACGTATATAAATTAAGACAGTTGTTTGAAACAAAGTCAGTATGTATACCAGTTAAGCAAACATTAACTTATTTTATAAAACAAGCTTTCGATATCAAAACATTAAAATTCGCTTTCGTTTGATCAAGGAACGAACCACTTAATTGTAAATCAATATATATATATATATATATATATATATATATATATATATATATATATATATATATATATATATATATATATATATATATATATATATATATACATCTCACGAGAGTAGCTTGCTGTGTATGCTATTTTGAAGAAATAAAAAAGCGTGTTCGGAACCGGGTCCACTTTTTCTATTTTCCATTTCTTTAATTTAAATGCGCATGATTAGTATTGATGGAAATTTCTCATTACGATAACATTTTCTTCATTGTCAAATTGAATCGAAAATAACGAAACAAACGTAAAATCAAGAAACCACTTTATTCAAGAACGAAGAAATTTCATTAGTTTAATAACGATGTGAACTTAAACTAACTGAAGTTATTACTAGATTTAAAAATTTGGAAATTTATCACAGATTTATGGAAACTATTTGTAAGTTTGAGACAATCTAATGTATTCAACGTGATGCATGAAACTTGCTTCGAACATCCAAAAGAAGCTGCCAATGAGTAGCGCGTGAACACAAATAATACATATTTCTAAATTCATCTTCTAGCATAGGAATCGAAATACTATCTTTGTATCCTATAGTCAGCTGTTTGGAGCATCAAGTTGAAAACCAAAAAGTAGCAGCCATGGTGAAAATTGCCCAATATCAATACAACTGTCATTAACTTTGCGATAATGCATACACAATTAGCAAGCATTACTGCCGAAAAAGTATATTCAGATGGCTTGATAACTGGATTAGGTAAATCGGCCAATGCTGCTTCGCAAACTTAGTAACTTTTGTTTTTGTATTTATATTTTTCTATATTGTTTGTTTTAAAAGCTAGCTATAAACAGTTGCGCAAAATTAAAATAATTGCTTAGAATTCTATCTACCAGATGCTTCAAGGGTTCTGAAAACATTTAACAATATTCTACAATTTGCTGCAGCAAAAAAGGTCTCCAAAATTCGATACCACATGAAGTACTGACTACACGCTTTTGCAACTCCTTTTTATAGATTCATCGCAATTTGCAGATAAATTCGTACGTTAAGTTTTCTTAAACTGTTAAGACTGTAAATCAATCTCTAAGTCGCTAAATTGCATTAGTAATTTGTCTAGTCCCTTACATGTTTTTCACGACTAAGCCACGTTTTGAGACTCAGCCAAATCTTATCTTTTCCTCTCTTTGCAGATAAGCTTCCAGCAAATGTAGCCTCCATATTCACCTAATATTCCTATTTGTTATTGAAGTGTAAAGATCAAGACCTCCTTAATCTCTTGGAACCAGTCTGTTGGGATGCCACCCCTAATCATAGCTACGCATCAGCGTTTAACTGAAGAGCAGCAGTGATCCTATTGACACATTGCTGATCCGAAGCTGACAAGCAGGATTAGCTAAGATTTAGAGCACCACATGGCTTCAATCCGTAATATGCTAAGAGTGAATATATTGTTGTTTTTCTTTTCTTTCGGGATGAATAAGACTTGATTTAGGAAGAAGTAGGAAAGAAGTTTTGCTTCGAAATAGAAAGACCTTGCCCATAACTTAGATATCTTGTTTAAAACAAACCAATTAAGCGTGTATATATATATATATATATATATATATATATATATATATATATATATATATATATATATATATATATATATATATACTTTTATTGATGTACCGGCTGCATCGCTTCTTATGACAAACATCAAAAATCAAAATACATGACTTTATCATTGATCCTAAATACGTTTATATCACAATTTTGTCAGTAAAGATAATTCCGGTGAATCATTAAGGTTCTTGATTATTTTTACGTTTATTCTAATATAGCAGATTTGCCAAGTTGTCTGTAATTCATGCCAAAATAATTTGAATACAACAGGGAAAACAGTTTGCAAAATACTTTTTATTGACAAACAGCGAAAACAGACTATTAGACCAACAGCGAACAGCAGAAAAAAACAGTGTATTCTTTACTGAGAATCAACATAGATAGTGCCCTCGTTACTGACCAATTGACATCTGTGTACACTTGTATTTACCAATAGCAAAATCTGTGTACTCTTTATTGACAAATTGGGATCATAAAGCTTTAACGATGCACTCGCGCTTTTAATCCCGGACTGGCAAGGCTGCCTAGACATCAAAGAGGTCTTGGTTTCCTTATCAAGTGATTCATTGTTCAGAAGTGTGTTATGCCATTGCTTGGGTAAATGCAAATGAAATAAAGAAATGTACTTTCACGCGTGTTCATTGCAAAAAGAATCCTTGCTGATAATTGTGGTAGGGAACATCGATAAAAAATATATATTGTCCTCGAAAGCCACACGAATTAGTAAATGTCGTGAATCACAATATATAGGACTCAATGAATGAGAAAGAAGGTAAGGAAAGTAATCACTAAATGAAATATTTTTTGGTTTAATAAAGCAGCTGAAGATCGATCGGAAACTGTAGTAGCGCAAGTAATTGCTACCAACTTCTTTTTGAACTTTTGTCATAAGCTTCAAATTAAAGATTGAAAATACTGTAACTCGTTTCGATCCCAGGATGCATCGTTTTCAAATGCAACTATTTAGTAGTTCTATTATTCCAAGTAATATATCAATCTAATTAACATTGCGATGACCTAAACTGTTATCGCATTATTACGCAAAGTATTGTCCCAATAATGAAGCCGTTCAGTATCGATTCACATTAGAGAAGATAATAGACCATCGTCATCAACACTTAAGTCTAAAATTTTGTTTCATTTATATACATGATCATGCCTATTACTGCTCCTCCAACATCGCTTGCAGAGACATACATCCGCATATTTGCAATAAAATAAAAATAGATTTCAGATTAAAAAAAATAATGTTGCTAACCAAAGTTTTACACAAAACATTGGATTTTAAAGTTGGTTATAAACGACTAACATCACTGTATTTTAACCACAGGGTTCCTGCAGTTAACAGCCATTTATTGATCATTCGTTTCCAAGTAGTGGGCCTCAAGAAAACATTTGAGTTCACAATTGATATACATTTCTAATCCAGACCCGTACTGCCTGTATTGGCAATTATTTATTTTGTAAATTTAGCCGTCGAACACTCAATGTGCAACCTCTTTTTTCGATAATGTCAGACAATTGCTTCCAAATTTGCATAAAATGTTCGCTCTTATGAACATAGTTTCTTGAAAGAGATTACTGTATCCTTTAAATATCGATGTCCTGGACAAGAATTGGATTGGCGTATTTCAAGTCATAGCACGCTGACTTCTCAAAGATGTTTCTTTCGAAATTGCAAACATTGAAAATTATTATTATTATTATTATTATTATTATTATTATTATTATTATTATTATTATTATATATATATATATATATATATATATATATATATATATATATATATATATATATATATATATATATATATATATGAAACTTGCATGTCTGATGTGCCATCAGTGTACTGCTGACTCAGCTATCTAAATACTTCCAAAGTATCACGATGCAAAACAAAAAATATATCAATCAAATGTCATACATATAAAAAAAAGAAAGGATAATTTATTTGCAAAGATTATTAAAGTATAAAATTTATGTATATTAATTTGTATTTAATTTATCAAGTATACATTTGTTCATATTGTATTTCATATAGAATATTATATCTAATGGATAATATCATTTTGTTGACAAGAGAGGTTTTTAGATCTCTTCATCAATATCTCCTCTCAGTAAAGGCACACAGCAATGCATGAAGTATTTAAAGCAGGCACTGATTTCGAATTTTCGAAATCTCGTTTAAGTTGATTATATATTTAAACAAGGGTGGAAAAGAAATGAATGGAAATGTAAAAAAGACATGCATAAAACGTAATTTAATGGCAAGCAGACAGTTTCCAGAAATAATTATTCCAAGAGAGGTCACTTCGGGTCTATTGAAATTCGAGATATTAACATGCCAACCTACTGAAGTCAGACTATATAGGCTTCGTAGTGTTGGTCAGTCTGTTCGACAGAAGGAAACAGATTATGACGTAGGCATATCAGTTTCTTTCTATCATCTGAACTTACATTTTAACAGCACTTACAGCTGCCTACAATTATTCATAACAATGGAATACTGACTGTACTTATAGGTTTCTGCATCTGTATGGGAAAATATGAACGAGTTTTAGGATGGAAATACTGCACAACCTTGCGAATGCAGTTTATTCATCGGACAAAACGAGTTCGTGTTTTCCTATACAAATGCAGTAACCTTTCTTTATATGCTCATTTTTTATATTGCCTAAGGCTTAATTATATAAACAAAAATGCACTACAAGAAACAAAGTAACTAAATGTATGCCCTTTTCGAAACTAAGTACACTAGCGCAGATTCATCATGTCATAACAATAACATTATTAAAGCGCACCAACTCCGCCCAGACCAATTTAAATTTTGTCGCGCACTAGTCATAACTTTCGAAAGAAAATGGCGTTTTGGTCTATGTACAATTGAAATTGTGAGTCATATTGTGAATTAATGTGCATTGCAACATCTTTTCCATTTGATCTGGAATTAATTAATTTTGTTTTTTTTTGTCGATTCTACAAAATTTCGTGATTATGGACTGGATTTATCTGTGCCAATTCAATATGCAGTAAATCGGATTCCAGCAGCAAGGAGCAGCGTGTTGACATCTACAAGTGTATTTCTATTCTGTCATTGAATGTTAGGAAATCATAATATGGGAAACTATGAAATCTTTCAATTGCAATTATCATAATGACGCAATGTAATATAATTTTTCTTTCATTTTGAGTGCAGTAGAGGATATAATTTCACACGGAATATAGCTTAAATTACATTACAATTTCGAAATGTATAATCAAGCTTGAGCAACTATGACATGGCTCAAGTAATTCAGATTTGCAGAACTAAGAAAGTACATTTTGAGGAAATTCAGGACGTAAAACGTAAATATATTTTTTGGCATTCTTATGACTAGCTAAACAAGACACTTTATGCCTTGTCACTTGCATGTATTTGTAGAGACCTTATCTGGTGTCTATCTGTAGCCAAAATCAAAAGCATTGTATCAATAAAGTTAACGCTGAATGTGGCAAAACAGCTGGTATTTGGCATTCCACGAAACATCTGATTTAGTTCATTTTGAAACAAATTTAATCAGACAAAACTTAAAGAATCTACTACATGAGTGTACATAATTTATTTACAAAGATGTTGCTAATACACTAGTGGGCACATGTGTCGTTTATTCGAGTTAAAAAAAAATGTGTGCGTGAGTGCAATATCGTAAAATATTGCACGATTCTGACAACGTAAACTTAATAGAGACAAAAATGAGCACGTAATACGTTATGAACGCTGGTACTAGTCATCGAATGAATTCTCTTTGGGTTATATATGTTTGATATTTATTTGTAAAAGACACACACACAGCTGTCATCTCTTTTGTTATTGTATTAAACATTATGACACTTCATTTTCCATCCACGTAGTATTAATTATATTAGCTAATTTCATTATAATGCATGTTGCTGGATTTTAAAAAAATCAAAGATATGTATTATCAATCAAAAGAAAGTACCATAGAATACCACTAGTATAACTAGTTTTTTTCTGTTATCTAACGGTTGTTCGTTTTTCTTTTGGCCACGCGTTGTTCCAGGAATGACACATTATTGCTTCAAATTAGGATATAATGAAAGGTCAACACGTCAAGCAGACTGTCTATCGAGTGTTTTCGTTTCTCTCCAGACTGTTAAGTCCAAGTCGATCAACTTGACTGCAATTTCCTACACGTGTTATCAGTCAATGATATGAGCCAGTGGCAATAGACGAGTAGAAAATTTTCACGGCGCCTAGAGGATGTACCCTCCCGACCCACATGACGAAACACTTGCAGACCGATATCAGCGTCTCTCAGGTGGCCCACCTAGACCAACCAGTATAAATTATAATTATTCAATTAGAATACTTATTGTAAATCATCAGCATGCCGTTTATATATATATATATATATATATATATATATATATATATATATATATATATATATATATATATATATATATATATATATATATATATATATATATATATATATATATATATATATATATATATTACAACATAAGGATTAGAGTAGTTCATTATTACCATCACAGTCATCATCACAAGGTTTGTTAAATTGGTTGGACATGCAAAATTATGTTCAAACTTGTACTTATTCTTAAAAATGGGGTCGGTGCTTTATGTTATAGCGTGGTAACATTTTTCTCAAATTCTCTTTTGTTTCTCCATTTATTGCAATTTTTGGATTTTAGAAACGTTCTTCCCATAAATTAGTTCAGAATTACTTGCAATCATAAAATTGGTAAATATCAACAATATTTTTACAATGTGTTTGATCGCAATACTTTGACTCATTTGACTTATAATTCTGTTTATTCCCAACACCAATAATATAAAGGAGCCTGATTCTTATGCAAAAACTGTTTTTAATATTAGTGTTATTCGCTTACAAGCATGGATAATGGATCTGTATTAGTTGCTGAACTCAACATTTGTCATTGTATTCTCCCGAAGACTGTTTCCACGCACTTGTGAAAATATCAATCAGGTTGACGAAATAAAACGAAGCTAATTAGAGGGACTTAGTCAAAGTTCTAAGAAAATGGTAGAAACTTGGGGTATCGAGACATAATTACGGTCTATAAATTTATTCATCGTTATAAACTTGAAAAATATCGACAAAAAGTTCACCAATGTAAAAGAAAAAATCAACATAGAAATTATTCGCCAAAGAAAGTTATTACTGTACATATCACAAAGATATTATTAAACATTAATTTATACTTTTTTAAGTTACTTAATTAAAACATATAAACCCGAATTATATAGAGGTAATTCTTCAAAACTGTTTCCGAAACAGTTGTGCTGCAACGTATCATTTTTGGGGTCTTTTCATCCTTCTGTTATTGATACTTGATCCTAACGTAAAGCAAGGAAAGACAATATTTGAAAAAAGCTCTATTCTGTTCGCTTTTATTTCAAGGTGAACTATTTATAAACTTCATGATTGTGTTAATATATCATTCAATATACAATGCATTCGTTTTCTTTATAGATTTCGATCTCATACATCAACGACTGTCAAATGTGATGTGGCATATTGGAAATTGTTGAATAAATGCGCCATATGGAATCTGAAAGGGACTGAGACGTATTGTATCAAGTCGTATTGTGTTCCTCAAAACTGGATATGATTATTTGTATGCATCAACTTGGATTTATAGGTTACTGCATTTGTATGGGAAAAGATGAGAAAGTTGTTTTTTTTTTCCTTCAAAGTAAAACTACAAAACCTTGTGAATACAGTATTAATTGGAAAAACGAATTCATATTTTCCCATACAAATGTAGTAACCTTGTTAACTGACTCATTTCGTTGTCCAACCTAAAGCTTAATAGTAAAGTAATACAGTACACAGTAACAATATTAATTCACACGTAGCATTAACCAACGACCTTTGCAAATTATACTTAATATGTATATAATCATATTTTACATGAATGCGCATTGAAAAGAAACTTTGTACTTCGTATGGAATGGATGGAATTTGTTTTCCTGTTAATCCATCTCAATTTTGCTTTTCTGCTTAGGATGGGGTGGAGTTATTGGGTTAATTCAGTACAGTAAGGAAAATATTATTTCATTTGGAAATGTAGTTGAAATACACTATAATAGTGGTTTGTGTCTGACTTTCCATTATATGGGTGATATCATTCGGATATGCAAAACTAAAAAAGTACATTTTGATGAAATTCAGGATGTATAAAAGTAAGTAAACTTACCACCATTCTTATTACCAAAACAAGGTAAACATGAAAAAGATCTTACGGTTTGTGAATATAATCCAAAATAAATACTGAATTTAAAAATATAAGTAGTATCACTAAAAAGTTCTAACTGAAGCAAAGTTTGAATGTTGATGAAGTTCTAAGATGGCGGGCAATGACCTTTTCTGCATACTGTTTTGCGTGTCATGTCAACAATTCCTAGATTACTAGCTGAATCACTAAAGTTAATATTCCGGTCATAGAATTCGGAAAAATTTCCAATAAATGTCTTTGTCCAAGACTTCTTATGAAGACAAGTATTTTCCATGGTGAATAAATTATTTTAAATAAAAAATTCAACTAAAACTAGTCACAACACAAATTACATTTGAGCTTTGAAGGTATAAAATACAATTGCATATTTCACTAAAAAAAACTTCTGTTTTAGCCCCAGCTAAAACGCAATTCAGACCCACATGATGGGGTCATGTAATCACTTAGTCTGAGTCAAGTCAATTGTCACGTACTCAAGTAGAGCCTTAGCTAAAAGAATCAATGTTTCCCACACACTGAAAATAAATTTTAGAAAATGTTGTTTATTCAAATTAACATGCAGGTCAAGTATGACCTTGATTATGACTAATGATTTTCACTCTGAAAGAAATTAAGCGTCTACTACACCAGTGTACATGGGTTGTTTACAAAGCATTTATTATTACACTGTGCTATTTAAGACGTACCTGTCGTGCAATATAAAAGTGTTCTGTATTAAGAAATACTGCACGATTCTGGCAATATAAAGGTAACGGACGAAGTGAGCATATAATAAATTATTTTTTGACGCAATTACTTGGATATTACCATTTTGACGCATAAACATGAATATTATAATTTTAACGCATCAACATAGATGTTATTATGTTGACGCATTATCCTTGATATTACTATTTTGACTCATGAGCATTAATGTTATTACTTGACACATCAATCTGGATATTGCTATTCTAAAGCATGAACATGGATATTATTATTTTGACGCATCAGCATGGATGTTATTGTGTTGATTTATCAACATGGATATTACTATTTTGACCCATCGAATGGATGTTGTTAATTTGATACATCAATCTGGATATTACTGAACATTGATATTGTTTTTTTGATACATCAATCTGAATATTACTGAACATGGATATTGTTATTTTGATAAATCAATCTGGATATTACTGAACATGGATATTGTTATTTTGACGCATCAACATGGATGTAATTGTGTTGATTTATCAAAATGGATATTATTAATTTGATCCATCAAAATGGATATTATTATTTTGATACATTAATCTGGATATTACTGAACATGGATATTGTTATTTTGATATATCAATCTGGATATTACTGAACATGGATATTGTTTTTTTGATACATCAATCTGGATATAACTGAACATGGATATTGTTATTTTGATACATCAATCTGGATATTACTGAATATGGATTTTGTTATTTTGATACATCAATCTGGATATTACTGAACATGGATATTGTTATTTTGACGCATCAACATGGATGTTATTGTTTTGATTTATCAATATGGATATTACTATTTTGGCCCATCAAAATGGAAATTGATATTTTTGATACATCAATCTGGATATTACTGAACATGGATATTGTTATGTTTTATACATCAATCTGGGTATTACTGAACATGGATATTGTTATTTTGATACATCAATCTGGATATTACTGAACATGGATATTGTTATTTTGATAAATCAATCTGGATATTACTGAACATGGATATTGTTTTTTTGATACATCAATCGGGATATTACTGAACATGGATATTGTTATTTTGATACATCAATCTGGATATTACTGAACATAGATATTGTTATTTTGATACATCAATCTGGATATTACTGAACATTAGTATTGTTTTTTTTGATACATCAATCTGGATATTACTGAACATGGATATTGTTATTTTGATACATCAATCTGGATATTACTGAATATGGATTTTGTTATTTTGATACATCAATCTGGATATTACTGAACATGGATATTGTTATTTTGACGCATCAACATGGATGTTATTGTTTTGATTTATCAATATGGATATTACTATTTTGGCCCATCAAAATGGAAATTGTTATTTTTGATACATCAATCTGGGTATTACTGAACATGGATATTGTTATGTTTTATACATCAATCTGGGTATTACTGAACATGGATATTGTTATTTTGATACATCAATCTGGATATTACTGAACATGGATATTGTTATTTTGATAAATCAATCTGGATATTACTGAACATGGATATTGTTATTTTGACACATCAACATGGATGTAATTGTGTTGATTTATCAAAATGGATATTGTTAATTTGATCCATCAAAATGGATATTATTATTTTGATACATCAATCTGGATATTACTGAACATGGATATTGTTATTTTGATATATCAATCTGGATATTACTGAACATGGATATTGTTATTTTGATACATCAATCTGGATATTACTGAACATGGATATTGTTATTTTGATAAATCAATCTGGATATTACTGAATATGGATTTTGTTATTTTGATACATCAATCTGGATATTACTGAACATGGATATTGTTATTTTGATAAATCAATCTGGATATTACTGAACATGGATATTGTTATTTTGATACATCAATCTGGATATTACTGAACATGGATATTGTTATTTTGATACATCAATCTGGATATTACTGAATATGGATTTGGTTATTTTGATACATCAATCTGGATATTACTGAACATGGATATTGTTATTTTGATATATCAATCTGGATATTACTGAACATGGATATTGTTATTTTGATACATCAATCTGGATATTACTGAATATGGATTTTGTTATTTTTAAACATCAATCTGGATATTACTATGAATCATTCTGGATATTATTATATTTACTCATCATTGAAGACGTGTCTATAAGACAGATGAGTAGATATCTAGCTTAGAAATAAATGTAATCAAATAATTAAATGTCGCATCGTCAGTTCTAAGACTCACCAGTGTGCGTGTGTCTATGTGCGTGTGTCTGTGTGTGTGTTCTTGCGTGTGTGCGGGGGAGGTTATATTCACAACTCTTGAGATAAAATTAGTTCATGTCTGATGGTCGATGATAAACTTCAGGATATATTGAAGAAAATTCTATACAATTGTTCTTCTTTCAACCATTATAACATACATTTTAGAAGAGAACAAAATACAGTCTAACGAGTACCACGAACCTCAAGCTACAATCCATATAATTTTTAAATAGCTTTAAAGAGGAATAGTTGCTCTCGTAGGAGGAATGCTTTAATTGCACGTTCATAAAGTCTCTTTTAATACATCATTAACTACAGCTTTAATTTTGCAATTAAAATTGAAATCCTTATAAAGCTGACTGGTAAACTGGGTATATTTGTTGTGTACTTCTGGGGTAAAACGGTATAGTTCTTTTATACTCCAGGGAGAAAACTGGGGATAGTCTTTGTGTACTTTAGAGAGTACACTGGAGATGTTCATTGTTTGCTAGTTTTGTATTTTATTTTGAATCGATTTTAATATGCTGTCTGATCAAGGCCGGCCTTAGGCCGAATAACCCAATTTGGCCGAAAATACATATAAAGAGAGAAAGTAATTTTAAAGCGTTGGAAAAACATTTTAAGTTCAATATCATATAAAAGTTGTTTAAAAGTTTATTTCCGAAAGCCCTTAGCACAGGAGGCCACACGTGTAAGTCCAAGAGGCCCTACCAAAATGATCCAAATCGGGCCCCGCTTTTGCTGCACCTGATACGACTGGAGTCACTCTCTTCAATAGGAACTGTGTCTACTATGTCAGCCTGCTTATGGTCAAGCAGAATGTTGTCTTGAAAAGCTTGACACAATCGCTTGCGGGAGTACGGTATACCGTGTCAAGTCATAAACAGGCTGACATAGTAGACACAGTTCCTATTGAAGAGAGTGACTCCAGTCGTATGGGGTGTTTGCTGAGTCTGAGTCACACTAGTGATACAAATTTATTTATTCTGTTATTTAAACCTTTGTGTTAAAGACAATAGATTTTAAGATATGTATTAACGATATGAAAAAATACGTTTTCTTTCATCCTCTTAAAAACGCCCTTTCCATGGCAACTGGCACGTGAATACAAAACTAAACAACTCAGGAAATAAAACGTCTCCAGACATACAATATACTTGGCATTTAGAAAATTCTAGATAAAGTCCGAAAAAGGTATTATATTATATAGATCATGATCTTTTTCCTGTCAGGGAATAATGCATGTTTCGTGAGAAATCTGTACGATTCTCTCACTTCTTTACATCCCCAATATACAACGTTATGGATTATTATAATACACATATGGTTTTCGTTGTCAGGACTTTTTATATAGCAGACGCGTTATCGCTGGCCATAACTTACATATGCGCCCTAAATTGATAATATTTACAAATTTGCTTTGCCTGGTCAACAACAACCGAAAGGCCATTAGATCAAGTTTAATCTCATTATGTCTTTTATTTCCCAGGAGTTTTCCGATAGCGATTCGATGAAATTCGGCGGAATGAACAGTTACAGCACTTGCATAATACAAGCCATCCCTTTGTACGTAAGATATGATAAGCTGATTTGGATGGTTTATCGGTCGATATAGCTCTCATTGTTCCCATGGTTTATTGTGTCCATAGCAGTTATAAATTTATTTGGACAATTAGGCAATCTACGGCTTACTATATTTCCAAGTCTGGCATAACGTTATATATTCAAACGCTGAGCTTTATTTATAATCGTGTATGTCAATAGGATTTGAAACGATTTTCAAATGGAGAAAATGTCAGCTTATAACACGTGATTTTTTTAAAATGTCTTTAAAAGACATACACCATGTTGGTATAAAAGCAATGGAAAATAGGTTTTAAGAAAACTACATCGTGTTGGTATAAAACACTGAAACTCGCCATTATAAGAAATAATTGTGTTGGTATGAAACACTGGAGAATCTCCTCTAAGAGAACTACACTATATAGGTGTAAAACACAGGGAAATCGCCTTTAAAAGAAATAAAGTGTTTACAAACCACTGGAAGCCAAACATGTCCTTACTTATCGATTCCATTTGTATCTGAGCATAAACAAATGGTATAAAGCAAGAGCGGACTATCGTGCCAGAGTATTTTTTATGAATTAAGGAGACGCATAGGGCAGGGACGATACAATTTGAAAAGAAATATGTATTATTTATTGTATAAATATTGTTAGTTGAACTCATTATCACTTACAATAGTTGAAACTACTTTGTAATTTGTATATGTCAGAAATTTCAAATCGCATCATTTGAATCCTTTAACGTTTTACATATACGAATCATGTATTTTGTTCGTGTTTCGTTTAACATTATTGGCTTATTAGGCGAAGTTTGCTGAACTTTGAATTAAAATGTATTTCTTAAAATAAAAAATAAGAAACGAATGTCAAGCGAAATTTTACGCATACACCATCCTTCAATAATTATTATTAAACGTTATGGCAACGTTCTTTGGATATGACAAAATAAAAAATATGTCATTAAGATAATTTAATCTGAACATAAGCGTTCCATGCAAAAATTTATCAAACCTTCCATATTAATATCGACCCTCTCATAATGCATTAAATGGTCAAATCTGGAAAACAACAATGGAAAAAAGTTACAAACTACCAGGAAATTAAAATTTATTTCCTTGTTTATTCGTTAGTTGGTTTAAATTTTTAAAATATGATTCAAAGATGGTTAAGGAAATTGATGCGTCATTCAGGATCTAACGAGATCATTCATGAAAAAAAAAATACTTGTCATTGTTTTTCATCCAGTCGAGCGCATGATCCTTTCATTTCACATGCTAATTTCGTATCCGTTGCTCTTCTTTGTACATACTTCCAGTATACATATTCATTTTTTGATGCAATAAGCATGCACTTCTATAAATTTAATATCATTTGTATCTTGCCAAGAACAAGACAGCAATAGTTCTCGCTAGGCAACTAAACTCGTCGATAGGAAATTATACACCGTTAGATAATTTATGACAAAATATTTCAAAGAGATTTGCATTTTTCAATCTTTTATATTGTGCATTACATATTGCGCAATCTATCTTTTAGTCATAAAATAACTGTGAACGAGGACACGTAATTGATGTAATTTACATGACGTTGCGATCAGATGCATTAAACAGTAATTGTTGGTGGGCACAATCACAAGTGTAATAAACAGCGACTACGTCCAACCATTTTCATTGGAACTGATGTTGGTGTTTAAATTAGGCCAAGTTTGCTTCAAGTCAAAAATATAATTTTTGTGAAGGAATTTTGAATGAGCTATTTCGAAACTTGACTAAAATGAGCATGTCTTAACTATCTTATCATATTTTAGTTTTTTTGTTTCTTTCAAAATTAGAGGCAAAGCAACTGTTAACAAACTGAAGTGTTAAACTATTTTAACCTTTGTGTTTTTTTTAGTCAATAGTGGGGTTCTATCTAAACCATTGTGTTTTAAGTGAAGTGTGTGTGAGTCTGTCTAAACCCTTTTGTTTTAAGTGTCAAGCATAGTACAACAAAACTCTTCTTCCGTGCATTAATGCTTTCCGTTTGCTTATCGTCCATTTCCCAGTACAACATTGAATCATGTTTTCGATACGTTTCCGTGTCCATTTCCATGTATTCCACGGCAATATGTTATTCAGACGGAATAATTTCCTTGCATTCAATCGCGCCATGCTTTCTATGTGAAGACGGGTCCATTTCTATGCAGTCTATCGCATTATGTTGTACAGACGAGTTTGTCTACTTCCACACTCTATCGCGTCATGTTCGCTCTACGCAGGCGCGTCCATTTCAGACCATTCTTAGAATGTCTTCATGTATTCATGTGACCATGGGTCAACGAATCCGAAATAAGGCTAATCTAGGCACCAGTCTATATATTTCTTAGAGCCAGAGACCAAATTATGTTAGCTAACGGTTTTGTTAAAATTAGAGAGAAAATTACTTTAATAAACAGATAAACAGAATATCCAATTCATAAAATGATTTTTCCCCCCAAAATTGTTTAGACATGATTCTTATTATTTGTACTTTATCTGATATCTGCATATACATATTGGGTGTTAAAATTCATCTATCTACCAACTCCATAAAAATAATATTAAATATAATCAGTGAAGAAGTTCAGATAAATATGGGACCAATCTGTGTATTTTAGAACAGGTGGGGCAGGGTGCTTTGATATATATATATATATATATATATATATATATATATATATATATATATATATATATATATATATATATATATATATATATATATATATATATATATATATATGAACGGCTTCAAACAGCTTTGAACAAATAATCCTGGTGTTTTGTGGGTAAAGATATAACTGCCAGTCTGTTATTGAAACAACGAATGTGTTTGTGTAAATAAAATCGTATATCCATATTGTCAGTTGAGAAATAATTCAGAAAATAAAAAAATATGTATGTTAGTTAAACTGAAAATCCCATTCTCTTTTACCCACAGGCACCAAACGCAGCAAGCACCATGAAAACAACTAGGTTGTGCACTTTTGATACAAATTAAAATGAAAGCATACTGACATGTACCCAAAACTATTTAAAGAAAACTATAAAGTCTTTACTGGTTTTTGGAGACGTTTTTGGTTAAAAGGGCAGTTTGTATCACTATGCACATTTTGTAAATGTTTTATTTTGACCGTGTGTTTTGCCCACAGTGATGAATAATCATAGACGTACATTTAAACGCACACACGCACACACACGGACGAGCCTCAATTTATATTTCTATTTCAAAATAGTGGCTTTGAACTCAGTAACAGCAAGAGGCAAAATCAATATTTGTTTCTTCAAATTTAACGAATAATTTCATTATATTTCTTTTTCATTAGCATTAGATACTAACATAATATTTTTTACATCATAAAACATGAACTTTTGGTAGGGGAGTTCTTTATGCTTGCCAGTTCTAATTACTTTAATTTCAACTGCATCTCCATTCATTCTATTTGCATTAGCATTTTTCTTAATTCTTTCTGCATCTGCATTTCATATATTTTTCTTTCTTCTTTCTTCATCTGAATGTCTCTCTTTCTTCTTTCTAAATTTGAATTTCTTTTTTTTTCTCATTCTTCACTCGAATTTCTCTTTCCTTTTCCTGAATTTGTATTTTTGTTTCCATTTATTCTTTTTCTGTTTCAATTTGCGCTTTAATTTTTTAGTCCTCTTTCTGATTTTGGAATTCCTTTCTTTTTAAAGCTGACCCTTCTTAATTCTATTTCCATTGTTTTGTTTTCTTATAATTGCAATTACTTTAGTTTCATTTCAGATTCAGATACAAATTTGCTAATTAAGCCAAAACACTTGTATCAAAATTATCGTTTTCACCAAATATTGCAGAAAAATGTTCTACTTCCTGTTTTAACAAAGATACAAGATGTGACAACTCATCCATTATTTTTTCTATGCGCCAACCCTTCCCTGGTCGGATTAGAAACAAAACTCTCCACTAGTGAAGGCATTGTGAGAGCTTTCTGATATCATTAATTAAAGTCAAAATTGCGGGGTCAGAGAAACAAATTCGTATCAGGGACTAGCATTTCTGTCACTACTGTATGGTTTTAAGTTACAGAAAGAATCATAGCCAACATATTTTGCAAAACCTACCAAATAATTTAATTCTTTAAGTACTAAGAGGAACAACTTACAGTATTCTAAATTATTCCCATATAATCTTTTAAAGCCCAAAAGAATCGAGTGTTCCGAATGAATTCCAGATCCTGAATAGGCTGACGTACCTTGACGTGCCGACATTCTTGACTTTGTCCAAACTCCTTTGAAAGTATTCACAATAATCACAGAATAAGTCGTGAACAATAGGCACATCCCAGCATTACTGGCGAAGTGAAGGTACGAAGATATTCTTTTGTTGAGATATTTCACACAAGGTAATGTCTTATTTACTTGTACATTGTTGCTAAACTACACATCAATAGCAATAGTGTTCTGTAAGATATGTTTTCCAACCAGATTGTTACACACTATTTTATAACATTTTCCTGCCAGGACAGTACACGTTGTTTTAAGATGTTTCCCACCCGGATTGGTAAACAGGGCTGTGAGATATGTTTTCCACAAAAATTGGTAAAAAGTACTCTAAGATAATTTTTTTCTGCCAATCTTCCAGTTAAACATGTTTGATCACAACGCTACTTTTTATTATAGATCATTGGATAAATTCTTGTCTCCATCATAACCAATCTAAAATAAAAATTTAAAGGATAAATCTTTGCATGTTAAAGGTTAAAGCAGCGTACAGGAAAATGGCAGGAAAATGTTATACAATAGTGTATACCAATCTGGTTGGCAAACATATCTTACAGAACACAAGTCACACGGCGAAATTGCTTTGCTATTGATGTGCAGTTTAGGAACAATGTACAAGTAAATAAGACATTACCTTGTGTGAAATATCTCAACAAAAGTATATCTTCGTACCTTGGATAATAGGACAATAAAAGTATATCTTCGTACCTTGGATAATAGGACAACAAAAATCAACGTGGCATAATGCTTATACAAGTAAAATGGGCACGACTTATTAATTATTTCATAAGATTTAACTTATATATCCGTTCAATCACCCGTTCCTGACCTAGTATGCTCGATACTAATGTTCGATCTATATTTCAGTTAGGCACATCCAGACTTCAACTATGTATATTTTTAACGTACGTCTGCGCGTCATTATTGTCATAAATACCGAATCGAACCTACATATATACCAATTTGTTTTGAAATACATTCACGCCGCATAGATAACAATACTCGGAAAGCATAAAGCAGGGTGTATATAATAAATACTATCTGCCTGAGTGTGTTTTTACGACGTTTGGTGAATGAATTCTTTGAAATGGTATACAAATGCCGTGTCAAACTCAATCTTTCCACTGACAGAGAAAAAAAAACGCATGTAGTTTTCTACATGCAAATACCTTGTGGTATATTATCACACACACCCCCGCACGCACGCAAGGACATACACACATGCATGCATGCATACATACATACATACATACATACATACATACATACATACATACATACATACATACATACGTACGTACGTACGTGCGTGCGTGCGTACGTACGTACGTACGTACGTACGTACATACATACATACATACATACATACATACATACATACATACATACATACATACATACATACATACATACATACATACATACATACATACATACATACATACATACATACATACATACATACTTGCATGCATGCATGCATACATACATACATACATACATACATACATACATACATACATACATACATACATACATACATACATACATACATACATACATACATACATACATACATACATACATACATACATACATACATACATACATACATACATACATACATACATACATACATACATACATAAAGGTTTGATCTGTGACTTATTTAAATCAAGCAATATTTGATTTTAATCATAGAGAATCATCATTTTCTGTCTAGCATGAGAGAGAAAATGTTGAACATAAGATCTCGAAATAAGTTGATTTCTTTTAGAAATTTGAATTTGGGTGGTAGATTTTTCAATTATGTTCAAACCTCGATGACGGAAACAATACACCGGTATTTTATTAGACACATTATGCTTGTTGCATGCCATGTCAGCTTTACATTGTTCTTTCTTACATTCAAGTGTTTTATCACATATCTTTCATATAATTTAAGCTCACAAATGTCCCGTAACACTTAATAATTCTCTTGTTAGACTTCCGTTCGTTTTGAAAACGATCAATACTAAGCTACCGTAATGCGTCATCGTTTTACTAACATGATAAACTCTAGGTGATTTTTGTATTGTCCAATGTGTCTTTAAAAAAGACTATAATGTAACATTCTATATTAATAGAAAATATAGATTTCCGGCTGATGCTTAAATGTCAAATCGGTAGATTTGATGAATTCCGAACATAATACCAGAAAGAGGTAATATAAAGCACCAGAGACTAACATGACTTTGATAACATATCACAACATTCCTAACTAAACCAAATTATACTGAATTAGTTATAGTTTCAGACTCATTGAAAGCAAAGAAGAAGAATTCAAATTTGTATCACTACTATTGTCACATCACAACTATAAGTTCTACCATAGGCATACCAACACTTTCAGCGTTGCATTAATTTGAATTTCCACTAAAGCTGATTCAGAACTTTAATCAGTGAGTTGTGTCTGTAATGATATGATTATCTGCAATTTATTTGCAATACCGTAGGTTCCTTGTTTACATGTTCTCTTTGTATTCAAAGTAAATCAATTGTTTGTTGAATTTGCAAGTCTTTTTGCTTTTGTTAAGAGCACGGAGTCCTAATACTCCACAGTTAGCTCTTTTTAGACATTTTGTCACACTCAATCTTTCTTTCTCATTAATATCTTGGCTACCATACTTCAGATTGTAGACACAAAATATTTGCAAAATAATAACCGCAAATTTGTTTTCTAGATCCAGATATGAGATTATATTTTCCACTAATAAGTAAATCTAGTTTGATGTGTGTATTTTCACACACACACACACACACACACACACACACACAGTTAGTTTTGTAATAAGGAAATAAACCATATATACATAATGTGTCACTTTTTGTATTATGAATGATTTAATAAAATACAAACATTCGGACAGAACCATTATGTCTTAATTCATTATTCATATCAGATAAATAATTGGGACATCTTCGGGATCCATAGTTTGAGATAATAAAATTACATATTTGTATATCCAAAATCAATCTACTGCTGGTTCTTGTTTTTTTTTCACCTTAGAACGTGATCAGATTCGTTGTTTCCTTTTGACAGAGATTGATACCATCGGTGTGCGAGGAATATATAACTTGCCATTAACTTGTAATAGACATAAATACAGGTAAGACTCAATTTTAACGTTCACCTAATTAAGCTATTATTCCTTGACTTGCAAATCTGCCTCTCTGAACCTATGATTAGCAAGCAAATCATCGCATGACCACTAAGCAAAATATAGCTTTTACCAACAAATTGTTGCATTACGTCATTTAGTGTCTGGAAGGTCGAATAAAGTTCTGACTTTTTCGGCGGTTCTATCTATTGTAGGAAAGAAATGTTGATAATGATAGCATGGGTAACATTTTCATGGTCATGAGCGAAATAAACTGTGGTGACAAATTTCGAATAACGTTCGAACTCCTAATTTACTTGTCAGATGTATCTTGCACAAATGAGCATGTCCAAAAGCAGATCTGCCACCTGACTTTAGATCGAATGAAAGAAACATCACCCTAAATCATGTTTTCCTTGTGACCCTTGTTAGAATACAGTCCGTATGTACATTATTAGATTTACCGAGCTCACGATTGTGTTGTCAACAATTTCAGAGGACATTTCATTTCTGGAGACATTTCAAACTTGTTTATTACGATTTTGATATAAATCTTAATATCACAACTAAATTCCCAGCCGCTAATTTAAATGGGAAGCCACACATGTAGAAAGTGTAGAAATGTTTGACCATATTTTCCGTAGTGTCGTACTTTTATACGTAAAAAGAAACTTTTAACTGTGATATTTCTTCAACAATGTCAGTAGTACACACTATTATTGGCTTGTATAGGCATTTCGTTTCTATTCAGAAAGCAAATTTATTTTTGATGCGGTCGGTAGGTCTTCTTATTGGATTCGTATTACATGCACTGCAAATATGCAAGTCATCTACCACCTGTCCTTCATGGTATGACTTAAAGAGGAATACCATAGGGTTTGTTAATTAGCTTTCCAAAATTATTGTCCATGGCCCTGTATTAAGCAAGCATTGAGCTCCCAGCCAATCCACATGTTCATTATAGAACTTTCCTTTAAGGCTATAAAGGGTGAAGCAATTTTCACAGAATTTTGTTATTTCACTGTTTCGGTAATGCTGGTACCCTGCTGACGTTAATAGGAACCATATTAGTATACTTTTACCTTAAGTATCTTTTTATATGTGTAATCAATTACAGTAACAGTGCATTTTTGTAACAAAATAATTGGTGAATCGAGTATCATCATATTTCATCATTCGCACCTTTTCCAGTATTTTTTTTTCTGATTAGTTAGCTTTTAAAACACGATGCAGTTATTGATAGGTGATTTTTCCTAATCTGTTCATATCATAATCTAAAAGTTTGAATTAAATAATTTTATGAAATTGTATGCAAAAGAAATTTTTCATTGCAGATGTTCACCAGGACAAATATAGTTATGTGTGCAGTAAATATCAACTCACATATTCTTTGTGACTGAATGTCAGCCTGTTCCAGTATGTTTAGTCCAAAGGATGACATTTGCTTGCGATATATTCAGCATGACTTATCAAAAAACGCAAAGGACAAAGCGAACTACCGATAATAAAAACATTTGTGCTCCTATGATCTTCATGACCATTTCTTTTATATTTTGTTTCCCCCAAAGCCATGTATAAGTTGGTAAAGGTTACTTATCAGCAAATACATAAAAAATATATTTCGTCCTTAAAATGAAATTATGATAAAATTGCCATAAAATGACGTATTTCAATAAATGCCTGTTCATGTTGCCATGAAGAGGATTAAAGTATCACTGCTGCCATATGTCTATTGTATATCCGGTTGTATGTCTATCCTATATCCGGTTGTATGTCTATCCTATATCCGGTTGTATGTCTTTTCTGTGTTTGGCTGTATGCCTATTCTATATCAGCTTGTATGTCAATTATATATCTGGTTGTATGGTAGATTGAAAGCTACTAAATAAAACAATCGTGTATTTTGATTTGGGATTTTACAATAACTGGATGTTCGGTCTTTTTTGTGGAAGAATGATATTTTCTGCAAAGCAATCAATACATATGAAATAATATATGATACTAAAAGTATGCATATACACACATATTCTCAAGGATACTTAGAGGATATCTACCTTGCATTTTAGTAGATGTAATGGAATGTTTAAATACTAAGTGGAAACGTTGTATCTCTAAGCTAAGGGTGACAATATAACGTTTCCCCTAATCAAGAAATGTATTTCGTTTTATCTGAAGATAACAGATGTTGTTTTCGTTATATATATTTTTAAGGTGAAAATTCTTAGAAATTTTGAGACCTTGAAGGAGATTATTCTATGATTATAATAAGTAAAACAAAGTCAGAACTGAAAACCCTTATTACAATTTGATCAAGTGAGGACAGTGGCATGACTAGGATTACACATTGTGTGATGGTTTAATTAAGGCACAATTATTCATTGTGTCTTTTAAACACTCTATGCTAACTGTATTTTCATTCCAATAGCGAATATGTTGATGTTTCTTGCAAATTACCTGTGACTTTAAGCATCAAATCGTTTAAAGTATGGTAACAGTATTGTGTTACTTGAAATGTTCTTCGTAGTCTTTTGTTGAATTGCAATATAATAATCAAATATGTTCTTGTCTGAACTCATTATAATTCTAAGTAATGTTTCTGTTCAAGAATATTATAGCAGAACACTTTGTCTTTCCAATGAATAATAATTTCAACAAAAAAAAAACAACAAATTCAGTGAGCACAACAAAAGAGTGATTCTACTAAATATCTTAAAAGCAAGAACGATCGATTTTGCAAGTAAACCAGGTTATGTAGAAAGCTAAGAAACAAACGGAAAGCGAGGATTTAGGTCCAATATTCATTTCTAGAAAGTTCTAAGAAGTAAAATGATGAAAACAGTTACTAAATTTGTAATAAAAAATGCAGCATACATCAGGTTCCACAGGATATTTCATGAGGAATACCAATGTCATAGACGCAGATCCAAATAAATATGTTTAACTTTATTGATAATGATCTTAATATTTAACCGCACTGCTAGGGAAATAATAACTATGCTTCACTTATTTATAGAACGACTGAATCTAGTCAGATATAAAATGAAATTGGTTTTGGACACGGTCAAGTCCAAAATACAATTATACCTAACATATGATCGTGGAGAAAACAAACTAACAGACTATACACAATAAATACACAGAGCAGTGTAAGGACTACACTAACGTGTCTTTTGGTGATATACTTCATTCTTCACAAGGTCAGTCCAGTGACTTTGTCAGGTTAACGGGTAAATCTTTTATTGTTTTTGAACAATATCAAGGGTTGAAAAATGCCATTTGAAGTTGTCGATGTATTTGTAACAAGTTGAATTTTGCAGAGATCACTTCATTAAAGAAAGGATGCGATATCTTTTCTGTTGACTTGCTAAAATCCTGATTGGCTATGTTAATAATTATGGGTGTTCCATATGAATTTGCGTGTTTTATAAATGTGTTACGGCGTAATATCAGTCAGTCTACTTGAGATAATGTCTCCAAGACAAAACTAACAAATACATTTCTCATATAAAGATCTAAGGGACGTGTAGGGGTGTTTAGAGAGATGATTCTGTGAAAGAAAAAGATATAAAGATACCTTATTTTAGTTTCATACAATTTTTCTTTGATTGGAGTCTAAAGATAAATTGTTGAAACTTATTATTCTTAATTTCATAAAATGTTTCTTTTGAAATGAATGCGAAGATAACTGTTTAAATTTATCTGACTTAGTTTAATATTTTTCTTTGGTGTGAGTCGTAATATACATGTTGAATTTATATTTCATGGGTGTATTATAAAACGTGTTCTGAGAAATTTGCACATTATTGTCCTAATAGGAGTCATGAAATAATTGTTTAAATTTATTCGTTTATATGTCAAACGAATCATGTATGCTAAGAATTCCTTATTATTATAATGTATGATATATTTGCCGATTAATCGTTAATTAGCAAATAATGTATTTAAGACAATGAGTGAATATCGTAAATTCATATGTATAACTAATATTTCAATTCATTAAACCGAGAATCGATTGTATTATCACTGAAGCCACAATAATGGCTTTTTACTTTTTATTATACATGTGTCCGACTAAGTCAAGATGGTGAATAACAGCTGATACGTCGAGGGTTTGTATTGTTCATTAAGTTAGACTTGACAATTATATATATATATATATATATATATATATATATATATATATATATATATATATATATATATATATATTCGTGATGTTAAATAGTTTTGTTTGAGAAATACAATAACTTGCTGCACTAAGATTTGCTTATGTAAAGAACTGACATAGCATTTATATGGTATGGAATACCAGGCGTCAACCTGAAACCACATTAACAGTTAGTGTCTGTTTGATTACGATCTGACGATATCTAACGTAACAAGAGGAGATGATGTTCTATTCAAGAAATACAAACCCAATAAATATTTATGTTGCATGTTAATCTATTTTCGAAAAGAAAGAACTGCAAGGGGAGATGTAGAAGAAATACATCTCATCGTGCAGTTAATGACCAATAGGCTGGATGCGAGCGCGCGCGCGCGCGCGCGAGAGAGAGAGAGAGAGAGAGAGAGAGAGAGAGAGAGAGAGAGAGAGAGAGAGAAGCTGGACGAATTAAGTCTACCCAACATACTGCCGGTATTAGATTATGCAGGCATGTTGGATCATTGAATTCGAAATGCTCACCCGAATTGTTTTATCAAAATGGTCATATATGTGTAAACGGAACTGCTGAATACTTTTAAACTAATAACTTTAGGTAATTATTTTCTTTAAGAAATGTATTCTTGAAGTGTCTTTTACAATTACGTTTATGTTTGTCTGATGGATTATATACATATATATATATATATATATATATATATATATATATATATATATATATACATATATATATATATATATATATATATATATATATATATATATATATATATTCATTCTGATCCTGCTTTTTCTGCTCTACATCTTTGCTCAGATCCCCATTTGCTTTATTCATTAATTTCATATCTTTTATTGTTCACTCGATCTAGGCGATAAACACTGAGGTCGATCGTCATATGGATATCGATAACCATCACTACCCCATAACAAGAAGAAACTTCCTTGATTGCAAAATTTGACATCGTGTCACAGGAAAACACCAAATTAAACAATCAGCAATCAATATGAATATATCGTATGTGTTTTTTTTTTCTTAAAGCAAGCAACAACCGTATGCGAAACAGGAAAATTAAAACATTTGACAAGATAATGTAGGTTTTCCACAAAGAAAAGGTTGTAGAAAAGAACAAAACTCTTTTGTTTCAAGATCGAATGATGTTCATTCTTTTCCTTCCAGCTACATTTTTCTGTCAACATGTTCTAAATTTTCATTACATGTTTCAGAAACAGGGCGAACTGTGTGGTAATAACCTTCCAAATATCAATTACATATAGGGTTATGTATTCTTTGTTGGAATAGATATAAGAAAATCTTGCACGGATGAAGTCGAAACATTGTATTGTCACACGTTTCCAACTCACAAATAAAATATTTCGTTAAATCTACTTAAACAACGTAGATGTTCATTTAACTAGTTGTTCTATCCACAAACACTGTCGAATCGGATGGATATTTTTCTTCATGTAAAAATCAATTGCATTAATGCATCGATTTAATAAGCTTCGAAATGTGTCACTAATGTTCAGACGGAGATTTTGCTTACATACATTGTTTCAGATTGTGTATTTTGTGAAATTAATAACTGTTTTTATACGAAACACATTTCTATGAGGATTAATACGGTGAACATTATTAGTGTTCTGTTGTCTGATCGCTTCAGAGAGCAACATCTTAAAACAAACGATTAAAAACAATAGGAATTTACCTTAACGGATTTTAGTTATTTATTTTGTTTATCTATGCACTAAATGTGAGTTGTTTGTTTTTGGCAAGTATGCAGTCTAATTTCTTAACAAACGATGCACACAAATTTTGATTGTTAATTTAGGTGTATTAAACACTCATATATCCCATATGTCCCCTTTTTTACAAACATGACTTTGATTCTGGTGAAAATCAAGCCGCTAATTCAGCAATACCATTAGTATATATTTAATCAATAGTCTGACACTAACAACATGAACAGTTTGTTGTAAAGTATAACAGGTACTGTACTGGTGGCACTGAATATCGAATAAAAAGAGGTCAAGATTTTTGCAAAGAATGTTATTGCTTAAAGCCGAGAGAGAGAGAGAGAGAGAGAGAGAGAGAGAGAGAGAGAGAGAGAGAGAGAGAGAGAGAGAGAGAGAGAGAGAGAGAGAGAGAGAGAGAGAGAGAGAGAGAGAGGGAGGGAGGGGGGGCCAAAATATGATCCCTAAATAGTAGTTTTAAGTTTAACGTTGCAGCTGCGTTATCAAGTTTCTCCCAAGTAAATATTTAAAGGGTTTAAAAACGACACCGATAATAATCATTGAAACTTGTTTGCTTTTCATATCTGATCAAGATGTTATTCATTGAAACTTTTCTTTTCTTTTCATATCTGATTAAGATTTTATTCATTGAAACTTGTTTTCTTTTCATATCTGATTACGATGTCATTCACTGAACCTTTTTTTCTTTTCATATCTGATTACGTTGTTATTCATTGAAACGTTTTTTTCTTTTCATATCTGATTAAGATGTTATTCATTGAAACTTGTTTTCTTTTCATATCTGATTAAGATGTTATTCATTGAAACTTGTTTTCTTTGCATATCTAATTAAGATGTTATTCATTTGAACTTTTTTTCTTTTCATATCTGATTAAGATGTTATTCATTGAAACTTGTTTTCTTTTCATATCTAATTAAGATGTTATTCATTGAAACTTGTTTTCTTTTCATATCTAATTAAGATGTTATTCATTGAAACTTGTTTTCTTTTCATATCTGATTAAGATGTCATTCACTGAAACTTTTTTTCTTTTCATATCTGATCAAGATGTTATTCATTGAAACTTGTTTTCTTTTCATATCTGGTTAAGATGTTGTTCATTGAAACTTGTTTTCTTTTCATATCTGATTACGATGTCATTCACTGAAACTTTTTTCTTTTCATATCTGATCAAGATGTTATTCATTGAAACTTGTTTTCTTTTTTGATTAAGATGTTAATCAGAATTCAGAATTTTCTTCAGCATTGCGAGGATAATAAGATTTATTTAAAACAGAGAACATCACAAGATTTGTTAGGAGCATATGTTTTAAGGAGAATGGAAACCTATTTCCGTTCATAAAATACGATTCATGTAAGAACAAAAGAGTATCAGTTTCTATTTTATATCGTATAAAATGCGCGTATATAGCATTCCCAATGATGGGGTGATAACGCGGTGCACACATTTCGTGACATATTGCAATTAAATCGTGCATATATTCGTTTTGAAGTATAACATCACAATAGGATTCTGTTCTCCCATTATGCCCCAACCTATTCTTTCGAGAAACAGTCATGCCCCAGCTCAGTCTATGGAGAAACAAATATTTCTCTAGGCTAGTCCATTCGGCAACAAGAATGCTTCCAGCCTAGTCCACATCGAATTTACTATTCCCCATACTAGCACATTGAGAAACGAGTAAGCCTCCAGCCTAGTCCTTACTAAAACACGTATGCTAGCAGTTTAGCCCATCGAGAAGCAAGTGAGCTACTAGCCTAAAAAATATAGAAATATGTCACACACGTTGATATTAAGAATTGAACTTCTTTCATTGCCGGTCAGTTTTCGTACCGATAAATACAATATCTTTGGAGAAAAGTTGTATCTGCAGCCATAGGTATTCAACTCACGATCTTGTGTATTGTCTAGACAGATTGTGTGAGGAGCTGGCTGAGGAATTTGGAATTATAAATGTATGCCTATATGTTTATTAACATCGTCATACGTCTCTAATAATCTCGAGATTAGATCTTAGCTATAATGTATCTATAAATTTGTCTTGAATGGTTAGAATATTGGTAGGCTCGCAGTCGTTATTCGTTATAACTAAGAGCACATATATTACGAATTCCAAAGCAAAAAAAATGGAACTAAAATATATTAGGCATATACTTCTATTTTACTGCAGTCATTGTAAAAACACGTGAAGAAGTTGTAAAGATTACGCCATTAGTTCGGATGAATTATTGCTTTTGACGTGTCATTGCCAAGCATCAGAAGAACGAATCACAAAAATATAAACCAACACTTATTGAATATTATCACTATTATCGTGATTATTTCACAAAATCTCATGTATATTTTCTTACATTAAAAACTATTAATTTTCTGCACACAAATTCTTTAACTCTTTAACTCCATCCCATACTCTAAAGTTTTAGTAAACAGTAATTAGAATGTCATTCCGTGTGTGTGTTTTTATGTGTTTGTGTGTGTGTGTGTGTTTGTGTGTCACAAAGAAACAAATGAAGTGATATGTATATAACATATTTTATGAGCATTTTTGCATTTTAGTTTGGCTTGATAAATTGATTGAGAGACCGGTCTGGGGATAAATAGGGTAAATGAATCGCAGGAGATGCTGACTCAGCCATCTTTGCTGGTTTATTAGCAAGATGGTTGTGGTTATGAGATATGATGATGTCACCCCACTTTTCTTGGTTTTGATTTATGTGACACACTAGTAGATGATATGATCGTATATTCAAGATAACAAATTATTTTTATGGTAAAACAGTGATCTGGGAGCAAAAATGTAATTTCACTGAAATTATTTTATTTTGTAGTAAGATGTTGATGATATTGATTGGTTTTAAATTATAGCATTGCTTCGTAACTGTAATCGTAGACTTTTGAATGAAATTTAAGTTAAGTTCTTCGTAATTCTCTCAATTCGATCCACGCACAAAATCGTTTTTATTAAAACAGAACGTGACGAGAGCAACGACATTGCTTAGAATGCATTTGACAAATATTAACATCACAATGGATAGTACCGATTGTAGGTACTCTCGTCTGTGTTATGTAATGTAACATCGTTTACTGAACTTGATCTTATCCAAAAATTTGAGTTCAGTTCTGTTTGACCTTTTTGACGTTCCTATTTTTAATTTTATTGACGTAAACAACCAATGACAGATTCCTTGGATATAGTTGCTTTCCTCGTTTCAAGATCAGTGAAGTTTTGGTAAACAACTTTATTTATCTTTTTATTCTTTTTATCTTTCTCTTAGTAAGAATCATTAAGTTGAGTTAACTTCATACCTGGACTACTTGACAAGTAGCACATATTAAAAGGCACAAACTTCTATTTTTTTATCCAGAAGAACAAACATTTGACCTTTATCACGGAACCTGTTTTGCGTCCTAATTAGTTGCATAATTGTTGTTTCCATAAAGGTTGAATCCGAGGGGCATACAACACTTGACACTTTCAATTGTATTATGTTGTGACAAGCTTGAGCTGAATTTTGTTTTCTTCTTATTGTTGAATTCAAGTGATTATTATCCCTGATGATACAGTTGTGCTCTGACAAATTCTTGGAGACAGACATTTATTGGAAATTTAACTAAATGCAAAATTGCAATAATATTTTCTGTGATTCAACAAGAGACTGTTGGCACAGCAGCACTTCGTTGATCACATCAGACGTCATCATGTTCAGGTTCGAATATCATCGGGACTCGAACTCAGTTTTACTAAGGACTTTATTACTAGAACTTTTTTTTCTTGATTATTGTTGGATTTAATCAGTAAAACCGTAAAGTTCAGTTTTCCTAATTTTTCACATACTTATTTCAAGACCATAGACTCGTAACAACTGTGATGGTTAGTGCCGATTATAGTCACCATCTGCCAAATAGGATGATCGCAAATATTGAATTCTCAGTGTTCTTGTCAATTGTCTACAGTCTATGATGAATGCCGAAAACTTCTATAATCGTCCCTTTTTCCTTTCGTCAAAAAAACACCGAATATTGAACACTGTAAAGTTACTTTTTATAATGGTCTAAATTCTACCGTGAGTGCAGAAAACTCTGAAGCTACCTCTCATAAAGATCTACAATCTACCATGAAAGCTGAAAACTTTAATGGCCTTCCTCTTTATTATCGTTAGTAAAACACCAAATATTTATATGTTTGACTCTAATTGGGAAAATCATTGCCTGTGATACTTGACGGACATTTCAATGGTTTCTTATCATTAGTAGATAGTTCTTTTAATTAAGAGAGATATTCTTTAGATGAGATACTATACAGAAATAAAATGACCTATTATCATAATATGTATCAAGTATTCCGTGTCCATCTTTGATTATTGTTGATAGAGATATAACATTAACACGATTCGTATTTATCAATATCGCACTTACTGAACAATATATCAAATATATAATCAATTTATATACCATCAAATTCTATTAGTATGTAGAGTATGAAATGGAAGAACGCTTATAAGCCAAATACTCTATCTAAAAGGCAATATGCCAAATACACTATGATCAAGGCATTAAGCCAAATACACTAGGATAAAGGCAGGAAGCCAAATACACTATCTAAAAGGCAATATGCCAAATACACTATGATCAAGTGAATAAGCCAAATACACTATAATAAAGGCAATAACCCAAATACACTATGATACAGGCAAGAAGCCAAATACACTATCTAAAAGCAATATGCCAAATACACTATGGTAAAGTCAATAAGCCAAATACACTATCTAAAAGGCAATATACCAAATACACTATCTAAAAGGCAATCAGCCAAATACACTATGAAAAAGGCAATAAGCTAAATACACTATGATAAAGGCAATAAGCAAAATACACTATGATAAAGGCAGTAAGCCAAATACATTATGATAAAGGTAATAAACCAAATACAAAATCAAAAAGTATATAAGCCAAGTACAAAATTTAAATGTTGTATAATGCAAATACAAAATAAAATCAAGGAAAGTTTATGATTTAATTCACATAGTGTATTCAAAGCTTTGTGAGTCGGCAATGAAAAGTTTATACCACTATAAACTCAACAAAAATTTTTATACCACTATAAACTCAACAAAAGACAACATTCATCTCCTATAATTGGAATTCTTTAAAGTTTTATTCATTCTTTAATTTTTATTTTATTTTTAGAACATATGTCCTATCAGTTTGGAAGCTTTATTTAAACCTATGAATTATTTTTGTGGGCATCTGCTAGAAAGTTATTTATAGACCAGGGGTTTCTCCATCTTTAATGAGTTCATAAATTAGTTCATTGTGACCAAGCCAAATAGTTTAACACGAGAGTAACTAATTTTCGTTACTTCAAATCTCTTTTCATGTTCATTAACATTTTTGGTTACCTTCGTGGGTTACTTACAAATTAAATTAAGACTATCAGTAAATGGTTACATTATTGGGGGTCCAAGAGTCAAAAAGTTTAAGTCATCGATCCTTACAGTTACTCTTTTAATAAGGTTGGTAGTCCAAATACACCATCAACAAAAGCTTATGTTACAAATGCACCATTAACAAGGATTTAGGATCCAAATACACCATCAACAAAGGTTTATAGTCCCAATACACAATCAACAAAGGTTTGTTGTCCAAATACACCATCAACAAAGGTTTATTGTCCAAATACACCATCAACAAAGGTTTATAGTCCAAATACACCATCAACAAAGGTTTATGTTCCAAATACGCCATCAAAAAATGTTTATCATCAAAATGCACCATCAACAAAGGTTTATAATCTAAATACATCATGAACAAAAATATTTGGTCAAAAATACACCATCAACAAAGGCTTGTGGTACAAATAAACCATCAAGAAAGTTTTATGGTAAAAAATACCCCATCAACAAAGGTTTGTGTTCCGAAAGACATCATCAGCAAATGGTTGTGGTCCAAATACATCATCAACAAAGGTTTGTGTAGTTATATTTGATACTTAAATATTTTAATGTATCTGTGTGAGAACAACTGATATCACCACAGTGGCACTGCCAGTGTGGCTGCATCGAATTTGGAACTACTTAATCTTCCCATTTAGTAAACATATCTACTGTTTATATATGTATGATTTCCATACTTATTCATGTATGTCGGTCTCTTTTTGTTAAATGTGTACACCCTCTACACCACTGAGGATATTATGTCACATATATGAATACACTATTCACTAATGAGGATATTAATTATTATGTGTACACTCTCTACACCACCTGGGATATTATTTGTTGTATGTGTATACTCATACACATGTTGTATGTGTATACTCAGTGTATACTCACTGCTGGTGATCTTATTTGTTATATGTGTATACTCTGGCCACTACTGGGGATATTATTTGTTATATGTGTACACTCTCTGCATCACCGGGGATCTTATTCGTTATATGTGTATACTCTGTTCACTACTGTAGACATTATTTGTTATGAGTGTAGACTCCTTACGTTACTGGGGAATTTATATGTTGTATATGTCGACACTGGGGACCATATTAGTTATATGTGTTGATTTTCTTCCATGTAGAAGGTCTTAATTTTTATTTGAGAAGACTCTTCAAACATGCGATGAAATACTGGTCATTACAGGTTTACCCTTTATAACTATACAAATGTAGGAAATAACTTAATCGTACATTCGGTTGATAGATTAGCATTCACGTTTAATCAAGAGGTGAATTTTAGATTTTAATGGTGATGAATTAGGTTCAGAAGAAAGGAAAGTATCCTCGAATGACTTCTTTGCTTGGAATTTATTTATTTTGGTGATTCATAATTGTTAAGAATTGCTTGAAATTGTAGACAATATTTCGTAATCACATAACGTATTTCATTCGTGCTTCTCTAAAGACTAGATAATCACATCATGAAAGTGTTGATTATCTTCTTGAAAATAGTGTGCTTCGAGCTATGATTCTGCCTTACGTGCTCACAATATATGTTCATTTATGATAGATAGTGCCGTCAGATGGTACCGTGTAGAAAATCTATTTATCCCAAAAGACTGAAAACTGCATTTGAATGTAACTTTACCAAAAGCTCACAATCTTCATGATTATCTCTACTAGGGGAAAAACCTCCTGCGACATTTGACTAATGTTCTATCAATCCCTTATCTTCAGCAAACGGTCCATTTATTTGATATGGAAAACACGCCTAAAGAGACTAGATATCTCAATATACATCAAACTTTTAAACTGATAATCTTTGATATTTTATGTTGCTAGGTATGATAAATTAGCACGATAATGAGTTGGTATTTTGTCTGTATCGCACTTCATCGAGTAATAAATTTAAAATTAAAAAGATCATCAATGTTCATTACATCCTTTATTCATATATAATACATTATCATACAAAATAATCGCAACAGAACTGAAATAATTTGTTATCACACAAAATAGTCCCAACAGAACTGTAACAATTTATGTTATCACACAAAATAGTCCCAACAGAACTGTAACAATTTATGTCATCACACAAAATAGTCCCAACAGAACTGTAACAATTTATGTTATCACACAAAATAGTCCCAACCGAACTGGAAAAATTTCAAGGCAATTATGACGGGGATGAGTACCATGACATAGAAGACACAAAATGTAACCTAAAGGAATCAACATACAGATTCCATATTGTAAAATGTATGCAATATCCATATTGTAAAATGTATATAATATCCATATTGTAAAATGTATACAAATTCTATCATTATATCCGCCTAGTCGCATATGTGGTACATCATGGAGACTTCTGAGTTTTACTTTGGGCGCTTTTTGAATTCCGCAGTAGCCAGCAGAAAGTGCAGGACCTTAGTAAATTCTTACATAGCCTTTGTCCAGATTGCTGTCAGTAAGTCAACCAATGATCGACGAGTAATAGGATTGTACAAGGACACCTCCATAGAGGTTATCTGTTCCTGTTTAACTACCTCTTCTTAACTTCTTTTTCTAACTTATATCTTTGCTACTTTCTCTTTGCTTGTGCTTTAGATGGAGCCTAACCCATCTTGGTGACATGGATTTTATTTCGTATCCAAACTACCCATGACTCGATGTGTTGTAACGCGGTTCGATAAAGTCTCCATGAAAATTTTCAGCATTCAAATAAAACAACAAGCTTTTAATAGTAAAGAACATAACAAACAATAGTGGACACTAATATCAGTTCAAACTTATTATCTTACTGTTAAAATGTCTGACAAACATTTTAATTTTCTGCATGAATTCATTGATTCCATCACAATCGCGTATAACGCTGCTTGTGTAACAAAGCACCACCAGATGGACGAAGTTACTATTGTATGGACCAACGCCATAGTTCTTGTTTCATACAAACCTTTTATGGTCCTTATATACACGCGATCCAACTTGGAAACGAGTATGTCGCTATAACACCAGACGTGGGAACTTGTATTGTTGAGATCCCGAGTAAGGTGAAGTTAAGGACATTGAACGAGCTCCTGGGTATTCTCCACAGCGGTACGGAAAACAAGGACTACGACACAAAACACTTCATATGCATACACATGAAATAGTTATGTCCATTTAAACAATGCTGGTGATGGTATACGTTTAGAATGAATAGGGAAAGCATTTTACACATGGTCTGCATTATCAGTCAGCACCGGCATTAGCAGGGCCAGAGTTTAATCGTTTTGGTGGGGACCCTGGATTTACCTGTGAACGCGGCATTTTCGAAATAATCTTTTAAGCAAGTTTTATATGATATTGAGCTTAAAATTTTCCTTCAACTTAGAAATGCTTTATGTTACATTGGATGAATCTTTTCCTCATACAATGTGACTATTGAATAGAAAACACGAAAGAGATAAACTTTATAAGACGCGCTTTGATCGGTTGAGAATACAATCCATTTTCGATCACATAGCCCCTTTTTAACCTGTCCTCGAGTCAACCGACAAGATGTTGGTGAAGATGGAATGTTCCTCAATTCCTTTATTTTCTCCTGAGCAGCCGGTGTATATGAGACAACGTGATCATTCAGACGCAGAACATACATTGCCATATGGATTAGAAAATGTATGTATGTATGTATGTATGTATGTATGTATGTATGTATGTATGTATGTATGTATGTATGTATGTATGTATGTATGTATGTATGTATGTATGTATGTATGTATGTATGTATGTATGTATGTATGTATGTATGTATGTATGTATGTATGTTTTCCTAATTTTCGTTTACCGAAAGAAAATAAAAGCTTAAAATACCCTTCAATCTAAGTTCGTTTATGTGAATGTGTGCAATGGTATAAATGTTTGTATATTTGTAGGTGTGCATGTGTGCTCGTAGCATTTCCTTACCCCTTAGTTATCTAAACTAATACGGTTCTTATACAGTCTGTATTATCGTCCAGATATATTGTAGGCTTTTTAGCATGGTTGTGTCCATACATCCGCCATTTTAACCCTTCAAAGCTAAGTCGAAGTCTGGACTTAAATCGTCTATTTAGAAAGGATTGTGTGTTGGTAAGCAAAGCTGAATTTTGGTCAGTAAGAGTTGACCTTGGGTGATAAGAATGCCTGCTGCATTGTCACTAAAGATTTTAGATCCCATCGTGGCCCACACTATGAAACTCTCTTATAATTGCATATAATTACTCATTGTTAAATGTCTAGGTGTTTGCAACATTAGATTTCCATAGACCGCCATTGTGTTCTTTATCCATGATGGCAGAAGAGTGGATTTGTTTCTATTAGTCATACCGTCCTAATTTTTTTCATAACCACTTGCTTTTGCTATAGAGTTAGTGTATGGAAAATATGCACTCTCTCTTTATTGAATTTTTATGAAATTATAAATGACGTTTCAACAGTTCAGCTGTGCAATTTGCTGCAAATAGATTTCGTCAAGCAAGATTTCCAATCAAGGTCATAAAAACTTTTCGATCCAGTTGCTGAGTTTCCAAGAACAAACACTGCCTTATTTGCTGATCCTAAATGTTTTATTGAATATTTCGAATTTAAACATTAATATTATATTCAGGTTATATAAATATAGGATAGCTACCTTTTTAAGGATAAATATGGACATATTTCACGAATAAAGTGTAAATGGGATATTATCAAGAGAGTCGTCCGTATTTGCTTTTTAATATATCTTTTCTAAATGCATAACCCTTCGATTTGCGAGGATATGCATATATATTATGGGTCAATGCGAATAATGGTTGCCCGCACTACATAGATGAAAAAGAAGTTCAGAAATTGTACAGTTATTCTAGGACACCGACTGTTTAGATTGCACAAATAATACTCTCAATTGTTTAATTTGTCAGATTAATTCATGCGCGAATGGAGAGAATTTTACTTTCTGTAAAATGTTTCCTATGCGGATTAATAAAAATAACTGTGACATACTGTATAAACATGATAGAACAGTACAATAGACTGCTGATCGTAACCTCATTAAACAACATATTGCAACGATTGTGCGTTTAGTTATAAGGAATTTTGTTTCTCTTTATGTTTGTTTCTTATTTGTTGGCAGGTTTGTTGTCTAGTTTGGAAACAGACGCTATACCTAAATTTCGATTGTCACTTGATTTTGTTTTGGGATCGACACTAATCCACGCCTGATTTAACAATTGTTTTCACGCATAAGTCTGATTGTGATGTGATTTAAAATAGATACTTAAACTATTTGATTACTGAATGCAATCAAGAGTTTTTATTAATAAAATGTGTACCTTTTGTCATCGAATATAACAGGTATAAAATATTGTACGGGTGACACACCATACAGAATATTAACACCTACGTTTTGTTGCTTATTTTCAATTTTGGCATTCATGGCGGTTCCTTCTCATTGATTAAATACATGTATACTGGAGGGTGAACCACTTGACGCATTATACGATCTGTTCATCCTGATTGGGAAGGACGAATGTAGGCAGAGACAGGGAGAAGGGGAAAAGAAGAAAAATTCCGTTTAATATTAAATTGAATCATTTGCCAAGCAAGTGACATCGAGAATACAAATAACAAGAATGATGATTGATTAGGGACAATAGTTGGAAGGTCAAGGTAAATGCTTGTATATATTGCCCCAGTAAATCTAATGTAGTGTGATATGTATTATTTTCAATAATTTTTTGTTTTGGTTCTTAAGACATTTCAACCTTAAATTTAATAGTTATATGTCATGGACAGAAAGACGTTTTATTTATAGAAAACATTTTTAGTGAGCTAGTCATCTCATTCTCTACATTCCTTGCATTCTACGCGTTTAATCATTGCAAATGTATAACTATTGTAGAATTCAATTTTATTAATTGGTTGTTTATTTAAAGGAATTCAATTTAGTTTGGGAATATGAATAAATTGCGAACCACATGACATTTATAGAAACAGAAGTATGTTCGTAAATTAGAGACTGGAAACCATTATCATTCCTTGACTAAAATCGCAACAGACGCCAGTATATGCATTTACAATCTATCACTTCTGGACAACGGTTTTGGTTATAGTGCAAGGTGAGTTACTGACCTTCTTTATCTGAAATGAAATCAGAATCAACTCTGGCCCCATTGAAAGTTCCACATTAAATCTCGAAAATTCTATCATAGTTCCATTTCATCAAGTTATGACCAATTTCAACGTTAACGAGATCATGTACATTGAGTCGCTCAGGATGAATGCATTCACTTCCATGACATCGTCATCAAGATAAAGAAGATCTAAATAGGTCAATAAGCTGTCGAGTATAGATATCAATCTTACAGTGACCATCAAGTCTAACTCAGATTCTTTCTGAAAGCATCAATCCTCGCCCATTTCCATCAAGCAGAGAAAGATATACCGTATGTATTTCTCCGCAGACGAAAACTATATAGGATACAAATTTTGTTCACAAAGGAAATTTATGCATATTACAACCGCATCCGAGATTATTTCACGTTTTGGCGGAAATGGCTAAGCTGTGTTACGACTGTGAAAGCAAGTGCAGCAATTTCAGGAGCATGTACTGTAAATACTATTAAAATCGGCTAATCTTGTGGCAAGGAAAGATAAGGAATTTTGATATTCATATTGTAGAGCTACTGACGTTAATAATGCGAATTTGTGAAACTTAACGATTAGTTTTAAAATCATGCAAGCAAAAGGTTGATACATATCGATGAATCAAAATTATAAGACAGCGTTGATGGACATAAAAAGTCATACCCACGACACAGAGACACACTCAATAACTAACTAAATTTCGATCTAAATAATTTGACTGAAATCAGTAAACATAGATCTCATATTAGGAGTGTATATCGATAAAAAGTAGCTGTCTTTCATTAGTAGTGAATATCTGTAAAACAATTATCTGTTTTTCATTTACAAAATATATCAGTAAAATTAGCTGCTTTTTATTAGAAGTGTATATCAGTAAAAATAGCCGTTTTTCATTAGTAGTGTATATCAGTACGAAATTAGCTGATTTTTATCAGTAGTGTACACTCGTATAAATTAGCTGTTTTTCATTAGTAGTGTATATCCGTAAAAGTTAGCTGTTTTTCATTAGTAGTGTATATCAGTAAGAAATTTGATGATTTTTATCAGTAGTGTACATGCGTAAATTAAATTAGCTGTTTTTCATCTCTAGTGTATATGCGTAAAAATTAGCTATTTTTCATTAGTAGTGTATATCCGTAAAAAATATGTTTCTCATTAATAAAGTATATCAGTAAAATTAGCCATTTTTCATTAGAAGTGTGTATCAGTAAAAGAATAGCCGTTTTTCATTAGTAGTGTATATCAGTAAGAAATTAGCTGATTTTCATCAGTAGTGTACATGCGTAAATTAAATTAGCTGTTTTTCATTAGTAGTGTATATCAGTAAGAAATTAACTGATTTTCATTAGTAGTGTACATGCGTAAATTAAATTAGCTGTTTTTCATCAGTAGTGTATATGCGTAAAAATTAGCTGTTTTTCATTAGTAGTGTATATGCGTACAAATTAGCTGTTTTCCATTAGTAGTGTATATACCTAAAATGAGCTGTTTTTCATCAGTAGTGTATATTCGTAAAAAAATAGTTTTTTTCATTAGTAGTGTATATCAGTAAGAAATTAGGTGATTTTCATCAGTAGTGTACATGCGTAAATTAAATTAGCTGTTTTTCATCAGTAGTGTACATCCATATGAAGCTATTTTTTTCATTAAGACTATGTATCCATAAAAATGAACTGTTTTTTCGTTAGGAGTGTATATTCATAGGCAGTAAGGGATGCAACACATAGCTATATTATACAAAAGCAACATAACAATTCGTAGGAAAGCGAGATTCTTTGATTAATAACCAACATGAGGAAAGATTACTTTTAAATTCCTCACAAAACGGACATTAAACAAACCCGAAACAACAGTTTAAACTGATTATATGTATAAAATATAAACACACAATTTGGCAGCTTCACGACGTATTTGTAAAAACACATAACTTGGCAGGGTCAAAGATATAATTATAGAAGCACGTAACTTTGATACATCACCATGAATTTACAAAAAAAAAAATGATAAACAAATCTCAAACAAAATCCCCAATAAAAACACGTAATTTTTCTACGTCACGATGAGTTTATAGAAACAGTTTTTTTAATCCACCGTGTATTTTATCACCAGAAATCTGTTCAAATGCTTCAATAGGTTCACAAGCACAAGCGCTCTTTGACCTAGAAATGGGTTGCTACCCAAAAACATTTCTTTTCGACTAATTCTTCAGAAGCCAGGTCCATGCATTTCCTCTTGGTCCGATGTTATCCAGTATTTCGGATATAAAATGATGCTTCCATATTCACGTTAATGTCTTCTTTGATATTGATGTTTAATGACCATGGCCTCGTTAATCTCAATTAGCAGCCTTTCGGAATTGACTGCCTTTTGTGCGTTAAAAGGATAAATACGAATGATCCGTTGGAGAAGTTACCATTCTGGAGATGAAAAGCATGATTCAATGGGATTTAGTGCCCTATGTTCCTAAATTTGATCACAGTGTTGGAGTCGATAGAGCCATTGTGATTACCTACGTAATAATGATGATTTTCAATAATAAAAAAAACTGCGAACAATTTTAGGTACATTTTTTTTTTGCATTGTTCTGAGAACTTTTTGAATGATTATTTATTATATATATATATATATATATATATATATATATATATATATATATATATATATATATATATATATATATATATATATATATATATATATATATATATAAGTTAATAGTAAGGACGTAATGTTTACTTTACAAACAATTTATTAAAAATTTATTATTTCATATATGTACATAATAATTATGTTATCATTTAATGTAAGTATGTTTACTTCAGTTTGAGTTAAAGATTCAGTCTTGATTCTGACCTTAGGCAGTTCCAATAAGGAAATTTACCATTAAGTTGACAGAGTATTTCCAGAAAATGGTAATTGTGACCTAGGTCAAGTGGAAGGGAAATAAACTGTTACATTAGGAATATTAATTCTTTCCTTAAACTTTGAAGCGAAGTATGGCAGATAAACGTACGGGTGGTTTAAATGACCATCATCCAGTAATCTTTTGACCATTACCTACACTCACTGACCAGCACCCATATTTAATAACCAACATCCATGTTTAGTAACAAATAGGTCTTGGCTATTAACAGATTATTAAATTGAACGGAACCCGACATCATGTGGCATAGAATCAAAAGAGTCAAATTAATATCAATACCAAAATTTCGAAACTACCACAAACGTTAGCGGGCACTATAAACAATTCAAGAAAAAATGCAAACGTTATGGTTGAAATTAAACGATGTAACATTTCGAAATTGTGACGGACTTTAGAATTTCATAATATCAAGCTAATATCTACCATCATGGAGACGGAAACGAAATTTCGCAAACATGCAAAAAACAGAAAAGCAAACAAAAGAACATACAAATTGCAGCACACATTTTTGATAAAATTTAAAAATTAGGAATTTTTACTTTTTGGTACAAATAATGATTAAAAAGTTAAGGAAATTATGCTGAATTCAGTGAAGACTTCAAACATCCGGAACAATTTAAACATTGCTTAAAAAGGAACATTTTTTAAAAAAAAAACAATATTTAATTTTAGAAAAAAAGTGTATAAATTTTGAAAGATATGCCAAAAATTAATATTTATAAACAATCGAAATAATTAATTATAATATAAAAATGACTTTATAAGCTATTAAACATAAGAAAGTACACAATTATTTTTTGCGCTGGTAGCATTGTATAGATTCATATATCTTGGGATCTGAGTGGCCTTGGAAAGTGCATTTTGGGTTAGCAAAATTTATGCAACTGTTAAAGATATCATGGCTAACACCTGACGACTGTCCTTCACAAAGCTTGACTGTTAGGAAATTCACACACACAAACGCAAACAAACACAAGAGAGGAAAGGAAATTATGTTCCGGTCACTTATGGCCTTCATTCTAATTCAACATCTCCCATCACAAAAAAATATACGATTAAATGTGGATAATTATGAGTCACTCACTTTTACGTATGGAGAAAGAAGAAAACACTTAAAATCAAGCTTATGCCTACAAATAAACCAGCGAAGGAAATGGTGAGATGTGATGGCTATTTGACATCTACATCTAGACACATTTTTATTTTCCAAAGCTACTCGAACGTATATTAAGGTGAAAAACGGTACCTATTATACAGTCAAATAGTGGCATCAACACATAATTACTTTTGGTATGTTCTCGTAAGGATAATAATAAAACCACTAATGTTTCAACGGTCCAATCTTTATGAATGTTTTACATTGAATTTCGTACACATAACTAGTTCTTATTATCTTATTAGTTTACTTCTGAAATTATTTTTTTCCTCCTTTCTCTATTTCTTCAATTGTCTTTGTGTGGAGGACATCTAGAATGCCAGTATCTATGTTCATGATACAAAGCTCACTCGTCTGTTCTCCTTGCTTATTATTTGTGACCCCTTTTCTTTGATAGTCTGGACTATACCTTTTTTTCTCTTGACAGATATAACAGATATTTACCTGGAAAGAAACCGTGGTTTTAAGGAGGGTTCAGAGTGTTCTTTTCCTGTCTGACGCAACATAGTTTCGCTACATTCGCTGTTTGAGACTGTTTCCTTGCGCCAGAAAAGCACTTTCAAAGAATACAGTATTTGGTAGACAATAGGCCTCATGACCAGTACCACTAGAAGAAAGATCGGTTGGACTATACTACAAAGACGACGTCCTCGTTTTCGAACTAATCCTCCGTTTACGCGATGCACGAGTTACAACTTAATCGATAATCTTACTTCCTATATGTAGTTTCATTATTACTGTTAGTCCCGGCAATTTGAATCTAAAGGGGATTTTGTCCTTGCTAAATCCCGTGACAGTTTGATAATGTTAGAATTACATGCATTCACATTTATTTTATTTTTTTGTTTTTGTTTTTATTAGATGGTGTCCAAGCTCATATCAATTTATGATATAAGGAAAATATAAGCCAATTCACAGAAGCATGTAATGCAAGGTGAGGCTTCGGTAATACATTATATATAAATTTCGGATCTCTACATGTAGCCACGGGAAAGGGAATTATCTTGCCGTGCTTGGTTTGTAACAAATGAGTGTTGCACGTTATAGTGTGTGATTGCCTCTCCAAACTTAGCTTATAATCCTCATTACTTTATTCGTGTCCTCTCATATCAATTTGTATTGGTAGGTCCTGGTCAGTAAAACAGTATATTGGCTAATTTGCGTGGGTACTTATTAGTAGGTGCAAGTGTTGGTCAGCTACAGCGAGCATTTTAAGCCAGCGAGGATGCTGGTCAGTAATATTGTGAATTGGCTAGAAAGTGTGGTGCTAGTTAGTAGGTCATGCTACTTTTTAATCTGTAATGATTAGTAACAGTAAGTGATGGCTAATTGATGGTCAGTCAGACAGCTTGTTGATTATTAGGTATAGGTGTTTGTCAGTAGCTGAACAACAAAACATCTTATATGGATAAGGAGAAATGGCATTTTTAAACCTAATGTTAAAATTCCCATTGTTCAGAGGACCTTCTAAATTGGATTTTTTTAAAACAAATAATTTTCCATATATTCCCATCATTCCTAGATCGCTGCCTAATGTTGATTAAATAGCCACACCATATTATTAATGTGTATTTATCTGTGTGCGTATGTGTGATTTTTATTTTAAACTTAGCCTTAACAATTACCCAGTCACATTGCTAAAATATCTGCTCTTTAGCACTTGAGCATGATGCCACAGAGAGTTGCAGCTGCTAGAACATTTTGTTAGTCTTTGGCATAACTCGTCCGGGGTTAGAACGCGCGCCAAGTCTCGCATCCGAGGCGGACGATCTAACTACATTGGTCGAAGGAGCAGTACAGCTTATGTATGTTTCAGCTTTCATATCTGTGTGTAAATACGTATTTTGTTGTATATATTTAATTTGTATTCTATGTTGGCTTTCTTCAATGATTATGTGTTGTAAATTTTAACAAAACTAATTTATTTCCATAGAAAACATGGAGAAAAGGCAAATATATGAAACAAGACTTACGATATACAAACGAGATCCAAATTTTGTTTGCTCTAATGATATAAAAACGCATACGTCCTGTGAATAGTTTTATATTGACACTGTCTTAAGTTCAGTTCAGGTCCAAGATGGCGGATGATGACGTCAGATGAAGGCTAAAACAAAAGGTCCAGAGTTTTCACAGTGAAGCACAATTTGTATTGTTCTATTACAATTTACAAGTAAATTCAGAAAATGTCTGTCAAAACCAGTAGTACTCTTCTCCAGGGAAAATAATTATTTAGAAAGTAGACGAAGTGCAATTATCTCCACTAACAAAACACATGTCGTTCTACGTAGACACATGGACAGACATCTTCTCCCAGCACAAAAATACCTTTTAAAGGTAATAAGAGCTATGTGACTCTCTCAGATGTTTAAAATGGTGACTGAACTGCACTTGTGACTACGACTGAACTTTCTAACAGACAACTAAGTATATAAAATACACGAATACGTCATTGTATGTACACATGAACGAAAGACACGTGTAATTTTGCAATCCACAGGACATTAGGAAAACCTGAACAAGAATCAGTCAATCATGTACATTGATACTTTTGAATGTTTACTTGCGATGAATTTGCTATCATACAAAGCTCGTGCTTACATGAGTCACATTTACGATTTAAGGAAACACGATATTTCTAACAAAACATTAGACCCAGGATAACATAATATTAATGATAATAATAACTACATTGAATGATATAAAAATAAAATAAAAAATGAAATAAAATTATTTATACAGAATTCATTTTTAACACACATAATTCATCTACAAGGTCGTAACACTTTCACCCATAAAGAAAATAGATTTATGTAATAATGCATTGTTTTTCACCTGATGTAATTTATAATCGAGCTACAAATTATGCAAGTAGAACTCGATTGAATTTAGACAAAGACGTATATGAAAATAACATTTCTATACACGGAAAAGTGCATCTACAATTAAAGTATCTTTTCCTTTAATGTCTTTTATGTAAATATTTTACTCTTGTAAAAATAAGCTCCATTTCAACAGCCTTTGATTTTTATTTTTCATTCTGCCGATGAAAGCGAGAGGCTTGTGATTACTAAAAACAACCGGAGAAGCAGCCGAGCTACTATACACTTCAAAATGCTGTAATGCTAGTATTAAATCATATCATTCCTTCTAGATTGTTGAGAAGTTTCTCTGGTGTTTATTTAATTTGTTATAGAAAAAGACTCTGGATGTTCAGCACCATTTGTGTCATCTTCAACAAGATCTGCTCCAGCCCCTACATCATTTGCATCCACAGATAGTTTCAAAGGGTGACTTAAATATGGATTTGTTAAAACTGGTGCACTTTCATGTATGGCATTTAATCTATCGAAAGCCTCTTGATATTTTTCAGTCCAAAGACACTTGTTATTATTTCTCAACAAGTTTGTCAGAGGTTCAACAACATCAGAAAAATTAGAACAAAATTTGCGGTTGTACCCAGCCATACCCCAAAATCGCGTCAGCAGTTTTCTATTGACAGGCACTGGAGATTCTGAAATAGCCTTCACTTTAGCATCTATAGTCCTAATTTGACAATGTTCCACATGTCCTGGAAAAGTAACACACGCACGGCAGAACAAACTTTCTGATATATTAGCAACCGTGAGTTTGTGGAAGAACTTCCGAATCGTGGCTAGATATTCTTTCTAGCTGTTGTTATAGATGGTGACATTATTAATAGAGGCATCACAGTTGTCTTGACCAGAAGTAATCATATTCATAAGGCATTGAAAAATACTCGGATAACCCTTCATCCAAATATGCATTACTTTCTACTGGTAGAGCCCATCTGGAATCACAAATGGCGATTGTTTATTGCTCGTTCCTTTAGTGGAATTTGACAAAAACACTTCAGAAAGTCTTATTTAGTTAAATATTTAACATTTCCACTTCTGTTGATACAAACATCGATTCTTGGCAATGGAAATGAGTCTGTTTTTGTCACACTGTTCACCTTCCTATAATCCGTACACATTTGGAAAATGTATTCAGATTTGAAACAAGAATGCATGTACTCCAATCACTCTTACTGGGATATATAAAATCATTGTTCAATAAATACTGAATTTCATTTTTTATGTATTCCTGTTTAAAAGGATTCATCCTGTATAAATGGTATTTAATGTGTTTTGAATCTACTATTTAAACGTCATGAAAAATATTGCTGGCACGTCTGGGAAGAAGTGCTTATCTTTAGACAATAATTGTTTCTGGTCTAGATTTTCCATAACTTCTGACTTCCGAAGACTGGTTGTTCCAAGATTAGTAGAATCCAACTGAATTCCTTCATTCAACTCATCATTTGGTACGACAGAAAAAACTAAATTAATTGCATGATTTATTTGGTTATTTCTTTTAAAATAGTAGTGCTCCATTAATTTACTTAGACTTGAGTACTAATATTATAATTTATCTCATTAATTTTCTTCTTTATTTAGAAAGGGCTATTCAATCTTAATTGAAGAAAATTTTGTAGAATGAGCAAGAGAGAAGGGACTTTATTACAGGCTTTACGAATTCTCTTTAGTACAATTTGTTGAAACCATAGTTCACTTTTGACTTCAGCTGCTGAATTCCAAATCGAGGTGTAATAAGCTGGAACATACCAGACTCGACATTTCACCTTTGACCAAATTAAACATTTATGAGAAGGCCAAACTGTGCAAAATTCCTCAAAGGTATTACTCTTGGAAAACTTGACACACACTTGATGGTCAACAACCTTTGGTTACATGACATGGTCTTTGGTAAGAGATCAACCCAATCTACCATAGGAGTTTTATGGGCCAAACATAAAATGTCATATGTGTATGGTTTTGGAACAACAATCTGATATTTTAGTGTGTCACGACCCTGTAGTGTAAGTGGATGTATGTTAAGGAGTCAATTCTGTATAAATCTTTTATTTCATTTTTAATTCATTAAATTCTAATTATTATCATGAGATCTCCTGTTGGTTTCAGCAGGCCATTATTGAAACTGAAGCAACGGAAGTACCTGTCTGTTACTTCATTAAAAATAGAGTTCTTATGAGACAATGGAGACCTCCTAAGGTACCTGCTAGTGACGAATGGTCAGTAAAATATCAAATTGTGGTTCCGAACCCTAAGAGACAGGAAATACTGTGAAACTCCTATGGCTGGTCATTTAGGGATAAATAATGCGTATCCCAATATCTGGACTCAATTCTATAGGCCAAAAATCAAAAGTGATGTTTGCAAGTTGTGTAGATCTTGTCATACTTGTCAAATTGTTGGAAAACCAAATCAAATCAAAAATCAAAAGTGATGTTTCCAAGGTTTGTATATCTTGTCAGGATTGTCAAATTGTAGGAAAACCAAATCCCAACATACCTAAAGCTCATATTTGCAACCAATTCCTGCATTTGACAAACCATTCAGCAAATTTACAGTAGATTGTAGTGATCCCTTTCCAAAGACTATGATATGTAAACACAATTTGTTGAGAATTATTCGTGTGTCAACAAGTTTTTCAAAAGTAATTCCTCTGAGGAATTTTGCTCAGTCTGGCCTTCTCAAATTTGATAAATCTGGTCAAAGGTCAAATTTCAATTCTGGAGTGTTTCAGCTTGTTACACTTGAATTTGGCATTCAAAAGTTAAAGTCGAAAGTGAAACTGGTTTCACCAATGTTTACTAGAGAGAATGTTTTGAGTCCTGTGATAAAGTCCATTCTCTTTTATTTGTTCTGCAGAATTGTATACAATTACGATTTTATGGCCCTTGCAAAGTAAAGAAGAAAATGAATGAGTTAGGTTATAATATTAGTACTCAAGCTTAAATAAATTAATAGAGTACTATTATTTTAAAAGAAATAGCCAAGTAAATAATGCAATCAATTTTGTTATACCTGTCCCACCAAAAGATTCAAATGAAAGAATTTAGTTGGATTCTACTAAACTTGAAATACGTCTTCAGAATTCGGAGTTATAAAAAATCTAGATCAGAAACTTTCTCATTTGCAAGATCAAGAAACAAGTGAACTTAAACAATTGTTGTCTGAATATAAGTGCTTGTTTCCATACGTGCCTTCAAGAACAAACACAAGTTTTCACGACGTTGAAATAGTAAATTCGGAACCCATGAAACAACACCCATACATGATGAATCCTTTTAAACAGCAATATATCTTAAAAGAAAGATTCCGTATTTACTGGACAATGATTTTATATAGCCCAGTAAGAGTGATTGGATTTCGCCGTGCATTGTTGTTGCGAAACCGGATAAAACCTTCCGAATGTGCAGGGATTATAGGAAGGTGAATAGTATGACAAAAACACTCATTACCTTTGCCAAGAATCTATGATTGAAATCGACAAAATTGGAAATGTAAACAACGTCATTAAATCCGTCCTTCTGAAGGGTTTTGGCAAGTTCCCCTAACGGAAAGAACAAACTAAATTTAGGCATATTTGACTCTCTAGATGGACTCTATCAGTACAATGTGGTGTCTTTTTTATGAAGGGTTTTCAGAGTACTTTTCAACGTCCTGTGAATATGATTTCATCTTGTATAGACGACTGTGATGCAAACATTAATGATGTCATCATTTTACAACAACACATAGAAATAACATCTAACTACGATTCGGAAGTTCTTCCACAGAATCACGGTTGTAAATCTGACTATGAATTTATCTAAAAGTTCGTTCTGCCGTACATGTGTTACTTTTCTAGGACATATTGTTGGACATGGTCAGATTAAACCTATAGATGCTAAGGTCAAGGCTATTTATGAATCTCCAGAGCCTGTCAATATAAAACAATTGATGTGATTTGTAGGTATGGCTGGGGTGCAATCGGAAATTTTGTTCCAATTTGTCTGAAGTTGTTGAAAATCTGACAAAGTTGTTGAGAAAGAAAACCAAGTTTCATTGAACTGAAAAATGTCAAGAGGCTTTCAATAGACTAAAAGCCATACTTGAAAGTGCGCAAGATTTATTAGCTACAGATTTCAGTGTGCCGTTCAACTATCTGTATATGCGAGTGAAGTTGTGATTGGAGCAGGTTTCCTTCAAGATGTCCAAAATGGTGTTGAACACCCAGTGTGTTATTTCTCTAAGAAATTAAATAAACATCAGAGAAACTACTCAACAATCGAGGAGTGCTTAGCCTTACTGCTGGGATTACAGCATTTCGCAGTTCATATTAGCTCGGCTCCTTCTCCGGTTGATGTGTTTAGTGACCACATCCCTTTCACATTCATTGGCAGAATGAAAATAAATATCAGAGGCTGTTGAGATGGAGTTGATTGTTACAAAAATACACTCTTGAGATCATGCACATAAAAGGAAAGGATAGCTTAATTGCAGATGCACTTTCCAGTGTTTAGAAATGTCATTTTCATAAAGTAATAATTCTTATATGAATTTTTACCTTATGTAGAATTTACATCTGGTAAGACAAGGAATATTTTATTACATAAATCTTTCTTTTTTATTTATGGGGTAAGGTGTTACGACCAAGTAGTTTAAGTATGTGTATGTTAAGGAGTCAATTCTGTATAAATTTTTTATTTCATTTATATTTTCTTAAATTCTAATTATCAATAAGAAAATATTAGCATCAGTCTAATATGTTTTTAAAAACGTCGTATTTACTTGAGTCGTAAATGTGACTCAATTAAGCACGTGCTATGTATGATGGCAAATTTATTACAGATAGAAATTCAGGAAGAGCTATGAAATGATTGGCTGATACTTGGTGAGGCTTTCCTAATGTATTACGAAATTGCATGCATCCTCCGTGCGCATGTAATTCAAAAAAACGTATTAGCTTCGTTTATATGTTGAGATATTTTTGTAAGAGGTTCAGAGTTGAATGTCGTAGTCAGAGTCGGAGTTTATTGTAACATCTTAGAGTTACGGAACTTCTATTACCTTAAAAAGGTATTTTTGTGCTAGAAGATGTTTGTTCGTATATCTACGTAGAACAACATGTATTTTGTTAGTGAATCTAATTTTACTTCGTTGTTACTGAATGATTGTTTTCCTGGAGAACAATATTACTGGTTTGAACAAAAACATTTTCCGAAAATATTCTAAAATGGAACGGAACAATACAAACTGTACTTTTCTGTGTAAATTCTTGATTTTTCTGTTAACCTTCGTCTGAAGTCATTATCCGCCATTTTGGACCTGAACTGAATTTCAGACTCTATTTAGAACTTTTGACAGGACTTATGTGTATCTTTAGAACAAACAATTTGGATAATTTCCGAAAATCGTAAGTATCTTTTTACATAATTACATTATTTTCCATGTTTTCTAGGAAAATAAATTATTTTTTTAAAAATTTACAAAGCTTGCAGTCTTCACTCTTTCTTTATGTTGCTTTGAACGAAGCGATACGTAACAAGTGACCATTCGTCACAAGCAGGTATACCTCAAGAGGTATCTACTTTCTCATAAGAACTCCATTTTTAATGAAGTAACAGACAGGTACTTTACTTCCTTGAGTTTCACTAACAGTCCACTGAAGCAAACGGATCTCAGGATCCTTCTCCTGTTCAAGGATAAGCAATTGACGTGTATGATGCTGATCAGATAAAAGAGAATGAGTATTCGAATGAGGATCACTATTATGAATACCTTTTGACAGATCCAAATAAGAAGTGAAAGTGACCTCATCAAAAGCATGACTAACACATATATCAGCTAAAGGAATTCAAAATCATTCTCAAGAGCTTTCTTTGCCATAGCTCTGGTAACTGAACATGTTGGAAATATATCAGTGATTTCTTTTTCAATAGGATCCAAAGAAGACCTGTCTCCAACTACATCATTGTCTAGCAACACATGAATGCCCTCAACGAGTAAAGGCAACATTACACCGACGGTCACATGCCCTGAAACTAAGTCTGATGATAAATTAACAGAAAGGAGAGGAACATTAACAAATCCGCACTCTACTCCCTGAATGAGATCACTCTAATTCGAAAAGATCTTCTCAGAAGGCAAAATGCCTGAAAATAAGACTGAGAAGATCTTGTATTCCTTAAAGTGTTAGTAAGGATAGTATTGGTCAAATCACACGAGAGTGATATAGAACCCTTCGACACGAATTGTCTAAAATTCTCCAAAACACAGACCTACGTTTTTCAAACTTAAGTAATGTATTATTTGCAATGCATGATCTTGACCTTGCCCTCTTAGAAATAAGTGCATTTTGGAGATAGGTCTATGTTGATTCGGATGCTTATGTTTCATTTTTTGAAGCTAGTCTTCTTTTCTTTCAGTAGGTATACGTAATTTTGAGTTATGTCTCTTAGTGTTTGTTCCTTCAGCAGAACCTTTACAATGGCAGTTTTGTAGAATGATGGGAATTCCCCATATGAGAGAAGGGTATTAATAGCATCTGTTAGTGAAGGCAATTTTGGATCCAAGTATTCTAGCATATATATTCGAGCTTACGGGCACGTCAGTATATTCGATATTGGAAGTTAGAACACCACTGGAAATTCACTTTGAACTTCTTGCATTTGATCTTATAATAGATCTTATATATATTCGAGCTTACGGGCACGTCAGTATATTCGATATTGGAAGTTAGAACACCACTGGAAATTCACTTTGAACTTCTTGCATTTGATCTTATAATAGATCTTATAGTATTATAATACTGTAATTTGGTTTTAAAATTTTACTATGTATTCATTGAAAATAAATTACGTGTTGAAATTGGCAAAACTTGCTCGTTTTAGATCTTTCGTTTGCTTAGTTTAAGACCATAGAGTTAATGCAACATACGCTTTTCTTGTGTGCAGCAATCATCTCTCAGATTGATTTGGTACATTCCTAAAATGCAAATAGATAAGTCAAAATAAGCAATCTTAAGTCTTTGATGGCCAAACCTATTTAACTTTATTTCAAAGAATTAACAGAATGGTAAGTTAAGACTGTTAAAAATAGCATGTGTTTTGTCTTTTAAAATTAGTTAAAAAGCAAAATGTTTGACCAATACTGCTGAGATACCGATATTGTTGGTATATCAAATAGTGATAAGCCCATGGAGCATTAATACGCATATATTAAAATTATTTTTAAATGGAGATTATTGCTTCTATGATCTATAGATCAGTATTGAATTTCCACTTGTTAATCTAATTAAAAAAATAACAAGAATAGTGTTAATAATCCCCTCTTGTTTGTTTCTTCATTTGAATTAGACATGCATATTTTCATTGAAAAACCTTCTACTTTCCCTACTTTCCGATACAAATACACTTTTATTATGTACTAATTTTATAATTCTACATATGGCTTGATAATAACAAATACACAACATGAAGCACAGTAATTGAAATTACTTTTTAATTTCTCTCTGTATTTCTTTTTTTGTCTGAGAATTTAACCTACACGAAAAGTGGACTACTTTCTCCAGGACCTTTCCCTGACTCAAAACCATCCAAATTTATATGGTCATGTGATCGAATATTAAAAGTCTTTTCTTTGTATCTATATGTCTACACGCTTTGGATTTGTATAATGAAGTTTTAGTTTTGTGCACAAGCCTTATTGTGTTCTTATTTTCCTTTTAATGTTTAAGATATCAGGTATAATTAAAGTTGTCCTCTTTCTGTAAGTCCCTTTATCTGTGATAAATTTTCGACAGTCCTACGTGTAGATCTGACATAGACAACTGAGGGGCATGCTATCGTGACATGTGTTATTACCATAATATATAATTATTAGCCAATCAAATTATGTTTTATACCCTTGCGTTTGATCAGTATTGCTGAAAAGCATAATTCTGTACAGAACAATTTGATTCACTTTTAACTTTCTGAAAGCTTCATTCCATTGGTAAATTGAAACGTCACCAGTACACGACCCCTACGCGGTTGCCGTCAGATTTTCACACAGGATAGCAAAGATCTGAAGTTGGTATTTATTTGAGTGTTTTCCCCAACTTTACGTAATACATTACCGGTCTCGCTATAATGTTAATTCCTGAAGTGAATCAAAACTGTATAATTAGTCAAACGTTTTCATCCATCCCAGTGACGGCAGGGCCTTAGAGAACTATCTCAGACGCTGGGGTAAGAAATATCCGTGCATCTCCTAGTTGTTATTCAGGCAAAGGTTTTCGTTGAATTAAAAAGCATTGTTCGTCCAGGTCCCCTTGCGGTTGCCCCTCACCCCTTTCGACTTTGCGTGAGAGCATTCCTTTTTTCAATAAGAATACCAATTTCTTCCTATCAGCAAGCAGCATTGAAGCTATATTGCTGTTTTGTGTCGGTGTGAGGTGTGTTTTTGTTCCTTGATTTTTCTGAATGAGAGTAATGGCGGGGGTGTCGTAAACTCGTGCCAGGTTTCTGCACTGACAGATCGTGTAGTCACCATTTACACTGTTGTCCTAATACTACGTAGCAATATGACGAATGAATGGAAAACATGTCGCTGAATTGTCGTGGATTTTTGGAGATGAGCCTCACTTTAGTTGATATAAATAATAAATACAAGTCTTGTTATATTAAAGTGACTATCATTAGAAACCAATATATGTTGAAACTTATTCACCAACGGGATTATTTATGACTTGAAACAATATCTAAAATTATTTTAATAACCTTCTCACTCTCCCTCTGTGCGTGAGTGTGCGTTCGTGCATGTGTGTGTTCGTGAGTTTGTGTATGATACCATTTTAGAACTGAACATGGCAATTGAATTACCTTTAATTTTTGTATGCTCTTTTTTGAAGTAAGAAACGTTCGGCTAATCAATACTAACTTCTACGTCGCTTGCCATTTAGAGCTATATTTCAACCTTTGGTTATGAAATATATTTTGTAGAAATAACGTGAAGTGATTACATTTTAGTCTTTCTTTTTCTATCCATGACGCCAAGACAAAAGATAACCTCCCATAATTGCAAAGTAAGATATTCATTTTGGCCTCTGCTAAATTGTTGTTATCGTCATGTAGCGTGACAGATACACGGCTATATCTTAATCATGTCAATGGGGCATCACTTATTTCCAAATAACTGCCTTCAGAATAGTTTTCGAATCTCATACGGAATGCGATCTGTTATCATTACTCGCCAGAGCTTCAAAATAAATAACGCTAAAATCTGACAAAGTATCATAGATTTATTGGAAGCGGTCGTTCAGTCAATATCAAAGTCAATAGCACACCTTCGGTTTCTATGGCAAATATGATCTCGCTAGAATTCCATTTTCTTCTTAATAAGTTTATAAATTATGTAGAGAACACACTTACGGAAAACATTTATCATTCATGCTTTAAGTTAAAGAAATCAGAGTAAATGAAGCTGAAGATTTTTCAATTTAGAGTCCAAGCAAAAGAATTTAGAAGAATTTTATTGTACTAATTTTCTGTTAATAAAAACAAAATGTATAAACAAAATTGTTGAAGGAAGTAAATCAATTTCATTTGATGGTAAATTTCTTTATAATGTTGCAGCATATTTAAAAATACAATGTTTTTTCTTGCATTAGGAATAATTGATCCTTCTTTTGGAAATTGTTTCAGGTCATGATTTTCTTCATGTATTTCTTCCATTTTTGGTGCAAGTTGTACGTAAGCATCATAGTGTCGCTCAAAAACTTCTGAAGTGTACTTTTGCATTCAGATTTTTCATAAGAGTTCAGAAGAAATCCTGAAAGATCACATAATCTGTTAGAATCTTACAATAATCTTGAAATCTGAAAACCTAACTTGTAAATGAATTAGGACTTTAGCATAAACTCATTGAGTAGTGGAAGCCCTACCACTATTCTAGTGTCAATCCATGGAATCTGTTACACAAACACACAGACAGACAGACAGATATATATATATATATATATATATATAGATTTATATATATATATATATATATATATATATATATATATATATATATATATATATATATATATATATATATATATATATATATATATATATATATATATATATATATAAATTAACTACATTTACGTAATCTCTATTTCAATTGCGCATATTAGGATTCAGGGTTTTCGAAATAATCCATATGTCTCTTCCTGGTAACATATCGCTTTTGTCTCCTAAATACTATTCAAGATAGCATACTGTTTTGTACATCTAGGATCGGGGTACTGTATATAGTATTTGTCCGGATTTTGTATGATTTTATCTTCTCTTTAAGATAATTTCTTCTTTCAGCTTTGTGCTGCTTTATCTTTGAATGACAATGCAGTTGATGGTACTTTTGATTTGAGTCATGCAATGACTAAAGTATAAAGAAAGATTGTTTCTATAAAATGAGTGATAAAATGTACATGTGTAACCTATCTATATTCTGGAATGAAAGATCTTAGTATAAAGAAGAAGAATAAAAACACAACAGTAATAACAAAAATAATATAATTGAATGATTACTAGGACTGAAATTAGAAGCATGCACATCCTAAAGGAAGAATGTTGGTGTGCTGGTATAAATTTAAATAGGTTTTGGCCCTTCAAATGTTTTACAAAATCTACTCACTATATCATTACAATAATGCAGAGTTTTGTTAATATTGGATGGCAATTGGGCTTGTGTAATACATTATATGCATTTTAATTTATCTTATTAATGCATTGATCTTTACATATAAACAAAATCCTGTACCGCACTAAATCATGCACAAAATAACCGAGACCCTAGTTGACCAAATGTAGGGTATAATCTTATATTTACTTCTCTTTAGAATCATAAAAATCTTCTCGTACTCTGGAGCGGTTTCCATCTTTTTGTCAAAATACAAATGTAAAAAAACTCATTGGAAGTCAATATTTAAGCAATGGTTCATTCTCGTCAGATATATCAGCAAATACGCATTATATTTGACGTAAGCAGATATTCACGGGTTTTCTTTGCGTTTGGTAGAATCTTACAGTACAGTTTGCAAGGGAGGCGTGCACATTTACTCGCCTTCTGAAATGTCAGACCAACACGTAGACCAGAGGATAGTGTGTTACCTGTCAGCGACAATCTAAGCAGTTTAGCATTATTCGATGCACACACTTCCCGTTGTCCTGGAGAGACCTTCCAACTTAACTCACTTTTTGTGGAGAATAGGTTCTGATGGATTTATCATTGAAAGTGTGCATGCTAGCGTCGTTCTTGCCTTTTTCTCTTTGTCCAGGGGAATATATGTTTTGCATGATTAACTTAATCGTCAAAATATCAGATAGTTCCAATAATTTTTTGCCTCTCAATTCAGCTTGTATTACACCCGATGAGATGCAAAAATTGAAAGAAGCAAAGGTGAGTAATGACAAGAGCCGTTTGTTTTCAAAAAGCAATTTACCACAACGTCGATATTGATAATCAAACGGAGTTCACTTCTGTTCAATACTGAATTGCAGGTCCGAATTATGTTGGATTAAAACTAATTCTCACTTAAATTCAAAATGTCAGCTTTGGATCAATTATGTGACAATGGATTTCGACGCTTCCATCTGACACTGATAGAAGGAGACATTAGAACTACTGGCTCACCTAACAGTCGTATGACTGCAGCAATCATTCGATCTTTGAATATGTTAGGAGATATGATAGAAATATGAAACACACAGTCTTCATCAACAGTTTGTAAGAAGACGACAAAATTCGGGCATTGTACTTTTAGCTTACATACTCTTTACGAAAAATAAGATAAGTAAACTAGACTACCCTTGCAATTAAAGTCTATTATCCACTAAGGCTTAAATGATCCTTTTATTTTCCGTGGAAAATTCTAAGTAAAAAGTCGCTAGTTAGAAACACGAACCTCATGGCTGTGCATTTTTATGATAAGTAATAAATTGTAAATATTTCATAAACAGAGTCAAAACATCATTGCAATTCTATTTTATAAATCATGAAAATAGAAGTTTTTTCCTGCTTATGTTCCCACACGGCACCTTCTTCTTGTTTTATATAAGACTTTTCTTAAAAATGTTGTAAAATATAACATACGCTTATTCTAAATGAACCTCAATAATTAAATACTCCATGTTTTTCATAGAAATTATAGTACGTCAGATACTATTTTATCCAGCGGTTTTGGTCTTATACATGATCCTGTAAATCGTCTTATTTTCAATGTGTATTGCTTTGGCGGTTTTTACTCCTGTTGAAATATTGGTTTCATTAACAGCTTGAAAAAACGTTGCAAGCAGCGTATAGGCAAATGGTTTTGAATCTGTAAAAAAATCGACTGATGAATTTTATTATTATTAGCTATTAAATAAAGATTTGTCCCTTTTCTAATACGACATGCATTTGGAATCGACATTATTTACTCCAGCATTGTTAAAACAACATTTTCATGGAAATAAATAACTGTTTTACAATTTTGAAATATCAGAAAAGCTTGGAAAGAAGCTAACTTTTAAGATGACCTAAAATATCCAACTAGATCAAGTTTCAGAATCAATACACACACATTTTAAAACGATAAGAATCATTGAAACTAAAGGTGCTAGGTACACGGTAATTGTTTATAATGGGAAATATTAACAATTCTTAAATGATTGTTTAATATTAATACATTTGAGATCATTGGGATTAAAAAAACAACACAAACGCCGATAATTCCGTGCAACTAGTTTCGCATATAATATATGCTTCTTCAGGCACAAAATGTTTTGAAATAAACGGATGACGTCTTTACAGGCTAAAATAACAATTACGTCATTACGTAACTTCATAAGAAATTACGTCATTAGGTATCGTCATAAAAACAATGCATAATCACAACAACTATATATATATATGACAGGATCTAAAAGATACACGAGTCTCTAATGAAACCTGAATCAGTAAAATAATAAAATATAATAGAGACAAACAGTCATACATACAATTATAGTGTTATAAAAGATATACAAATTTACAATTGAAAAGAAAATTATACAATTTTCTTTTTATTTTAATTGTGAAATTGTATATCTTTTATAACACTATAATTGTATGTATGACTGTTTGTCTCTATTATATTTTATTATTTTACATTTGAGAACATGAATACAGAATGATCAAACCTTCATGATAACTGGAACGGGGAGCAAACAAAATTGTGGACGCTGATGTAGTTTATGTATATTCAGGTAGTTGTGCATGCACAATAGACGTACATGCAGTTAGACGTGCATGAACGAATGACGCACATGCATTTAGAAGTACATGCACAATAGACGTATATGCATTTATAAGTACGTATAAGTTAGAGTTTTCTAACTGTTACCGGTACTATTTCGAATTCCATATGAATTTCTTGCAAATATTCATTTGTTTGTTATAATAAATGTAATTTTATAATAATAATACGTTTTGAAAGAAAGTTGCGCACTCATTTAGAAGTATATAGACAATTTGTGACTTAGATGTGACACCTTATCTAAGGTTGAATTAGTTGCTGGGGGAAGCTAAGATGTAGCTGTCCACAAAGCAATGACCGCTTGTAGAAAGCGTTCAAACATCATACTATAAAAGATTTAATTCAAACCTGAATCGTTAAGCCAATACTCGCAGTCTCAGCTTTTATTCTACATTGTATATGTTACACAAACCACTAAGCAAATGTACCGTTAATAAACAAGGAATAAAAATTGACTTTGTAAATGAAGTCAACCATATTTGTTACCAGATGTGTTACCTAATGATAATGAACAGGTTTTACGTTTTACATGGCGAGTTTCTATCCTTTTAATCCATACCAGATCTCTCTGGATCTCTTTTCTGGAAATGCCGTACACCATCTGCTATCGTAAAGGCTGTGTTTGATTGCATACTTTGGCAGTGGTGTGTGACTAATTCCAACACAATGGCCACCCACCTTATGCGTTACAGAAACCAGTACATTTTTCATCCAATGGTTTTTTTTTCCTCAGGGCTTGGTCTTTTCATGTGTTTAATATGCCTAGAAATATGAGAGACACGATTACTACTTCAGCCTTCGAAATAAATCCAAAGTCTTTAATAACCATTTTGCTTAGGTGTTTGACCTTTTGATGCATACCACTAGCGTAAAACGAATCGTTCTTTAGATCGAAAAGTAATTTCGTACAATTTAAATCTGATGGAATAACAGTTACGAGTTAATTGTTTTCGAAAATGTTATATTTTCGAATAAGGGTTTGTTTTTATTCATTTATCAACCAAGTTATCAAATTTATTAGGCATTCAATATTTATGATTATTATATTTTTAATATTAATTGAAAAGTTTAGGATGCAATTATCTAATTTATTCTTTACCTATACAGTTAATTTAATACCCGTTTAAAAAAAAATATCAAATGAAAATTATAGATTGGTGAGAGAATGATGCCCTACACGTTTAATTACAATTGGCTGAACAATGTGCTTTTCTTAGTTTAAATAGATTGATTTTTCTAAATGTAATCAAACGTAATTCAACATAGCTAGCACTTGATATTAAACTTAATAGGGTGAAAATCTAAGTAGATATTTTCCAGTCTTAATAGTCTTTGGATATAATGTAAACTTATGATTTGTACAGCTTTTGTTTCTTTTGTCATGCATTCTTCATTTAATCAAAACAATCCAATTTTAAAACTAGGTAGACGAGTTTGTTCTTTGACTTTTTAAAATACTTGTATAATTAACCAACCCACACAAAAGTTCATTTCAGCTTGCTGAGTTAAAACCAGGTACTACTTACAAACGACGCATTTTCCAACACTCGCTGACGAGGAGAGTTTCAAAACAGTCGCGTTTCTCAAATTGTACACAAATGCTGCGTCGAGATAACTGTTTGGAATTTGGATAGGGTCTTTTATATGGTTTTGAGGTAGACTTGATTTTAGGCCTGCCAGCAATCGTCTAATAATGATAGTGAAATCATGTGTTTTATACTTTACTTTTCCAACTCTGAAGATAATTATAGATGGGCTTTTGCCATGATGACATTATCACCCGGTTATTGACATCATGATAGCCCTGGATGACTAGCAGGATACTTTGAGCTATCACAGCCTATTGACATTTTATTTTTCCGCTACAAGTTTCTAGTCATCCTCTCTGTGGATTCCAACTTTGCTTTGACTGCGATTAACATTCATTGCTATATCAATTTTCGTTGTACTACAAGCGAGTGCAGCTTGCAATCTATGCTTTGAACGACTAAAAATAAATCTTGGCTCTATCTATTATTTAATCAAATATTTTATTTGTAACCTTTTCTCCCTCTCTCTGCTATCATGCCTTTTTGTAACTGTCACCAGAAAATTGGTTCACCAACTATTTGTGATTCAAGAGTTTTCGTGACTTTTGTTGATATGAAAAAATCCTGATTCGTGTTTAAAACTGAGCTACACTAACATCATAACAAAGTATAAGTATTAATTTAGACCTAGCAATATTTCTGGTCACAAACACAAAGAAATAAAGCCCATTTTGTTTTGATCCAATATGTATAGGAGATAGAAATTTATCAATATTTCAATGAATAATCTCTCAACATGTAATTTAAGCAGTAGAAAAGATATTTGGAACTTCAATAAGGGGAACAACATACCAGAGAAGGATCTAGGCATTAGGATATCACCTGGAGTAGATCTCCCAAGCAGTTTGCAAAGCTAGTAAAGAAACAAAACAGATTAGAAACGCCTCCTGGAGGAGAGGACATAGTCAAATATGGAGCAAGAAGTGACAAGCAACAATAGTCAGTTAACACAAGTTACAAAAACAATGAAATTTAAACTCTACCGTTACAAATAAATTTATAAAATCCTAGTTATTGACGTAAGCATACAAATAAGTGCTTTCTATGACAGCGATTGACATAAGCATATAAAAAAGTATTTTACATGATAGCAATTGGTATAAACAAATCAATAAGTGCTGTCCATGATAGCGATTGGTATACTCATATAAGTAAGTGATTTTTATCATATCAATTGATATAAGCATGTAAATAAGTGCTTTCCATTACAGCGATTGATATAAGTATGTAAATAGGTGTTTTCCATGATAGCGATTAGCATACTCATATAAAAAGTGCTTTCCATGATAGCGATTCTTATACGCATATAAATTAGTGCTTTCCATGATAGAGATTGGTATACGCATATAAATTAGTGCTTTCTGTGATATCAATTGATATAAGCATGTAAATAAGTGGTTTCCATGATAGCGATTAGCATACTCATATAAAAACTGCTTTCCATGACAGCAATTGTTATACGCTTATAAATGAGTGCTTTCCATGAGAGTGCAAGTGGAGTTTGAGCTCAAACTGGATATTACAAGTGACTTAATGCTAACACTAGAGTTTCAGAAAGAGACTAATATACTAAATCGACTAATTGAGTTGGTTACCTTATCTTAGAAATAATTTATCAAAGATAATTTTTAAGTATTGGCTTAGTATTTTTTAAAGGTATTCTCGTTGGTCTTATTGTCAGCTGACACACAATATGGAAGCTGAATCCAAAACTGTATTTAGTTGATTTTTAGCTACATAAATTGTCTCTATTGAGTGCAATTTATGGGTTAACATTTCACAGGTGTGGTAACAATGATTGGCAACTTGCAAGGCAATGTGTACAATTTTTAATACGCACAATAATGAACAGAGCGTTATAACTTTTGGAATAGATACTAGGAACATTAGGCAAATAGTCATTCATCCTTGAGAAAAAGCAACGCTGGTAAAAGGGATAAAAAAAAACCATGCATGCATTCTGAGCTAATTCATCTTTCGCTTGAGAGTAACATGCATAGTTGAGAGAGTACGAAATGAATTCATATAATCGAAGGCTTATACTCGAAGGCTTATATATTTTATGTTAAAACTCAGACTTCGTAAAATTTAATCACTGCTGTCTAAAAACAGAAAAGAAAATAAGATCATGTAGATACAGTTTAACTTTCTTGTTATTTATTGTCTTGTTAAATAATATAACCGTATGAATTTCTAAAATGAAATTATCTATGAATTGTAACACAACATAGTGCCAGTCCGATGAAATGTTGTTGTTGTGGGGCCATTTTCCAGCACAAGATAGGCTATACATGGCGGCCAGTATTAATGGTGGAGGAAGAAACCGGGAAATCCGCGGAAAGAACCACCGACCCACGAGAAGCTACTGGCAAGCTGTCTCACATATCCACATTCGCCGAATCTTAGACTCGAACTCAGGCAGATAGAGGTGAGATGGCAGTGATCCGTAACGGATTGCGTTTTGGACCACTCGGCCAATCGGGGCCCCTCCGATGAAATAATATGCAACTAAAATAAATGTATATTATAATTCCTTTCTTTACTAATAACTTCAATTTCACAGCCATTTTGTTTTTAAAAATCCTTAATCTGCTCGAAATATGCAACTTTATTTTAATCTATAAACTACTTGGATGTGATTTTCCTCATAGTGTCAGCTAATCAAGAAGAAAGTTTACCACATCGGAGGGTGGGGGCCGTTAAGTTCCCAACAAATCCCATGTAACTGTAATGGGAAGGTTTGATAGGTTTATCCATTGCACAATAATTTGTTGGAGTTTTCTCACATAGAAAGTTATATTTCACCATACCTGTGTTTATTTGTGTGTGTGTGCTGGATGTTTCATGTCTTAACTGCTGAATAATATGCACGCCTAGATAAAAACCTTTCATCGACAACAGGTGTCACGGTGTAATTTCTATCGGCTAAGTGATATGTAATATCTAAGATCAATAGATTAAATATTTTGTGGTCGAGCGAAGCTCAGTTTTCTTAGATAAACAGAGTCAAATGCAATCAGATAATAAGTGATTATTGGTCAGATTCCACGAAATTATTCGTGCTTGTAACCGTTCTCTACAAATCAAGTCTGACCTCATCTTCTGTTTGACATATTTTATATCTGGATTATTAAAGTCAGATATAAAACAGATAATGATTTCGGATTAATTATCAAACTAAATACAGACTAGACATTGTTGTCGGAACATTTCTGAGTTACAAATGACTATTATTTGCATTTGAGTCATACTAATTAAGGATTTAGGACGGAAATATACTACTTTTCATATATCCCTTATATAGCATTTAAATTTTGACAATGAATATTTTGCTTAATGTCATGAAATAAAAATGATCAATACTTGTAATTTATATATTGATACAAGTAAGTGATAGATAATAAATTAGCTAAATATATATTTTCTATTAAGAAGGGAAAAAAATGAGACTATCTGATGTAAAACGGGTCATTTGTCTTTTAGCTGGGCAAAAACAATTATACCATTTTGATGTAAATGCTTTTCCAATAATATCCAAGATTAAGTCAATTGGATCAGAAGGAGATTGATTGTAGGAAAACTTAGTGTTGGAATGAATATCACAATAAATTTATATTTCTTTATAACAATTGTAAGTCAATATATTCCCATATCTTTTCTAATCGATATTATTGAAAGGAAAAACAAATTGTGAACTTTTATCCTAATTAGGGAGAACATATTTTGCCATGACATTATTGCCTTCACTAAGGAAAATACATTTATCCGTGTAACTCTGACCTTAATTAAAGAAAACACCTTTGGCCATGTCATGATTTTAGGATTTATTTTTCATCAGTGACAAAATTTGTATTCACAATAACAGTTGATAGCAATATGCCTTAAATATAAATTAGAGACACAGAACATTATCCTGTTGAAGATAAAATACTCATGTGTCAGTTATCCTATCAACATAACTGGATTATTTTCACTGATTAAATATCTAGCTTTGTGTAGGAGAATAAATTATACGCACAAGTTAGTACTGCTAAAAGGTCTAAGATAAACTTTTCAAACTTTTCTCCTCTCCCGCCCCTTCTCCCTATTACGAAAATAAATAAAATTATTTTTTAAAGATTTTAATTAATTTATCTGCTTTAGGAAAGAATCACAATCAACTAAGAAGGAAAGAAACGAAATTCATACACAAATGCTTATACTGCTAGGACAAAGGCGATTACGAAAATCATTTTGGTACGGGATGGATTTTCTTCATAAAATTATGACCTCATTTCTGAAGCATAAACTAATCAATTTGCCCCATTCCTTTGAAAATGTATCATAATCAGACAACTGCATTTCCTAAAAGGAAACATAATCAATAATACAAAGGTAATTATTAATCAATATAACTGAATAGATGCATATATAAAGCCAATTATTTACGCAGTGAAAATCACCGTCATTTTATGAGTGTGATCACTGTCTTTTAATATGTTAATATATATTATTGTCTACGGTGCCTTGGACTCAGTCTTGTTTATTATTATATTGTTAGTTTAATTTTAAATCTAGTAGTCATCGATTACAATAATATATGAAATGATAAATACAATCGAGAAGTACAAAATATAAATAACTGTAATCATACAAGAATTGTTAAAACATGAAATTTTGAAGTAATTAAAAAAAATACTGTTAGCTACAAGCAAAATGCTTAAACATTGTATAAACTGTCGAAACTTGTGGCGGTTTGCTGATGCTCAATTATGCAATACATAATCTTACAAGCAAGGGGTCTTTGCTTGACCGAGCAGTGTCAAAACCCTGGCACGATTCCCGATAGAAGTCATAAGATTACCCCAAATTTTCAAAGACTTCTATACAACTTCCGTTATGAGTTAGAAAGCTTGACATGTCCATTCTATACATTATTTTTTTCTCTAATCAATGCCAGACCACATCATTCAGAACTTGCCAAACCTCACACATGCATAGTTTCTCTTCATCACCATTCCGTACCGTCAGCGGTTCACACCGTAGAAACTCTACAACTATCCCCTAACACAGGGAACTATTTTAACTACTCCTCCTTAGGCCCGTCAATCTATGTTTTCAAGGCACAATCCACCAGTACAACTGCATCACATTTGCCTCCATGGCGACATAAACTGTACATGCCGAGTAACTTGTTTATTCCATTGTGTAATTTACCGGTTTCCTAACTTAAATACTGCCACTGCAATCACATCGCCAATGTATACCACTAGATTTTAATAGGGATTACATTATGACAGGGATATTCCTGCTTTTTGGGTCTAAAACGCTACTCATTGACCATGGCATCATGGAAACTCACTAAGGCTTTCTCTCCGTGACGTTTGCTCCTAGTAATTAGCTAATTATTTCGGACTAAGGAATATTATACATTACACCGAATTCCAATAATCAATCAAGTAATCTTATACATCTAAAGATTGCTTAAAAGTGGTGCTATAATCAAATGTGCATCTTGTAAATTTTGTTACAAAACTAAATATTGACTGGCTATTTTAAAGTGTAATCAGAAAGACGATATAAAAAATGTGTGAAACAAATTCTGTTAAATAAATTTATTTTCCAACTGCCTTGATCGTTCTTACAGTCCCAGTCTGTGGATATATAATAATTCACGAATAATACAATCTGATGTAAGGAAATATCAGATATTACAAGAAAAACTATGCAAGATACATTTGTTTTATATAATATTTAAACTCGATTATAATAAATTTCTGTCATAAAAATAAGATTTTTGCGCCTTGGGCTTCATTGCATCTAGAGTGCCATTTAGTTGTAAGGTCTGAATTTATACAAAATGTTATGTATGGATGATTGGAAGTCATATTTTCACCTTTACATTGCTACGCATTTTTTTTAGCTCTTTAAACATTTGATGTACTATTGTTTAGAGTCACGTGTAAGCCACACAATGGAACGATATCAAATAGTCATATTGTTGAAAAAGAAGCTTTTAAAGAGCTGCATCGTATTGTTAAGTATCAGACATCAACACTGTGATATTACAAGTGTTATTGTTCACATGCTCATGAGTGACTCAGCAATTATTCCGCTCTTTGGCCAGCGTATTTTATTTGTCACACAAGCCAGTCTTTGCATCAAACAGTCAAGTAATAATCAGCGATTAAATTAAGTTTTGATAGTAAATATACCTTATTGTTGAAAATTGTTGTCTCAATAAGTCTCACAAAGTGGCTCAAAAATTGATACCTCCCCTTTTCTGCAAGAATTTCTCTATTGGATAGCTTTTGCAGGAAGTTCTTCAATTTCTTTCGATTGAAAGTTAGCTTCGATTCCCATTAATGGCTTTCTTTTCAGAAAAGGAAATTACTGAATTAGATGCTATCTTCTTTTGCATTCTGTAAAACATTCAGAAATGTATTAAATGCAGGATAAAAAGGTAAAACGTTTCCTCTTGCTCGTTTCTTTCTGTGCAAATAAAATTTGAATTATTCGAAAGTGCCTTCAAAGTTGAGTTTGAAAACCGAGACAGAGCTAAAATTGAATACGGAATTAATATAAACGAAGAACAATATAAATTGCCTTTTAACGCTTTCTAATCCTTGTTCTCGTTCTTTTTTCTACTTCTTTAGTGTACGAATATAACAATTTATTCAAATTCAAATGGATCCTGGTACTTTTGGTAGTTGATATCCATTAAGTTTTACTGATTCAGTGTTTAGAGATTCCGCTCCGGATCCGGGAGATCGCTGGTTCGAACCCCTGTCAAGTTATACGAACGACTTTAGAAAATGGCTCTAACAGCTTCTTCGCTTGGCGCTCAGCATTAAGTGGTTAGTGTTAAGACTGGTCGGCCTGGTGTCATGATAATGTGACTATGTGGGACATTATTAACTAAATGTATGCGGCATGATGCCCCAGTGCTAGACATTGTCGCCCTGCAGACACCGTAGCGATGTGACGGAAAAAGTGTTAAAGCTACGTTAAAATTATAAATAACACTGACGCTCACACCAATGTGTGAACCCAAAATCAGAGTTGCTGACACCCAGCTGATTGGTTTAATTCCGCTATTAGGATTCCACCCAGGTGTTTGCTAGTATGTTTTCCTTAGCACCTGTTTTTGACCCTATGCTAATGGAGTGGTGGTTAGAGAAAAGGTGGTAAAAGTAGGGTATAAGATTAGATGGTGTGGGAGAATGGAGAGTTGTGTGCCTTGTAGCGTTGAGTTTAGGACAAAAATCCCTTCTTATGTGATGAATTTGTCACTCGTTGCCTTGATTATTTGTTTGTCCGATTCGCTTGTCCGGAAAACCAGTGCTTGTCAAATATCGTGCCAGAGCTTGCACGATTAGTTTCGCTTGTCCGGTGGGCCAGTGCCAGGCCGAGATTGTGCCAGAGCTTACACAAGGAGTTGGGCTAGAAAGCTTGTCCTGTGTTGGTACTGTTCCTTCCGGTTCAGTTCTTCTGGCGCTGGGGGCCTAGTGCTTGCTCTGTGGTGGTTATGGTTGAATGGGCAATACTCCCTGTTTTGTTTGGTTAGTTGCATGCATCTAGGTTGGAATGAGTGTGAGAGAATCGTATACACACACACACACACACACACACACACACACACACACACACACATATATATATATATATATATATATATATATATATATATATATATATATATATATATATATATATATATATATATATATATATATGTGTGTGTGTGTGTGTGTGTGTGTCTTCCTTTGTTGTTGGTGTTCCAAATATGTTGCCATTTGAGATTAATGCATTATTTTACTTGGCTGTATCTTTCATGAATGATGTAGGAGAGTTGTTGGATATCATTATTAAGATGGTGTCTTTTCGCAGCTATGTCTGCTTTTTCGTTTTGCATCTGGTTAATGTGTGATGTAGAAATTCAATAAAGTGTTGTTCTTCTCTAGCTACTTTAGCATTAGCATGTTTTATCTGCTTTTAATTGATCCCATTGCAACAGATTTTAGAATACTTAGTGATTCTGTGATAATGACATGCCTAGGGTGGTTCTGGGTTTGAATCTTCTTCAATGATTGATTGATTGCCCAAAATTCAGATGAGTAAATTGAACAGTCATTCTGGGTTTGTTCAGGTATCACTACTACTGCTGCTGTTCCATTAGGTTCCTTAGATTTTGATCTATCCTCACATTTATTTGCATGATTTGCGTACTTTTCGAAGAGTAGTTTGTGGAGTTCCAGTAGTATTTTCCATGGGTTTTGTGCTTTGTTTTCAAAGGTTAGTGCAATTAGATTGATGTTTGGGGTGTTATTCCTCCACGGTGTGGGATCATTGATTGCGCGCTGTTCCGCTTGAAAGTCATCTAATTTTATTTTTCCGTAGTGTCTGTGTACTCTGTTTTCCGTTGGTGGTGGTGGTGGTGGTGGATACTCTTGTGGTTTAATGGTCAACTGCATTGTCGGATTGCTTTTTTGTAGGGTTTGTTTCCTCATGTGTAGATTTCCCTATTGCTTGTCTCAAGATATGTTCTTCCATTATGAGTTTTAGGGGTATTTCTCCTGTAAGGACCTGGAGTTGCAGCTATGTGTTTGGTAGTGTTCCGTTGCATAGTCGAAGTTTTTTGTTTTGGAGTACATCGAGTTTATGAAGAAGGGTGTCGTTGGCTGATGCATATATATGGCACCCATAAGCCCATTTAAATCTGACGAGCGATCTGTATAACACTAGGGGTGTGGCTTGGTTGGCTTTTCAAGTGGTTCCCTTCAGGTGCTTTATTAAGCTGATGTCTTGTTCTGATCTCTTGATTAGTTCTTTGATATGTGGGTTCCGGCTAAGATTTTCATCTAGTAACATTCCCATGAATAATGTTTGTTTGACAAATTGTATTTGTGTTCCTTGGATGTACGGTGCGGGATACTTTGGTTTGTGTTTATTATGGTGGGAGAAGAGCATTCCCACAGATTTGGTACCTGAGATCTTAAATCTCAGTTGTCTGTCCATCTTGTAATAGCGTCGAGGTTGTGTTTTAGCTCGACGATGAGTTGCTGGTTGTCAATGTTTCCTGCATTCCAATTTGGTGCTAAGCACGAACGTTGTACGTGATAAGTCTCAAGTACGGAGGTGAAGGCAAACATAACTTACACTCACTTCACATATCAAATAGTATCCACATAGAAGGAAGAGAAGGAATAAAAAACATATATACTATCAAATTTATACTATTCACATAGAAGGGTAGAGAAGATGAAACCACACCATATCTACTCTCAAAATCTCAAATACATACTATCATCACAGAAGGATATACATACATATATAACGAGTAGATAGATAGATAGATAGATAGATAGATAGATAGATAGATAGATAGATAGATAGATAGATAGATAGATAGATAGATAGATAGATAGATAATAAAGGTGTCATAAGTAATTTAAAGATTCTTAATGTTCAAATGCATTTCTTTGTTGAGATGGTGTGTACTTGTCAATATGGACTAGGTAAGCGTATTATGGTGGTTTGACGTTTCGCTTTACATGTTAGTTTTTTTTACATGATTAACGTCCATGTATGCTTTCTTATTACATGAGCATCTATTTATCTAATATATACCCTCAAGACATTTGCCACTCCCGATATATGTTAGCCTCTTAAGTTTATAGCATTTATAGCAGTCCATGAGACATTGCAGTCACCTGACATAATGTGGATTACCTCTTTTAAGTTTCAAACTAATGATAGTAGTCCTTTCTCTTATTTATAACTATGTAACTGATGAGAATATAATGTAAAGTTGAGGCTTTTGAAGGTTCTCGCGTGATGCTTGAGCAAGCTACCTTATACTGAAATTGGACGCGGTAGACCACCTAAGTCGATGGCAAGCAATGACCTTAAGTTAGACTGCTGATATTGAAGAAGAAATCTGGCAGGTTGATCACGTCGATGATGTCATATTTTATCAGTGATTATGGTAGTTCTAAATTTTGTGAAACCTCTAGTTGTCAGTACACTCTGCTTAAATTTCTCTGATTCTTTCTGAAGTCAGTCATATCAATTCCAGACCTAATTAATAATTCATTTTTTAACTTGATTCCATGATGTGGCAGGGTAAGCTTTGATATTTGATATTTTCAACCAGATTCCATAATATTGCATCACAGACTTGAATCATATTTACATTGAGTTTTGCATGGAACGTTTTCCTATTTATATTATTCAGATTGTAATGACTTTATAACAAACTGTATACATCTTTACTCAACTAAGACTAATACAGGAAATGCAACTTGTAGAAGAAAGAAAATCAGTTATATCTCTGCGATTCGTTTAATTATTTTGAATTGGTATTATGTTGATATGTAACTAGTAAATTTAAAATAACGATATAATGATAGCAATATCTGGAAATGTTTGAATTAAATAGAAGACATGGATACGATGTTTATGAATATTCCAACTTTATACTTGCCGCAATACTATTATGAACAATTTGTAATTAATACATGGAAACATTGTCGAAAGAAGCAGACCGGAATGGAAGAAATTGCTATTGCGTATAAACTCCGAATGAAGCCTGTAGTTTGAATCATGTAAGTAATAAATTTCTCTATTGCTTATAAATCAGTAGCTTAATCTCTCTATTGCTCATAAATGCCAAGTGAAACCTATCTATTCTTTACAAATAAATAGCCAAAGCTCTCTATTGCTGACATATTAAGTCCCTCTATTCGTTATAACACCCGAATGTATGCTCTCTATTTCTTTCCAATACCGAGTGTAGTGTCTAAATACCGAATGAAATCTCTCTATTGATGATAAATCCGGACCGTAATCGATAGTTTCTATAGTTTTCGCGACTATCGACGATGCAGTGTAATCGATAGTGTCTATAGTTTTCGCGACTATCGACGATGCAGTGTAATTAAGATCTGATATTTTAGCTCTTTTGTTTCTTATTTATTTATTTGTTATTTTGTATTGGTTTGTAAGTTTCTTAATGCATTTTAGTTTTTCCATGGTTCATGCAATATACAGATCTTTAGTTTTTATTAAATCTAAGATTCATTCGATACAAAATTTTAGGCTTTGTTAAATCCAAGATTCGTTTGATATAGAACTGTAGCATTTTTATATAAAATTCAAGATCCAGTCGGTACAGAGCGTTAACTGAAAAGTAGGCCTACAAACATTTTCAATTACGCTTATAGAATGGGTAAATAAATTCGTTTTATGATAAATTGTGAGTTTTATTGTGCTCAATTACTCTCGTGTCATAATTAAGTTTTGATTAAAACTCTTAACACAAATGGCTTCTACAATCTCACTACTTTTGAAAACATCTGCTTTGTTTCAGATGCAATGATAACTAAATATTATTTGTGCAGGCAAATTTTGCGTCAGACTGTTTCCTACATTGTTCGCACCAGTATGTTTTGTATCTGATTTTTAAATCGTTCTTGTTATTGGTACGCTTTGTGTATGATTTTTTAGACACACGCGCAAACACACACACACACACACACACGCGCGCGCGCACACACATACATACACAATGAATCATATACATTGGAAAATTATGCCGAAACTACGTGATCTTCGCTAGATTCAGAAGGAGTACGTGACTATTGTCATTTTATTTCATCACAGGGCAAGCCGTAGCGTATTCAAATGTACACCAAGTGTTGTTTACCCTAAGTAAAAGTAGATTGTCGTATAAGGTTCATCCTTAATTGTCGTATAAATAATCCAACATTTAATTTTATTTGCATTTTCGGTAAATGGGTAAATGGGTTTCGAAACTACAAACTAAGATGAGGTGGATGTATTATCAGATGTTGTCTCTACGCCTAAATTATCGAATGTTGTTTTTATTCCTAAATTATCAAATGTTGTTTTTGCGCCTAAATTATCAAATGTTGTTTTCACGCCTAAATTATCGAATGTTGTTTTTACCCGTAAATTATCGAATGTTGTTTTTACGCCTAAATATTGTTTCCTTATAGACAAAAATAATAATTAATTAGTATCCAGTGAAATTATGCAAACATATAATATGAACATTCTTTCATAATTAGTATGCTTTTCCATTATCACTTAGACAACAGCTTACATGTACTGTTGCGTAAACTCATGTCCAACTCCAAATAGAATGTACTGAACCTTAATCTGGCCTAATCCAACAACATAACCCATCATAAAACGCGTTAATTAGGCCTAAATCAACAAAATAAAACATCCTAAAATGCGTTAATTATGCCTAATCCAACAACATAAACCATCAAAAATGCGTTAAATAGGCCTAATCCAACAACATAAAACATCCTAAAATGCGTTAAATAGGCCCAAACCAACAACATAAAGCATCCTAAAATGCGTTAATTAGGCTTAATCTAACAACAAAAAACATCCTAAAATGTGTTAATTAGGTCTAATCCAAGAACATAAAACATCCTAAAATGCGTTAATTAGGCCTAAACCAACAACATAAGACATCCTAAAATGCGTTAATTAGGCCTAATCTAACAACATATAACATTCTAAAATGCGTCAATTAGGCCTAAACCAACAATATAAACCATCATAAAATGCGTTAATTAGGTCTAATCCAACAACATAAAAAATCCTAAAATGCAATAATTAGGCCTAAACCAACAACATAAGACATCCTAAAATGCGTTAATTAGGCCTAATCTAACAACATATAACATTCTAAAATGCGTTAATTAGGCCTAAACCAACAATATAAACCATCATAAAATGCGTTAATTAGGTCTAATCCAACAACATAAAACATCCTAAAATACGTTAATTAGGCCTAATCTAACAAAATAAAACATCATAACATCCATTATTATGGCTTAATCCAACAATAAAAGACATCATAATATACGTTAATTAAACTCAAAATCCTTTTCCCATGATTGACGCTCGAGCGCGTGTATGTATGTGTGTGTGCGTGTGTGTTTGCGCGCGCGCACGTGAGTGTGTGTACGTGTAGGTTCTAATTCTACAATATCAAAACCAGGAGACCGTTAAGTTTTATTTCTGTTATATTCTGGCAAAAATGTGCAATTCAATTCATTTATGACACATCATTTAAAAAGTTTATTTTTCTTCTTCCTTCGTCTTTTTCACTCTTCTTATTTGAATTTCTTTGCTTTCACAAGTATTTCATCTTCTTCCTCACATTCTTCTCGTTTTCTTTTCTTCTCTTTCTTGACGTAACTAGGTTCTTTCTTTTTTGTGGAGGGTTCATATTTTTCTTCCTATTGGGAATTCCTCTTTACCTCAAGCTCCTTCTTTTAGGGCAGTCTGAAGACCAATTTCCTTTCCTTTGACAATGTTAACATATATCTTGATCTTTGTCTCTTTTGACACGAGTCCTGATTTTTGGACGGTCTTGACATTCTGAAGACCAATGCCCTTTCTTCTGACAGATATAGCAAGCATCTTGACATTTATCTCAAGAGGAAATGGAGGAGTCCGTCGGCTTCTCCGAAGAAAACCTTCATATGACACCTCGCAAAGCTCATAGGAGAAGTTCAATCTGTGTTTGCTCTTCTATCTTTCTGGTCGGATTGGAAGTGAAATGAGTTCTTGGAGGGGATGTTGTCATTTGACTTTTCGCGCTTAAGATGTAGCGATCGCATCATTTCGTTGAGAAAGGGAAAGAAAGAATGAGACAGAAGCGTGACTTATCACAATAGATGACTCAGACTCAAGACAGCCATTTCCAAGATGATATGAGTCAACCAGAATCATGGCCATGAGTCGGCTAACCAATTGTTCATGCATAACGTACGACCACAAATTATCTTTATAAGGTTGCTAAAACCACCAAAGCCACCAGGCCTAGCCGTACAATGTGGCAACTAAATTAGTTGATTAAGACATAAGACCCCGATTTATCTTTACAAGATGGTTAAAAACCCCGAAGCCATCAGGCCCAGCCGCACAATGTGGCAACTACGCTAGTTGATTAAAACTTACGGCCCACAAGATTGAATTATAAGGTGGCTAAACCCAACCAACACGTCCTCCGCACAATGAGGAAAACGTTAAATTTTAGCTTATTATAGAATTTCCCAATAAAATATCTTAGGAAGATCCACCATAAATAGCACAAATATTTTTTCTAAATATTAAATACGGCAAGACAATATTTTTATCATTCGGAAAAATGGGAACCAAAAAGTAATGATTATGAATGTATGAAGTACTATCCTTATGTGGTCCAACTCTCCTATCCTCCGCCAGAAATCTTGTGTGCATGTCTGTTCTCACTCACCACACGTTCAGTTGGAAAACACTGTCTTGGAATGGACAAATCAATCATCACATGGAGTGTGCACTAAAGCCTTCGGGGATGCGGTACTATTCCATCCCCATCAAAAGAATACAACAGCTCCCTGTGGAGGCATTAAACTGTCGTGAATGCGCGAGTGGGCGTATGCGACTTAAATTCAAATTAAGTAAATCTGACCATCCATGGTTGACTTGTTCGCATACAAAAATGCCTTCAAGGCTTGCCAAGATGAATGAAACCTATGTGAATTTACATCGTGTCATACAAAACCTAATGCCCAAGGCCGATGAGAAAGAGATGTTAAATAAAGCTTTATACCTGACAGAAAAGGTCTCCAAAGAAGACGGATAAGTACAGACCATAAAAAGCAGAGAGAACAGCAACAGAAACAGCAGAAGCAAAGCAACAACAGCAAGAGCCGGACAGAATCTTGTAGACTGCCGTGTAGACACGAAATAGTTCTCAGTCCGCAGAAGCAGACCTTATTCTGTAGGAAAACCTTCAGCCAGAAGGGGACATAGTCTTAGACAATAAACTATAGCCATCATCCCGCCAACACAACAGCCCATTTCAGGGCTACCCCAACACTCTGGAAAAGAGATATCACTCACATTGGCAATCACATAAATTTTGTATCTTAGTAGGTTAAAAATAGAAGTGTCCGTAAGCACTACGTTTCTGTGGCTTGTAAGATAGCGTATGTGTGTGCGTGTGTGTGTACGTGTGTGTTTGTGTTTGTTTGTGTAAGTAATATATATAAGTGTACCGTACCTACAAACAATTCGTTTCTTTTGCTAGTCAGAGAGTGTGTGTTTGTCCGTAGGTGAAATAAAATAATACTGGTTTTAGTGCTAGATATGCTGTAAGGTGGTGTTTTGCTTCACGTCAGTGCTTCAGACACTTAAATCGCAGTGTTCTTTAGTCTGGGCCTTGCTCACTGTATAGCCCAGCCAGAGGCAAAGAGCCAAGCCGGGAGCTATATCCAGTCGCAAGCACACAGTGCAAAGGCCACTATAATCCTTCAGTCAGTCAGTCTGGGCCATAAAACAGCTAGTAAAAGCAAGGACTATGGCAAACGCACGCCAAAAAGCAAGTCCCAAGAATGCATGAGCTAAACGATACCAATAAAAGGGTGAACACAGAGCCGCAGAGGGTCGTCCATAAGTCCAAGCAACCGAAACAAAGGCATACACGCTGTACATAGCATGCAATAGATTTAAAATAACACTACCATACTACCAATTAACAAAATAATTTAAAAGAGAAATCAATAAAAGTATCACAAACACATAACACAAAAGCTAACTAACAAAACACATACAAAAAATCTAATTAATACTAAGGAAAATATGTATATAAGAATGTATTATTCTATATATATATATATATATATATATATATATATATATATATATATATATATATATATATATATATATATATATATATATATATATTCTTACAATTATCTCACTCTCATCCCAACCCACATACATGCCAGTAACCGGGGGCCCGAGTGGCCGAGTTGTCTAAAGCGCTGTCCGTTACGGATCACTGCCATCTCACCTCTATCTGCGTGGGTTCGAGTCTAGGATTCGGCGAATGTGGATATGTGAGAAAGCTTGCCAGTAGCTTCTCGTGGGTCGGTGGTTCTTTCCGCGGATTTCCGGGTTTCTTCCTCCGCCATTAATACTGGCCGCCATGAATAGCCTATCGTGTGCTGAAAAATGGCGTTAAGCCCAACAACAACAACATGCCAGTAACCAAACAAAAATGGCACAATACCTATTTAAAATTCACGATTCACGAAAACAACCAAAGAGTCTAGAGAGACAAAAGACTATTGAGACAACCGGAGAGAGCAATCAAAGAGTCGCAGGAAAACAGATAAAACCTCAGCTCCCAAATGCCGACCAGGAAACAACTCTTAGGAAAAAAAGAACAAGTCAGGTCCCAAACCTCCACAGGGCAAGCACTAAGTCCCCTATGTCGGAAGAACTGAACCGGAAGGAACAGTACCAACACAGGGCAAGCACTCTAGCCCAACTCTTTGCGTAAGCTCTGGCACATTCTCGGCCTGGTACTGGCCCACCGGACAAGCGAAACTAATTGTGAAAGCTCTGGCACGATTCTGGGCAAGCACTGGTCCTCCGGACAAGCGAAACTGTGCAAGCTCTGTCACAATTTCGGACAAGCACCGACCCAACGGACGAACGAAGCGGACAATCAAGCAATCAAGGCAACGTGTAACAAAATCGCCTCTTAAGGAGCTTTTGTCATGAACTCGAAGCCACAAGGCCCATAACTCTCATTCCTTTCACACCATCTATTCATATACATTACTTTAATCACCTTTGCTCTACATCCCCACTCCACTGATTTATATCCACTGATATAAGGCCCAAAACATGTGCTAGGGAAATCATACTAACAAATACCAGGGTGGAATCATTAAAGCAACAAGCTTGTGTTGCAAAAGATTTGCCACCACAAGCCCTCACCCATAATAACCTTTCAACCAACCATCTTCTAACTCCCATATTAACCAAAAGGCCCCAAAACAGGTCCTAGGGAAAACATACTAGCAAACACCTGGGTGGAATCCTTCGCGCAATAGACAGAAGAAGGAGGGCTTATAAAAAGTGTTTCCACTACAAGCCCTCCTTCAACTCCCTCTTATTCCACCCTCGATCTCTACTAACACATGTGGTCTAAAACAGGTGCTAGGAATATATACTAGCAAACAATAAGGTGGAATCCTAGAAAAAACAAGCCCGTGTTGTCCCCAGACCTTCCACCAAGAAAACTCTACCCCACCACCTCACTACTCCTACCCCAACCTTAATTTACATGTGAGGTACTTCTATTGGTAACAGAATGCCTCAATCGATCACACCATGATTCATAAATAACCTGATTCTTTGGTACCACCGCAACAAAACAACAACTAACGCCACCAATGCGTGACCCCAAAATCACAGGGTTGCTTACATCCAGCTAATTAGTTTAATTTCGCTATTAAACGTACGCATAGTACAAAAAATTCCAACGATGCTAAACAGGAAGGCAATGATCAACTCAGATAGTAACTTAATTACACAGGTCGCCTAGACAACACTGGGGATAGGGAACGTCCACTAGCACAACTGGATAGGAATTGACATAATCCCGTATAGGTTGGCCAGGGCGTCTCTGGGCGTACACGACAACAGCGTTCAGTGCTTGGCGTCCACTCCTTTCCGCCTCCTGACAGACGATTGAAAAGTACAGTTATCGTACATAAACGCGGCGTTTTTGTGCACGATTCCAAGAACTAAGACCAATTAGAAAGCTCAGAGAGTGAGCGTGAACTAGTCGCAAAAGCTCCAAGTTAGCGTTAGCGACTTTTATAATTGTCAATCTGTCAGTCTGGCTATTGTTACATATATGCAATTAAACCGCTTGTGTGACAGTGTTAAATTCTTTTTTCAATACATTTTAATGTAATGATTATTTTCACGGGATTCGATATCTTTTTCAAATACATTATGTTTGTACTGAACGTAAAAGATTTACATTAGCATTATTTAGCTTAATCTGGTTCATATAATTCGTAAACAATAAAATGAAACTATTGGCTGTTTATAAGGTCATTTTTCAGCCCACCTGTTACCCATGTGTAAACATTTTATTTTCATTTCTAGCGTGAGAGTTTGATGTTTTTAATAGGGCTATTATAAGCTACGTGAAAAGCGCCATTTTTTATATTGCGATATTCAAGTTGTCAAATGAATACTATGTGATCTAAACTCAGGCTTAGAAGAGCCTATTGGTATTAAATTATTTTAGTCGTCAAACGTACCTTTAGGAGCTCAGGTGTATCTTCTGTTGTTGCCAATTTTAAATTATTTGTTGGCTGTTTTTAAGAATAATTTAAATTCTCTTGAAAATAAGAGCTTCTTCATCAAATTTTTTGTCAGAGATATTCATTGACAATTAAAGCCCAAAGAAGATTCTTGTTTCACGAAATTCAACTAGGAACTGTTGCCATCATTATTACCTCATCTAACATCGTCGCCTTCAATATTGGAACTTTATCGAGATTCGAACCTAGATTCAATTAGAATTGTTTAGTAATATGATTTACTTTTTATCAATTCTAGGATTAATTTTTTGATTATTTTACAAACTTAAGTCCTATTTTCTATTTTTATAGGGAAATAAATTATTTTTATTAAAATTTACAAAGCTTGTTGACGTTACTCTTTTCTCTTTCAATTTTTGTACGAGACTACACCTAACACTACACATCGTTGACCCATCAACGGAGAAGAAAATGAGCGTAAGTAGTAAATTACTTGAGCTTTAGATGGACCAGGAATATGCCAGGCACATACTTGACGAGATGGCCTTGGAGGTGATTGCAGAAAATGCGAGAATAGAAGAGGAGAGGCAAAAGGAGAGAAGGAAGAAAGAGAAGAAAGAATCCTGCCTAACCTCATTCTTAGGCCTCCGTGTGAGTTCAAATGAGAGAAAGTACAAGAAACCCAAATGCCCTTCTCAGGACCACGCCATTGCATCAAAAAGATCTGCTCTCTTGCTTAAAATCTCTTTCTCTCTCTCTCTCTCTCTCTCTCTCTCTCTCTCTCTCTCTCTCTCTCTCTCTCTCTCTCTCTCTCTCTCTCTCTCTCAGTATTTAACCCCGTTTCTATGTCTATATCTCTATATATGTCTCTATATATTCAGTTTCATATGTATATGTCTATATATGTTTATATGTCTCTACATTCACAATATTCAATTTCCCTCGACGTTACACGGTCCCAATCCCTTGTCCTGTACAACCGATTTTAAATTTCCCCATGTTAAATTCCTCTTGAGGCTAAAGAGCCGAGACCTTTTTTAACATAGAAGTCCCAATGAGGCTAGGGTGCCCCAATACACTACTATCACACTTTTGTCTTCAAGTCATCACACTTATATCTTCATACAATCAATCTTATTATTATTATTTTTTTTTTTTTGCAAGTTCAAAATTTTATTATCCCCGTAATAGGTTGACCATTGGGTCGGGGAACCATCCCAAGGTCACCTTGCAATCAAAATTTATAAACTAGGGATAGTAAATATAATAAATATAATTTATATTAGAAGAAAAAAAAAATTAAAAGACAACACAAACATACACACACTCATGCACACATGCATATAGCACAATGTAGGTGACATAAGCTTTAGAATATACTATTTTGTTCCTGTTTACCATCCGATCAGTTACAAGATTCCTATTGCTCTATTGAGGTCTATTTCTTAAGAAATTGGTCCTCTTTTTTGTTTATCTTAGCAGCATATTTTTTAACGTTCTTATACATTACAACTCTCTGCTTAAAATCATACATGGTAGGATTTTGCATATTGAATCTGCAAGTATAAATGTAATATTTTCCCAAAATATTACATTTATTACAAGAAATTACACAAAATGTCCGGTTGTTCACTTCCTACAAGTATTTCTTTTTTTGACAAATGTACAATATTTGGCAAAGATGGTGCGAAATGATCAATAAAACTGTACAAGAACTGTGAAGTAATATTGCAATCATAGAAGAGATGTTCAATACTTTCATTCTCTCTCTTGAAAAACGTACATTTGTTGTCGTCCAATATGTTTATTCTTTTCAAAAACTCATTAGTAGCGATTATTCTGTGGATTAATCTAAAGTTAAAAGAGATCAATTTGGTATCCTTGGTACAAACTTTCGCCCTGCTATAAATCTCAGACTACTCCCCACTACTTATATTTGTCTTTAATAATTGCATCCAAGATTCTTGCTTAGCAGTATGTTGCCTTTTAGCCCTTTTTAAAAGATCTTTGTAAACAAACTTGAGTGAATTATATTTTCTCAAATTCATTATTTTATCCTCCGGCCTTTCATTATTATTATATACTAAATGGTTTTTTATGGCATTTTTCCATGCTTTTGAAATTTTGGATATTAAGGAGAAGTATTTCAAGAAGTCACCTCTTCTAGTTTTTTGTTTTATCATTTCAAAAGGTAATAAATTGACATGATCATCTTCTGGATCATTCAAAATTTCAAAACCGGCTTCTTTCCAGGATTTGTATTGACAAAATATTCTAGGAGGGATAATATTAGAAATGCTCATGGATAAGAACTCATTTGCACTTTGCAGTTCCTCTTTCCAATAAGATACTGCCAAAATGACATCTTTCCAAAAAACTGTTTTTAATAAGCTTACTAAATTCTTCTAATTTCCTTCTCCCTAAGTTCCAAATATCCTTTTCATTTCTGAGTATAATTGTATTGACTAAGTTCTGCCAAGCTCCATTTTCATTTTCCGACAATCTTTTTACTCATCTTATCTTAATATACCTAATAAATGAGAATATATGTATCATTTTGAGTCCTCCCTCATTCTCTGGGGCTACTAATATATCGCGTTTAATTCTCTCTACCTCTCCACTCCATACAAATTTAAATAATGTATGATTTAGTTCTGCTTTAACTTTGGCTGATGGATTTGGTAGTGCTGAGAAAAAATGTTTAAATATGGGCAGAACAAGGGGTTTTACAACAATTACCTTACCTTACAATTACCTTACCTTACAATTACAACTGACAGATGTCTTTGACTCCAGCTTGCCAATATTCGTTTTGCCTTTGTTAGTTTCTTCATATAATTAATTTCCACCATTTGAGGAGGACCAAATTAGGCATATATCGGGACATATTCTTTCATTAGAAAATTTCTTGTTTCCAATCAAAATGGCTTTTGTTTTTGTTATGTTACAATTAAGTCCAGACAATAGAAATAAACTTTGCAAGATATTCATAGCTGCTATAAGAGAAAGTTGAGATCCATCAAGAAGAATAAAAGCGTCGTCGGCATACTGACCCAATTTATATTCATTGACGTCAAAGATCAGTCCCCGTACATCCACATTTTGCTTTAAAGTTATAGCTAAAATCTCAACCACAATAACAAACAAGTAAGGTGCAAGGGGATCTCCTTGACGACATCCTCTTTCTAGTATGAAAAAAAAGATGACATATGCCCATTATTTATAACACAACTTTTAGATTCATTTCAAAACAGCTTAAACCACTTGCAAATAGAATCACCAAAATTGAAAGATTGTAAAGATTCTTCTACAAAGCTCCATTCAATTGAATCTAAGGCTTTTTCAAAGTATTAGTAATAAAATCCCATATCTATTTTCATTTTCAAGTTAATTCATGATATCGTATAGAAGCCTGGTATTTTCTCCAATAAATCTTCCCTTCATAAATCCTTTTTGGGTATCATTGATTACTGAGTGAAGAGTCTTTTTCATCCTGGCTGCAATGGCTCCCGAAGCGATCTTATAGTCAATATTTAAAAGTGATATAGGTCTCCAATTTTGGAAGAATCTTCTATCTTTTTCTTCCTTTGGTAGACATGTTATGACTCCTTGAGTCTGAAAATCTGAAAGTTTTCCTACAGAGTATCCATAAGTTATTGATCTACAAAGAAATTCCCCAAGAAACTTCCAGAAGAATTTATAGAACTCTGCAGTGAATCCATCTGAGCCAGGACTTTTTCCGTTTCCCATATTTTTTTTAGAGACAAACCACATTTATTTAATATAAGCACACCCTCGCATGAATCTCTTTCCTGTTGACTGAGTTTAATATTATGATTAAAAAAAATCTATTTTGGTTAGATAATATATTTTGAGTTTCTTGAGTCCCCTCGTCATCAAGCTGAACAATTCTACTTTTGTACAATTCCATATAAAACTGTTTTTGGGCTTCTAAAATATCTACTTGATCAGATAATTTTGTCCCATCGTCTAAAATAATTTCCTTTATTGTCTTATTGACGTAATTTCTTTTTCCAAGATTTAAAAAGTACCTTGTGCTTTTTTCTCCAAATTCATACCATCTGGCTTTAGATCTTAAGATAACGCCCTCTATGTACTTTTGTCTAGATTTTTCTATTACTGCTTCATTTTCCTCTAACTTTTCTAAAGTTTCACCATCTTTGTTATTCAACAGTTCCCCATAAATTTCTATTATTTCTTGTTCATTTTTTTTTACTTTTTCCCGTTTCTCTTTCGTTTTTCTAATAGAGAAGCATATAGTTTCAGATAATATTTTCATTTTCAATATTTCAAAGAAAACTTGGTCATTACAGGAAAAACGAAACAAGGAGGGAGTCATCTTTATTTCCCCCTACATAATATTCATTTACAGTATCAGATATACGCTTTTCGACTAAATCAGTATACTCAATGTTCATCAACAGTTGGGCATTAAATTTCCAATATCCTTTTCCCCTTGAACATGTTGAAAAAGCCACACTCAGAGCAATAGCTGAATGATCAGACTTATATCCAGGTAAGATACATGCATCAACCGTAATCGTATAAATGTCTTCAGGTACGAAAAAGTAATCTAATCTACTTTGTTTCAAGGGAGATTTTTGCCTCCGGTATACATCCTTAAGTCTTGATTCAAATTTCGCCAGAGTTCAATTAGTTCCAATTCATTTTTTAGGTCTTGGATCACTGCTCTAGACTGTTGGTGTTTGTCATATAAAATATTATAAGTATCCAAGTCTAAATCCTGAACAGTGTTCCAGTCTACGCACATTAAAATTGATGAGTTCTCAAAAAATAAAATCTCCTCCTTTAACTTTCTAAAGAAGCTAGGATTATCTTCATTGAAACCATACAAATTCACGAGGGTTATTCTGTTGCCGTTAATTATAATATCTAAAATAATAAACCTTCCTTGACTGTCACATCTTTCTCTATGAATTACAAATTCGAACGTATTTCTAAAACATATTGCAACCCTAGCACTATTACTAGAGCCGTGGCTAAATATACATTTGTATCCCCATTCAGCTGCCCAATATATTTCATCGTTCTTTGTATTATGAGTTTCTTGCAAGCATACTATCGATACATTCTTCTGTTTTATCCAGTGAAAAATATCCCTTAGTTTAAAAACTGAACCTTGCAGGCCTCTAACATGTATAGATATAATTTTTACGTTATTATCTATGAGGACGGTATAAATTTTACATATACATGTTCTTGTACAGGAGTGTATGAGGTAATTATCAAAGGCCCTTCTCAGGACCACGCCATTGCATCAAAAAGACCTGCTCTCTTGCTTAAAATGTTCGTCTCTCTCTCTCTCTCTCTCTTTTTTTTTTTTCTCTCTCTCTCTGTATTTAACCCCGTTTTTATGTCTATATCTCTCTATATATCTCTATATATTCAGTTTTATACGTCTCTGTCTATATATGTTTATATGTCTCTACATTCACAATATTCAATTTCCCTCGACGATACACAGTCCCAATCCCTTGTCCTGTACAACCGATGTTAAATTTCCCCATGTTAATTTCCTCTTGAGGCTAGAGAGCCGAGACCTTTTTTAACATAGAAGTCCCAATGAGGCTAGGGTGCCCCAATACACTACTATCAAACTTTTGTCTTCAAGTCATCACACTTAAAATCTTCATACAATCAATCTTATTAATAAACATTCTAATACTCAAATGAAATCCACTCAAACTCAACCAACATATAAAGAGTTCCAGTATATCGTAGACGTGAAAATGAAATATCAGAAACAAGCTGTTACGTAATGAACCACTGTCACTAACAAAGACAAACTGAGACTGGGATTGTCCAATCTTTGTGACAACAATATACTGTTGACCAAGCCTTAATTCATGAAAATGGTATCATATATGTGTTGCATGATGAGATGATATAAAGATTTATTGGCCAAATTTTGTTTTGCAATGAATTATACCTTTGACAAAAATGAATACCTTGAAAACATATACTGATCTCCCGATACAACAAATGATAAAATGACAGGTGATTGAGTGTAAAAAACCCCAGACAAAAACATTATTATTTTAATATGATACACCTAGTCATTGACTATTTGTATGCGTGATAGTAAGTAATGAAAGAATCACATCAAAGGGAATATAGACGTATCGAATGTGCCATTATACGAATTATGTTGCAATGTAGAAACCCGCTAAAATCACAGCACTATTGAATAACAAACATCACATCGGTAATCAATGCTTTAGAATGCAGGATATATATGTCGACACAACTTTTATAATGTTTCTATCACCACAATCGAAGAATTCAAGAAGCTGAAAACACTGGTTAGAGGTTTAACAAATGACCGCAAAATATTGAATAGAGAAACTTATCGCTAGGACTTTAAAGCGATTACTTTGATGTTAACCTCCAAAGATTAAATTTTTACTGCGCTTTTAGCTCGATACTCAATATTCGCTTTGTTTGCCTTTATCTTATTTATTATAAATACAACACATTTCTTTATCTAGTTCAGAAGAATTCTAGAAAACATTCTTTGTGTAATTGATATTTCTGAACTTTTTGTAAGCAAAATAAAACACTGCAGTACTTTTCTAAATGATATTTTTAAATCCAATGTTGACCTGTTGGCTCAACGGTTAGTATGCAGAACTTGCGACCGACATGATGAGTTCGAATCTCACCATCGGACCAGTTTGGTCTAGCTACTGCTGTGTCCTTGGTCTGGAAACGTTAATTGCCCTGGCACTCAATACCATACTTGATTTGCTGTGCCACAAATTACCGAACCACTAAACCAATAATTCAACAATTCAACTCACATCATAATACTTTAAGATTTAAACAACAATATACTCATAAATTGGGACGAGTTTCAATCACAAAATATGCCAGGGCATAGAAATGTTTTCTTTGATATAGTAGAGAAAAAATAACAAATAAGTGTTCAGACCATAGCATCAATATCACAGAGTATGTTGATACAGATGTATGTATAATTACATGAAACACAAGTTATTTATCTTCACGAAAATATCACTGTAGCTTGCACACATAAATTCCACAGGTTATTGGCATTATCATAACTATATGTCTCAAATGCTATTGCAATTACTGTTGCTAGGGGTGATTAAGTGTTCGGTCAGTTTGTATCAATTTTATTAATCCTTACAAAATTTAAAACTCAAAGAAATAAAACACGTAATGTATATATCTTATCTGTGAAAACTTTAATAATATCACTAATTGTAATAACACGAAATTTAGTTTAGACATAAGTATCGAGCAATATAATGAAATGCCTTCAACAAATAATTTGTGTAACTTTACTGAGAACCCAAATCACCCAATAAAATCATGCCTTCCTCATGTCCAGACACGTGTTTATTTTACTGTTTATATTAAATTTATGAATTTTGTTTAGGATAATACAAGAACAACGACTTCACCATTGCAAATCTTATCTTTTAATGTCTTAAGTTTACGTTGCTATAGTGTCTTTCATAGAACGGATTATCTTGGTTTGAAGCTTTCATAGATTCAAACAAAACTTAAGTATATAATGACAAAAGAATTTGGCAATGAAACCATAAAGTAAAATAACTCAATACTATTCCATATATGAAGATAATATTTCCATTTTATATAGTCTAGAAAAAGAAACCCTTTTATCAATGCAAAGTCTTACGACAATGTTTAATTTGAGTCGTGAATCATTTTTAATGAGGAACAAAGATTATGAATAGGTTCAGTTACTTGCAAAACCGTATTAGTACAACAATGCACTGCTTTATTTTGTGAGTAACCAGATAGAATAAGATAAATTGTATCATGCAAACTTTGAAACAATCATGACAAAGTAAACTGAAGCCAATTCTTACATTGGGTTAAAACCGTTCATGCGTAATGATCATTCTTTCTCCACACACACACACACACACACACACACACACATACACATACTTACATATCGTCTCGTTCAAAGTAACACAAAGAAAGAGTGAAGACAACAATCTTTGTAAATTTTAACAAACAAAATTTATTTCCCTAGAAAACATGGAGAAAATGTAAATATGTGAAACAAGACTTACGATTTATGAAGGAAATCCCAAAATTTTATTCTTAATATATGAAAACACGCAAGTCCTGTGAACAGTTCTAAATTGTCACAGTCTGAAGTTCAGATCCGGTCCAATATGGCGAATGATGACGTCAGACGAAGGCTAACACAAAAATCCCAGAATTTTCACAGTGAAGCACAATTTGTATTGTTCTTTTCCAATTTTGAAGAATTTCAGAAAATGTCTGTCCAAACCATTATTGTTGTTTGAAGGGAAAATAATTATTTAGAAATCAAACGAAGTACAATTATCCACACTAACGAAACACATGTCGTACTACGTCGACACACATACAACTTCTTGCAGCACAAAAAATACCTTGTAAAGGTAATAAAAGCTATGTTACTTTCTGAGATGTTGAAATCGGCTATGACTCTGAACTTTCCTACAAATAACCAAGCATATAAACCAGACTAATACGTCGTTTCATGTACACGCGCACGGAGGGCACGTGTACTTTTGCAATGCATCTGTACATTAGAAAAGCCTGACCAAGTATCAGCCAATCATTTTCATACGTACTTCTGAATGTTTACTTGCGACGAATTTACTATAATACATAGGTCGTGCTTACATGAATCACATTTACGTTTTAAGTAAACGCGATGTTTATAACAAAAACATTAGGCCCATGCTAACGTCATAATGATAATAACTACATTTAATGATATAAAAATGACATAAAAATGAAATAAAAAGATTTATACAAAATTCATTCTTTAACACATACTTCAATTACAGTGTCGTAACAATAAATGCATACGGACAGAAAGACAGATATACAGACATTCATGCAAAGTAACATACGCACCTGTCTGCGTACCTAGTTATATATAAATTATTAATGGTAGCAAAACAAGCTCAAAAAAGGACATATAAATCCTGTAAAAATAGTTTCAGTAAATATTATTCCAAAATGATATAACATATATCAGATCGCGTTGGTGTAATAAAATTTACACTAAAGTCAACTTGACAACACATTATTGTTAAAGAAATAATGCTTGTAGAAACATGTACGGGGTGAAATGACAAATGATATCCAATTAAGACAAAAACCTTGATACACATGACCATTGAGATTTAACAAATTAGATCTAGAACTTCATTGATCTCACTCCATCTTGTCCTTAAGACTTTCGCCAAAAAGAGATCAGGCATTAGCTTGCAAGGTGCCTGTGGGTCCCGATAAATGGTCAGATAAACAACATGACGGTTCTCGTGAGTGCCCATCAATAACGCTTCTCAATTTTCTTCTGACAGCCAGGAAATTTATGGCGAAAGAATTTCGATTTCTCGACACTTTAGGAGCGCTTGGGCATAAAAATTTGAAACGGATCTATTGATATCATGACAGACGGTATGATAAAATAAAGATTGTAACACAGAGGCGAGAGCAATTACTCTGGATACGATTCCTTTATATCGTTTATTCTGCCCTCTGCAATTTTGTGATTGTATGCGACCGTTAAGAAGAAGTTCTCGGATTCGGTGGATTATTGTTACCACCATAGGCTTGAAAGTTGTGGCAAGTGAATGTATATTAGCGTAAGAAGGATATATTAGGCCATTCAATTGTCAATTTTACAGAAAGAGGTTTTATAGTTCTCAGTTATAAACAGTCAACCACTCGCACGTAAGAGGCGATATCATATAATCCTTCCTTTCCTTTTTTCTGACCATTTTATCCAATCGATATGACCAACTGGATAATCAATTCTAGCTCAGCTGATATTCCATCTGCGTCAACACATTTTGAATGTTAAAATAAAGGAAGGAGAGAGAAATGATTTATATCTACTTGTAGAGACATAATGTTAGTAGCACATTCATCCACTCCCACTGACCATAAGAAAATCGTGATCAGTGTAGCGCTACTGGGATCGAAATCGGTAAAATCTTTGACACAGCAATGTATTATCATTAACCCACTAGTAAAATAAATGGAGCATGTTCGACAAAGATATTGCATCCATTTTTGTATAAGTTGCATATGTATTTCGATAAAATAAAATCCAAGTAAATTTGCCAATGATTATTAAATAAGTCGCATGTTAGTCCTTAATAAGCATGTATGTATGTATGTATGTATGTATGTATGTATGTATGTATGTATGTATGTATGTATGTATGTATGTATGTATGTATGTATGTATGTATGTATGTATGTATGTATGTATGTATGTATGTAAGTATGTATGTATGTATGTATGTATGTATGTATGTATGTATGTATGTATGTATGTATGTATGTATGTATGTATGTATGTATGTATGTATGTATGTATGTATGTATGTATGTATGTATGTATGTATGTATGTATGTCTCTGACTGACAAAGATAAACTAATATTTTTGTTCCAATCTATTATAATCAGTTGAAAAATAAAACTCAGGTGCATTGCCTAGTTAAAACTTAAATCTTATAAACCAAGATATACCCCAACTTTACTTTGCGCTTGGCAAAGTTGACCAACCCGAGATTGACATTTCTACTATTTAGACAATAATGGCAGTCACCTGTTTACCGCCTACTGGGTTGAAAGAGAATGACTGCACACTGCCATTGGCAAAAGGTTTCTTTACAAATGTAATGTTGCAATATTTATAATTACCAGATGCAACTGAAAATTGATGTTATTTTGATCGTGGTATTCGTCCCGCATTGTCCCAGATATCACCACCCTGCACTTTTATTTGCTAACCTGAAGCAAGCATCCATGTCCACATAATCACATCATCTGTCAGCTGTTGATGACCATTGTGTTGCTTAATAGCACATTTTATCACATGAAATTGGATTTAAAAGCTAAACAACATACCCAGTTGTCATCCTCCTGAAATTACTATTGAGTGGACAAGTGGTGATTGACCATCCAGTTTAGAGAAATATTTAGTTACAAGACTACGAGGTTATTGGTAACGTTTCTCGCTGTGCTCGCGGGGTAACAACGGCTTTAGGACTCCTCAATCACGTAGAAAATTAAAGCCTTGTCACTGAGTGGAAGAATCAGCTGACATAAATTAATGATATCGTGTGAAATGGTTGATGATTAGCAAAATGGTCTCTTTTTGTTTGTCAGTATCTCGCCTTAAATCAAGCTTCATCACCAATTGATCTGATATTGAAATTTAGAAACAAATGTCCATCGCCATTATATTCGTCTTCCATACATGTACTTTTCTGCCCACTAAACCCCTTTGTGATCGGAGAAGACCTCCAAATGGATATTTTAAAGTAACTTTCGTTGGTTGCTGACAACATTCAGAATTGACAACATTAAGAAATTACAGTATTCTCACCTGTTGTGACCAGACTTTTATGTTCCAACATTTGTATTTTATCTCATTTGTTTGTATTTTCGGGAGGGGGAGGGGGACAAGGAAAGCATAGTGGACACATCATCTATTTAAAAACAATGCATTCGATCAAATATAATTTTCTGATATCATTTTTTAGTTTAGTATTGTCATCTATTTGAATCAGACATTTCTTTTCGAACCAGATACAGCACCTTGATATGTTTACGTTTTGTGGGCTTGTCAACAAGATATGATGGTGTTTTTAGTATTAATTACACAGCATAAGAAAAGAATCTGTTGTCAGTATTTTAACATTTAGGTATTTTTATTTTTCACTCATTCTAGTAACTCAACACGACTTTCAGCCTTCATGATTTAAATTATCGATATTCAGGTAAAACCAATGATATATCGGATATCCATTGCCTATTATTAGCGGTGAATGACTGAAATTAATTTGTGAACTGTCAAATAATTTATCCCGTGCAATTTTAAGTAAATTGGAATGTTTCTTATTTCCTTGCCAGTTTGAAGTAGTGAGCATTTCCCTAAGATGAATCGAACTTAAAGAACAAACAACATAAGATTGTTTTTAATTTTGATTCATGATCCTTATTCTGTATTGTTAATGATTTGCTGTATGTATTACGATACAAATGTTTCAATATTTGCATGAAAGATAATGAATTTGCACACGTATTTAAATTGCTAAATATTGTGCCTTTTTCAACTGTTTTCTCAACAGTAAAACCAGATTGAGTGAGAAACATCGTACGCCATATTTCCCAATATCGTTTTGTTTCTGAACCGTTGCAATTAATAGTTTTATTCTTATTTTAAAAAAATACCCAGAAATAAATGTCGATGTTTTAGCGTGTGTTCCAATGTCAGCTTGAATATTTTTTTATGATTAGACCTTTGCGAACAATTGCTTTTAGATGTCGTTTCTTAAATTAAATTCGTACAATTCTGCTGCTTTAATAATTTGCATGTTTCCTAATCGTCTGTATCCCAACCTTTCTTTGCCACTCCACCTTCATTTTGTTGGGGCAAAGGACAATATTGAAAAAGGACCATTTTCTGCCTTCGTTTTTATGGGGATAAATCTTGTTAATATCACAAATGACTTTCTCATTGAATTATGCATATCAATTTCTTTTCCATACATATGACATTCGAACATGGGATAGTATGGGAAATTTAAGTGAAAATGCTGCATTTGAGCAACTTGAAACTAGAAATAAAATCTAAGCTCAGGTTTGTTCGAGCAAGGTATTTACACTGATTGGTTAATTTTAATGAAAGTTTTGGGTTTTCATATTAACCTATGTTTGCACATTTGCGCTAATCACTAAGAAAAATAAAAAGATTCATAAATTTGCTTGATGTATCACTGTCGTTTTCCTTGTTGCACTATAGCTGCTTAGGTATCGCTACGCGTGAGCAATTAGACCCGCATTTCTATAGTGCGCTATATTATTTCATTCATTAATATATTTAAAAAGATTCCGGAAATAATAACTATTCAGATATTTTGAAAACAATGATATCCATTAATTTTTCTCTTTCTTCAGTCTTTCTAAATTGCCTTGAAACACGGTTTTACGAAGATGCGCTGAATTTGGAACTATAAATAAATATAGACTACGTGGAGTAGACATTAAATAGAATTGTAGTTTTAGGTTCTTTTTTTTTTGTTGCAAATGCATACTGCAAATAACAGGATACGTAAATATAAATCATTTATTTTATACACAAATAACGGTTTTTTTCTTCATTTCCACCATGATACCGTTTGCTACGTTTAATTCACTCACTATTATACTGTAATTCCGTAAAGATAATCTTTAAAATAAATCTGTCAATTTCCAGATGGAAATAACACCTACAACCAGTGTAATTTTTATTAAATTTTGTTTACTGGGTCTTTCTTCATATAGTAACAATAATAATTCTTTAAAATTAAAGCATTTATTGGGCAAAAGACAAAGGAAGGTCTGCAGTTATATAAATCTGCTTGGAAGAAATGTGTCATCTGCGTGATATATATATATATATATATATATATATATATATATATATATATATATATATATATATATATATATATATATATATATATATATATATATATATATATATATATACACGACTAAGCAAGCTTCAATAGCTCAAATGGTAAAGTATTAGTATTAATGTGCAAAATTGTAGCACAAAGTTCGAATCCCCTATATGGCGTTCTTTTTGTTGCTTTTTATTCATTAAGAACTAATATCCGTAATATTAACTGCTATTTATTTACAGGCCTGAAATAAAATTAGTCACTGTTCAGTTCTCAAAATCAACAAATAATGCGCAATTTGAAAATCTTTTTATTTTTATGCCGTGCAAAGTAATAGTACTATTTTATCAATATGCTGTTCATCTAAAATGGAACTATACAAGGGTTGTCAATCATATCTCTATCATAAAATAATGTAATGGTGTTATAACCAGTGTTTGAAGCGGTTATTCTTCAATAATTAGACAATATAACTTTCATACATGTTTATTTCAATTTAATATTTTCATACCGAATTTTGATCGTGTTCATGTGCAGTCATCCACATAAAAAATTTGTTTTAGACTGACAAACATTTTAAACTTGTTTAATTCATCAGTGATCTTTCTAACAAATACTGAAAGTAGACACCAGCTCCAAACAGTGGGAACCATGTCTACAGTCACGATGGAAGCCAAGTAACTGAACTGATTTTTGATCTTCTAATTAAAACTATTATTTGCATCACTTCTATACAAAAAAAACAGCAATTATATGAGCCTTAATCATTTACAAATCATTTTAATATTTCTAAAGTGTAATAATTCTTGTGGATATAATATTTGTCTGAAAGGATACTAGGGTAGAGTGGTCAAATATCTTTGCATAAGGAAATGATTGTGGTGGAATCAGTATTGCGCAGAGAATATTATTTTATAGCTATATAGTATAATTTTTTATGCATGTTTGTTTATGCTAATTTTTCAAAGAGTTAATGTTTTATCACATTTTCCTAATCACTCCTCCAAACTGGTTTTGAACTGACAAAAATTTTTACTTGCCTCCTAAACCTATGATTTTTCCAGAAAGTACTGAAATTTGAAATCAAACATTTGTTTCCAAACAGTGGGAAACATGTTGCAATGGTTAGAAAGGAAGATAAAGTTAGATAAATGATTTATGGTCTGTTAATTGAAAGGTTAATGATATTATTCTCCCCCCCCCAAAAAAAAAAAATAGAAAAAAAACAGTTTGTTCAATCTATTTATCTAAATAGCTCACATTAATTGCAATGACATATTTTGTTTATTTCATTAAATGATAACGTCACAACTTTATACACTTACTGATTGTAAAGAAAATCATAAATATAATAACAATTACAGATGAAAATCTTTGATTCAAAGGGCATCATGATTGAATACAAGTACCACTTCTATGACTACTATTAAAATACTACTACTGCTACTACTACTACTATTACTACTATAACTATTATTACTACTACTACTACTACTACTACTAATAATAATAATAATAATAATAATAATAATAATAATAATAATAATAATAATAATAATAATAATAATAATAATAATAAAAGAATGTCCATCTACCTATATTTTAAGCGGAAACAAATATGGGGTTGAAGGGAAATTGGCACCAATCATAAAACATATCAAGCATACACTATTTTCAGAGCAAGACAATTTTGAAATAATAAAATTTGGGATGTAACATGGCATAATGGATGACACAATTATTTATGATACAAAACAAAAATTAAATTAGTTAATACATAATAAACCGAGTTGTTTCTTTGAAGATAATTGTTCATAAAATCAGCTTCTGGCTCCATACCTACAAGAACTTATTATATTGAATTCGCAGGCTCTCTTTGTCATTATAGGCTAAATATGACTGCAAAAGTTAATTGCAAATGTATGAAAATCACCCAACATATGCGACTTTAATTGAGATATGAGAATTTGGTGAATGATCTAAAACACTTCAAATGCTGCCATTAAAGTCTCTCAATCAATTTAACATCAAATTCCATAGATATCAAGATCTCACAGACGTTGTGTCGTATGTAAAATACCATATGGGCATCCAAGTCATCTTGTTCATTTCCCAGTATGTGAGATTTGATTACCTGCGTGACATCATTATGGGCACTTATCAAGTCAAACAGGCTCCAAAGTATACAAATGAGCATCTCACAGAAGAAGGGCACCATAGGGTTATGGGATTCATGGATCTTCCATGTCTATTGCATGTAAAAATCCACTCTCACCACTCCAAAAATAAAATCCATTCGCTGTGGAACCAATACAAGCTGATGCTGAAATATTTCATGACTCCATCAAAAGATTGTATCGTACTTATAAGGTTGGTGCTCGGATTGTTGTGTGTTGTGCCCATGTATCTAGTTTCCTATGGTTTCCTGGCTGTAAAAGATGTGTAAATAATTAGTTGACCAATACAGCATCACTAATTAGTCGTCGTAAGAATGCGTCATCTATTTAAGAATTTGAATATGACAATGATATGAATATGACAAAGGGGAACCAAATGAGTTGTTTTCTACACTTTGACCACTACTTTCATCAGTATTCATCTGGCTTCTTTTATGTTGTAAAACAAATGATTTATTTGTATAATTTGAATTGTCAACCATATCATGATGTTTCTATTATTATATCATCATATTTTGGTAATATTACTGGTGATGATAATGATAATACATTACATTTGCTATAATATTGCCTTCCACTGAACTTATTACAGCACCCACCCCTCTACTAAATGTAAAATTAAAAAATAACATATCAGAAGCTACAAAATCATATAAAATGTCTGCGCTGCCACCATTCCAAATCAAAATACTTGTACATGCAGATCGAAATGATTATATCTAATTCATTAAATTTTATCAGCAGCAAATAATTATATTTTTTTCTGGAGTCCACGTTGGGCTGTTGTCCTAAGCACGTGATCATGATGCCTAATGGATCATCTGGCAATGCACATACCACATTCAAATGAACAAACAAATGTATATATTTAAGGCATACTCATTAATAATTTGACTTTTTATGTCCTTATTGGCGCTTGAATAGTTAATTTTAATGCTTTTTATTCTCTCTGATAACTTTGCAGTCTTTGCAAGTTCTGTCTGGTCAGCTCCCAGTGAATCAAAAATGGCTCTAAGTTCAAATACACTAAAAATGGCAATCGCATTAACTGTTGCTCACTCAACTTGACAGACGGCAGGAGTGTGTCAAATCTGGGTCATACTGTGGGTGGATGAGTGGAGACGTTACTACCATCAGGATTTGCTATTAATTTTGGTTAACTGCTACAGTTAGGTAATAAGTGTTTTGAGAGAGAGAGAACAATACTTACTTTGACTCGTTTTTCATCCAGGTTTATGTGCAAACTTGTTCCCAAAATTTCCTTGAAAGTTTCATTCATTCTATAAATCCCCGAAATTTGTACGATATAAATTACCATCTTTGCAGACTCTAAATGCTGGTAAATAGCATTTGCTAAACGAATAACTAAATGATTATATTTCCATTTGGTCATTATAGATATATGTTCTTTATAAACTATACATCCACTAATTTCACAGACAGCTAGCTATATGTATGCAGACAGTATATTATGCAATATTCCCGCGCTGGTTTTAAAAATAGACGCAAACAGTTTAGAGAGTTCAATACCTATAGTCTGTTTCTTTTCGTGTATATCAAATGCAATTACTTCTAAGACATATTTCACAATTTTCAGAAGTTCATTAAACGTGTTGAACCAATAGTGTTTTACTTCTTCTTATTGTCCATATTATATCTTTATGGATGAATACATATTTTATAAATTGATTATAGTTTGACTCTAGGCTACCTCAACAGGAGTGGAAGATTATTTTTATTTTATAGATAAAAACACAATAGTGTGTGTGTTTGTCTGTGTGTGTCTGTGTGTGTCTGTTTGTGTGTCTCTGTGTGTTATAGCCATGAAAATATAGGGATAAAAGTACATAAATAGAGAAAGAAAATAATTGTCATTTCCAGTGAAGGTAACAAAACTACGTATTCGGCGAAAAGGCGAACTTACAGGCTCCGTGTTAAAGCCTCCATATTCGTCGTAGTCAATAATATCAAACATCATTTAAATAATTCAGTAATATTAAGAATCATTCAATGATATAAAACAATATTTTACTGAGGAACAGGTTATTTTTGTATTTTATGATTAAGTACCTTTTGTTCTCAACGTATTTTAGAAACTGTTTTCTTTCGACGTGTAAGTTCGATATCTATTTTTGTCTGTTTATAATAGTGTTAAACACTAAACTTTATCCTAAGTGTCCTACGTGTCTAAACTATTTTGCTACTTTTGCTTACTAGCCATTGAAACGTAATATGATCGTATTCCATTCTGGGAGCAGGCTGCATATTGAACGTTAGCCCTTTAGGTGTAAATTCCACGCTGTGGACTAATAAACCGTGTTTTTAACAGACTCCGCTTTCTTTGCTATTTTATATCATTTACAAGGCACGTGCAAAATAAAGTCTGTCAAATTGTGTAAAGTGGCAAATCTGGATAATGTTTCAATGTCAAAACAAAATATCTGACAACATATCGTGTCAAACATAGGAAGAGGAATAGATTGTTCCTGTCAGTTTTATTATGTGCATTGCATTGCTCATCGACCACCCATGTACATGCTTGCAGCTCTTCTGGTCGGAGTGCAGCCAGTTTGACTTTAGTCTGTTCCGCACACCTGGGGAAAGTAGCAACTTATTTTAAATAACAATATAGGCCTGGGGAGTTTAATTTACAATCTTGACCATCCGCGTAACATCGACAGACTAAATACGATTAATAGAAATTACTGCGCGACCTACGCAGTGTTCCTAGAAATTAGAGTAAGTTCTGGAATTGACTCAGAATTGAAAGTTTCGATGATTTGTAATATATAAAGTATATCCTACTTCAGATTGCATTCCTTAAATATGCAAAAAAAATGAAAGAGAGAGAGAATTATGCAAAAAAATCCGTTTAATGGACTTAAATTTAAAAAATACATATTTTTAGAATACTTCATTTTTTAGACCAGTATATCACATTTCACCCCTCTTAATGCCAAAAGGGTTTTGTAAAACACAGCTAGCAGTGATTATGTATTTGTATTTGTCTATGTCTATAATTGTTCAGTTCTTCACGATTTTTAGTGTTTTTCCAATAGCGGGCGAAATCCAAAAGGAAATACTATTTATGTAACACATTTACTCTGATTTACAATGTCTGTAGTATTAAAAAATGAGAATCCAGCTTTTTTCACGCAGCAAATTATCCAAATCGGTTTCAAACATTATGACAAAATCCACATGCCAAGATAATTTGGCATAATCAGAATCTATGAGACTGAATTTGGCATCTTCTTAAGTAAGTTGTATGCGGTCCATGATATAGTCATACACGTAATAACGACATTTAATAAGAAGTGTTAAAATTAGTCCGAACAATGTCAGTACTGAACGCATCAGAATCTGACCTAGGTCTGGACAATATGTTGATGCCCAGACTTACACGCGATAATTTTCATAAACCCGAATTATGTTCTGAACTCATGTATAGCTATCGGGTAATATGAGAGAGAGAGAGAGAGAGAGAGAGAGAGAGAGAGAGAGAGAGAGAGAGAGAGAGAGAGAGAGAGAGAGAGAGAGAGAGAGAGAGAATGCCAAGAAAATAAGAAGCAAATATCTTCTTAGCAAGAGAATAAACTTGGTATGCAATACTACATTTCATTTCCTTTATTTAACATGTAGGCTAGTCCTAAATATAGTTTATAAGATGTATTCTTCCACTGCTATCTTAAGAAGTCAAGCATCATTTGTAATAATCATAATGAACTGCATGTTTGGTAAGCTCTACCTCTGCAGTGCAAAATATCACTATATATATATATATATATATATATATATATATATATATATATATATATATATATATATATATATATATATATATATATATATATATATATATATATATATATATATATATATATAATTTGTTTGGGATTTTTGTAATATATATATAATTTGTTTGGGATTTTTGTAATATGCTGTGGATAATGTGAAATTGTTACATGTAGGTGACCGTCTCCTAAATGTGACAGTTTTGATTTACTTTTTGTTATGACTGAATGATAAATATTAGGATTATTATCCTAATTTAAATCATGGATACTGGTTTTTTTTCACATAGCTTCATGCATGTCGCGTATTTTGTTACCCCTTTGGAGACAGATCTTTTAATCATAGCTAGATTCTTCATAAAAATGAACTTTTAACCCTCATCCATGTTTTCTTTTATGTTTTCATTTTCTTATAAAACTCATGCTTACTGGATATTTATATTATTGGTGTGGAGTATTTTCATTTGGTTGAAGTCACTTAATTCAAATATTCTTCTCTAGAAAAAAGTGCTCCTAATAGAATTATTGGATATAAAGACTTGGATTTATAGTGAAATTCAAAATGAATATATAATCTTAAAATATATTATTTGGATCCAAGAAAGACTGTTGGCATATCGCCACGACACAGGCTATCAAATGCACGTCAATACTTCCAGCGTTGGATTTATTCTGAAATAAAGTTTTTTTTTTGTTTCAGAAGTTTAATCATTAGAATGTGTGTGTGTGTGTGTGTGTGTGTGTGTGTGTGTGTAATCCAAAACAGTTATAATGTACATATTAACAGCATACATAGTAGGCGTCAAACCAGAGGTATAATAAGATATAATATTTAATTGCATACAGTGTATATGTCAACTAATATGCAGTATTCACAATAGTTATTGAATATTTTAATTGGGTAACAATTGAATTTTGAGTTTATGAAATTAGTTGAATAATGTCCAGCTCTTCAGAGCTTTGGAGAGTAAAAAAGCTGGACATTATTCAACGAATTTCATAAATTCGATGTTAAATTAGTATCCATTTGATATTCTTTTATCACATGATTTTTATTTTGGTAGAAAGTATTGCGACCCGGTTTCTTCTTCCACCAGTAATACTGGCCGCCATGAATAGCCTATCGTGTGCTGAAAAATGGCGTTAAGCCCAACAACAACAACAACAACAACAACAACAACAAAATGTATTGCGATAGAAAAAAGAATAAATGTTGACTGAGACAGTACAACTTTAATTTTTTTCCGTAAAATAAAGTCCCAAATAAAGCTGAACAAGTATCATCTTTTAACAGTAAGTTATACATTTTTTAACAAATTTCAAAGTGAAAGTGTTTTTTTGAATAAACATATCATTTCACAGACACACACATAGACAAAATAGTTTTTAACACTGAAATGTCCAATGTGTGTGATGTCACGTTCTTTGATCCAGTACCAGTCGAGTGCAGTAAGCGATCCATGTTTACAAAAGTTTCACTCTCACAACCAAATATTACATGGTTGCAATATTCAAGTGAAACTAGCATTACTGGATGAAGAAATTCCCATATTTGCTGTAATGAACTTTGTGACCGGATATAGGCATCATTTGATTTGGAACAGTAGATTACAGAAGAAAAAAAAATTAACTTCAGTATGAGCCGGAAATGCATATATTTACCGCGTATATATTGTGGCTGGATAATCTTCTATCAGTTTGTAGACCGGTTTATGTCCACATTCTTCCGTGAACAGAGTTGAGTTTATTTACTACAATAAGCTAAAACTTAAACCAGGCTTGTATATACGGTTGTCTCCATGTTGATGGTATACAACACACCCCTGCCTCCACAACACTGTCAACCTAACAATACCTTTAGTTTTACTTGTTGCTATTGTTGTTGTTCTTTTCTCTTGCGATTACGCCATTGTTCAGAGCAATAGTTAGTACCCCTGTGGAGTGTCAATTTGCCATATTCAGAAAGACGTGATATATTCCCTTAATTTCCTTTGGGCATTCAATATGAAAAATGGCCGCCAAAATATCCATAGTATTAGAATGAAAGAAACGTTCCTTGAAGAGAGGTGAAGAAGATAGTCAATCAATAAATGAATACTGAGCAAAGATTTTATGAGTTTACATGGGTAAATCAGAATCACATAAAGTGATATGTTAACTTGTTTAATATAACAAAAATATTAGACTGCAAATACTGTATGTAAAGTATACAAACTGTGTGATAAACAGTGCATAATGTCATCCACATTAGATACGGTGTTCAAATTTGGTACATCACTTTCAGACTTACTGACACTATAATGCTATTGACAAAGGCGTTTGGTTGTAAAGGTTTTATAGCAGTAATTAACAATCGAAACTTTAGATTATATATGGTAATTACAAATTAGCCATTGCAATAATGGGCAAAGTTTTAACAATGACTGCTGGTCTCAGCTTTATATCTGGGCTCCCGATGGGGCTAAAAATATATGTCCCCAGAGAACTGTGCTCATTTTTGCGGATTCAATAACTCCATGTCTTTTATCTTTCAATTTATAATATTCTACATCTTCTACAATTAAAAGCCCATTATTGATTAATAATAATTCAAATACACTTTTCGTTAGTTCGGATATGATTGTTTCTAACAAACTTTATATAATTGATGATAAATATTCAGTCAGGTTGAAAAGTATAATATCAACATCAATTTATTACAATTCTCTTTCTTTTTTTAAAAATAAAGAAATACAAATTTTGTATAAGGTAGTGCCATTGTGAAGAATATTATCAGTCCACATATAAAAACCATGTAATGTCCTAAGTATCTATTTTTTTAAACAACTTTATACATTTTCATGTTAGAAGGTCACAGAAGCTTCATACATTTTATGCTGGAAGCTGATAACAGATGTATACCTTTTTATGTTAAAAGGTCACAATTGCTTTACATGTTAATATTTTACATATTAAACTAGAAAACAAAAATTGAAAACGAATTTTAATTTTAAAACATCCTATTTTTTAATATAGTTAGGACTGAACACGACGAGACCGACTTTTGTCCATGAAAAAGGAAATAAACGTATCCATACCTTTGCATCTGTTATTAGTGCTCTAAACTTGGGTCAAGTGTAATCACAATTCACATGTGCTGTACAAAGTGCAGCAGAAATATGCCTACATTTACTATAGATATATGCTGTAATGTATGCTTCACAACTTGACAGCCACAACAAGATATATGCTGTAACATATGCTTCACAAATTGGCAGCCGGAACAAGATGCATTCTGTAACGTATGCTTCACAAATTGGCAGCCAGAACAATATGCTTCACAACTTGGCAGCCAAACGATATATGCTGTAACACTTGTTAGACAACTTAGCAGCCGGTACAAGATACATGTTGTAACGTATGCTTCACAACATGGCTTTCAGAACAAGATATTTTGCTTTAACATATGTTTCAAAGCTTGGCTTCCATAAAAAGTTATAGTTGCTGTAACGTAGTGTACCAGGATTTGATTTGAACGGATACTTGGATTAACTGAACACACAACACAATGTGATGAAAGATAGAAGTTTATGAAATGAATTAAAAAAAATATATATTCTCTACAACATATAGAGTGTGATTCTTTCACGCTCTAAACATATGACTCGATTCGATTACTTAACATAAGCATTAACGAAAAGAAAAAAAACAACAAAAAATCATTCATATAGTCAAAAATGGAGGCAAGTTTCATGTTATCTAATAAAATGAAATTAAGATTCATATAATCTCATGTAATGAAGGTAAGATTCAAATAATCACATGTAATGAAGGTAAGCTCCATATGATCTCATGCAATGAAGGTAACTTAATTGTACTCAATTGAAACAACATAAATGAAACAAATATGATCGGTTGTGATCAATGTAACAATTGTACCAAACATATTACTCGTGACTCAGTACAGCCAGTACTATTTATAACCACGCATGACTAAAAAAACTTACAAACGAAACATTTTGACTTGGTTCACGTGTTCATTGTCGAATCACACAGTTTTTCTGAATTCTTGGGTTCGCGCAGACTTGTATTAACCCGCTTCATGGATCCACTATGCGCACAAGTTTACAGATCAGCAGTTCCGTCCTTGAATGACCTTGATGGTCGCGCCTGTTTCTATCTCCCGACAGCCTGATACACACTCACACACAGCTAAAATGAGACCGAGCTGGTCATAATAACAGGTACGGATAATAACAGGTCCGGAATTAAAATCTATACATTCATGTTACTAACTCTTAATAGCAACTTGTAACAATTCAAAAGTTCACAACGTTACAGAGCCGCGTAGTGGTAAAAGTAACAGATCAAGCTACGACATTAAAACGGGATATGGTTTACATCCCAAATAAAATAAAATCGTGACACATACCCCTATGGTTGTAGAAAAAAAATGGAGAGAAAGTAACTCCTTGACAAGATCCAAAAGATCAATGTGTCAATTAGAGAAGAAAACATGCCTTAAATCTACAGGAGAATAAATATTAGTAAGGGTAAAATCCTCGTGCATACCGTGCTTTTTGTGTCACTCGCTGAAAGAGATCGACAACGAGATACATGCCAGGTCAGTTGCTTGATTAGAAAAAACAGTTATCCACCCTAGGTAACGTTGTACACATGTTCGACGAAAATGATCAAATCGTTCTCATGCGAAAAAAAAATCAAGTTGTTTCTTGTCTTATTCTGTGACATGTACTTTTCAAAACACGAATGGAACACATTTTAATTAATATTAAAAACTATCTTGAAAGAGCTGAAGTAATCAATCCTTCACACTACAATGTTGCAAAATACATCCTAAGATTCATAAAAATCAGATTCTTTCAGGAACCCTTACTAATGTAATTTATACAGAAAATGGTTTATTATTTTCATGGTATCGTGGTGATCGTCTTTTCAATCAAAACACCAAGTAACTTCCGTGAATGAAACAAACTTGTTTAACTATTGAATTATCATATGTAATAATTTCAATTAATACTTATTTGTCAATCATCGAAGAATAAATACAAATAAATGCTTTACTCGCAGGGAGTTAAGATATCTCACACAATTCTAATTTGATGAGAAACAATTATTCTTGTTTCGATATTACGACTTTTTCTCTCAACTTTAGAGTTTTGCTGTTGGAAAAAAATCAAACAAAGGGTCATCAATACCTCACATTTTGCAACCTCCATGGACGTTTCAGCTTATATTGTTAATCTAGGACTAAAATTACCCTGGTGTTTATTTTTTCAGTTCTTTCCAAACTATTTTCTGATGCATATTGATATGCAAATTAGGCCGCAGTCAGGACTTTTCTGCTTAATGATCAAAGTGCCATCAGATAGATATACAGCGACGTACCTATTCCCTAAGTCAATTTACCTGGTTCACCTATTCCTTGGGGCAGTTTACATGGGTTACCTATTATCCTAAGGCAGTTTATCTGGTTCACGTAGTTCACGTGTTGTTTGTTTTTGTGGCAGTTTATCGGGTTCACGTATTTCACGTGTTGTTTGTTTTTGTGGCAGTTTATTGGGTTCACGTAGTTCACGTGTTGTTTGCTTTTGTGACAGTTTATCGGGTTCACGTAGTTCACGTGTTGTTTGTTTTTGTGGTAGTTTATCGGGTTCACGTAGTTCACGTGTTGTTTGTTTTTGTGGCAGTTTATCGGGTCACGTAGTTCACGTGTTGTTTGCTTTTGTGGCAATTTATCGGGTTCACGTAGTTCACGCGTTGTTTGTTTTTGTGGCAGTTTATCTGGTTTAACTGTCCTTGTGGCAGTTTACCTGGTTCTTCATTACCTTTGGAAGATGTTTCTGAAGGTGATCGAGGGAATACTTTTGGGAAGTGCAATATTATTCCGAACATAAAATAGTAAAGAGTCAGTTAAGAAAGTTAATTCCCTTAGGTGCATCTTTATACATGCTTTAAGAATTTGTGATTGAAAATAAATTCAATATACAGAAATCTACTGTCATCAAATTTCTCCCAGATCTAAGTTGGTGACAACAGATGGATAAAGTGCATAAGTAATCCTTTATATCGACATTTTGTGATTGCCTGTAGAATAAAACGGTATATGTTCAAGTCCTTTATTACGCATATAAGATGTCCAGAGTAGCTGCATTAGTTTAATTCTTCTCTTACCAATACAAAAGGATCAAAGCTTGCTATAAAGGCGGTTGATTTACGAGAAAAATATTCATTTCAATGCACCTTTTCTTATTATGACTCGATTGCAGACTGATAATGAATTACACCAGCAAATTTTAAGGTATTTTCCAAATGTAAATATACTCCATCCATATTTGTAAATAAATATATAAGGACGCAGTGTGGTATACAACCCAGGTACGGTAAGGAAATGTAAGTGCCTGGAACGACAAAGGTATTAGGTGAGGCAGTCATGAAGGGGTATATATCTGTGTAATTGAAATTAGGTGTCATTGTAACAAATTAAAAGGAGACATTGAAATCGTTAGGCAGATATTTTTTATAAGAGTTTGATGCCAGATTTAGCTCGTAAGTTAATTAAACGGAAATGGTTCATTGTTTTTCTCATTTTCTGTAAGATTAAAATTCCAACCCGCTGGAATGAAGCAAAAATGATTTAAAGAATTGGAATTGAGCAGAAGTAACACTTATATAGATTTGGCATTGCCATGATACTTTTCCTAGCTTTTCCTGCTGTATTATAAAACAACATTCGTAAGAAAATAGTGTTATTCACACGTGTGTCAGCATAAAGTCAATTGCTCCCATTGTCCGTGCAAGCAAGGCAATTACAATTGATAAAAACATCTTTCCATAACTTTCGAAGAGTTAACTGGGGTATTTCTTGGAGTTTTCTCTTCTTTCTTTTCTGCATCACTGTCTGGTAATTCCATTTTTGATCGTTCACCAGATAATCGTTCTTATTCTGGATCATGGTTAGAGGATCTCGCCTTTTAAAAGTGCTCACATATACGAGTCAAATCTGTGAGTACCTTTGAACTCGTTCATCAACAAGATTTGATGGCTTTAAAGAAAAAGTCCTTCAAAGTAGGCGAGTAATATCTTTTTCGTTTATTATCTTTAATTGTTGGGTTAATTTGCTCCCTTGCACTAATGTGGACGTGAAAAACTTTAAAACTTATAGCAGCTGCCTGCCAAAAAACAAAAAAGAAAATCCTGACGGCGCTCTATTTGCCTTGTGCCTGGGATAATTTCCTCCTCCGACCCTAACAACACACCCTCACGCCGCCACTACGTCAAGTCTTCTAAAAATGTTTCAAAAGACATGCCATTGGGAACCATTAAAGTAAAGTACCAGATGCGTCATTTAAAAAGTCACAGTGACTCAGTGAAATTAAAAGTAAATTAAATTTATTGGATTGTGTTTCCCCATTACATGCTAAGTAGAAAAAGTCTGATTGTATAAAACCATTTGTGCATGACCTTGAAGATCCTAGTGGATGTGAAATATGTTAATCCCTCTGCTGCCAGTTTTTAAAGTATCACAGATAGTCTAACTGCGTACAACTAGGAGGAATGAAGGTGACAGAATCTAGTTCACAGTATAATCACTCTTTTGAAAATGTAGAGCGTTGTCGGATGCATGAGTATTCATTTCAATTATTGAATTACGTCAAAAGATACTTTCGAAAATGCTGAAGTGTAAGATGAGATGAAAATAAATTGCCTTAACACGCGGTAAAAAAGACAAGATTTTAAAAGCATTTTCTGTTATTTCACATGACCATTTGTCAAGTTATTATATACATTGACAACGTCATAAAAACAACTTTGCCTAATCATCTCGAATTTAACTACCAAGCTTGTCCTTCTCATTCAAATGCAGAAAATGACAATGTACTGCTCAAAAGAATTGATTTTGAGAAAAGATGAAAGCGTATTCCTCTTACTGGAATTGGAGTGGAATGCGCGAATACATTAGAGTAGAAAACTTGATGCTAAGTTTTGTTTCATCACCAAGGAAAGCATCCAACTACTCAAACAATGTCTAAAAGGAAACAATCATATCATACTATTTTTTTTTTGTTAACCGCCACAAGTAACAATTGCAAACCCGGTCTTCTCTTCAGAACACCCAAATTCTCTCGAGTGCACCTTTCTCAGAGCATGCACATTTATTCAATATTGTACTTTAAGTTGCTTTTTCATTGTCTGCCAAGTAATTAATTGTCTATATTGCACGATATAAAAGTAAATTTGAAATTAGTAAATAGCAGATGATTTTTATCAGTATCTTGATGTATCTGTCAGAAATATATATTTTCTATTAATTTGTTATTATTATTATTATTATTATTATTATTATTATTATTATTATTATTATTATTATTATTATTAGTAGTAGTAGTAGTAGTAGTAGTAGTAGTAGTATCATCATCATCATCATCATTATCATCATCATCATCATCATTATTATCATCATCATCATCATCATCATTATTATTATTTATTATTATTACTTTTGTTGTTGTTGTTTTTTTCTACTTTTGTTATTGTTGTTATTGTTGTTGTTATTGTTGTTGCTGCTGCTGTTAATGCTGTTGTTTGCTTATCCTTTAATATTAGTTTCCTTAATATAAAACAAATACTCTGCAAAATATCTTCTATATTGTACGAAACAGTGTTATGGGAATATCATTCCCCATGAAATTAAACACAGCCACTTTATTCTTTAGAAAATACGTTTCACATTTTTTTCTTCTTTCTGATTATACCATAGCTCAAAGAAATGGATCTACAGAACTTGGGGAACCCAACCATCTTTCCATCTCTAAACCAACATATATATCTTACGTATGTGCTAATCTAATTCGTGTAGGTATGTGAATCTATATTTGATGAATAATACATTGTAGTCATTGGTTTTATTTGAACATGCATCTTGCATTTTACAGTTTTGATATTCTATATTTGAAGACTTCATATAAGATTTGTTGACTAATTCAGAACCAGAATAATAATAATAATAATAATAATAATAATAATAATAATAATAATAATAATAATAATAATAATAATAATAATAATAATAATAATAATTATTATTATTATTATTATTATTATTATTATTATTATTATTATTATTATTATTATTATTATTATTATTATTATTATTATCCGAGAAACGACTCTGGTACCTTTATTCTAAGCGAGTCGTGTCCCCTTGATAAGCCGTTGAATTGTGTTCAAAAGCGATTTTTTTAATGATGCGTGGCCTGTGGAATGAAATTTGAAGGTCAATTTACAATGACTAATTCTGTCTTACATTTTTGTCTGCTGTCACTGTAGGTTTATATAGTATTACTTATCGTAACTGATACATTTCATGCAAGAAATTTATTTTACTGGATAATGATGATAAAACGACTTGTTGTCTTATTGGACCATGATGATTGCTATACATCTCATATTATGATATTGGACCATGCTGATTAATATAACCATTGGATTATGTTATTGGACCATTCTGATAATACAAATGTTGGATTATATTATTGAACCATCTGATAATAGGATAAGGTCAGATGCTGGGATGAGAATAGTCAGTTCAACCCATTACATATAAAGTCTGTACTCGCTTATAGATCGGATCCTGAAAACAGCATCGACCCTGATTTTCCATCACATAATGCCTCGAAAGATCAGATTTATGTTGTATATTTATTTGACTGATTACCCCTCAAATTCTGCATAGGCTCAGGTCTGCCATCCATTCTGCAGATTCCGACGTCGGCCAATCAGAATGTAAGGACCATGTCATCAATCTGACTTGTAAACTGCAACATTATTTATTCAAGTATTTTATGCTGCAAACTCCTTTTATAGAGTGTTCAGGAATGATAGACAAGAGTTAATGATAATTACAGGACCTTAACTGTACTTTTTTAATGGAACTCTAATCACATTGTATTAATATAATATGGAAAGTTAATGTAAATGTCAAGTAAGAGCAACTGCATGTTTCAAACGTCCTCTATACTTATCCAACCAACCAACACATGCTCACTTGTACCTAAGAACTGTGACCCAAGGGTTAACCATATTACCCACTCCAAGGGACCTTCTTGATGGAAGCCAAGAAAGAGACCCCTTTAGAAGCTGGATGTTCCAAAAAGATCACATCTGCTGGATACTGAGCTCTTTTGGCACCATGTAATACTTTTTTGTGCTCCATGTTTCACTTTTAGAACATGTATCTAATTTGTTCACTTTTTTTAATTTTTATTTGACTTATATACCAACTAGTGAGATTGTGAAATTATTGTTTTAATTTCAATTGTTTCAAGACACACTCTTTGGAATCAGTGTTTTAGATGCTACGCAAGCAGATAAGGTAAACCATATAATTTTAGTCTATTTGAATCACAATAAATCCTCGTTTTATCATAGTTCGCTTGAACATGATCACATCATCACATTTTGGAATATTCCTCAAAAAAATGTTTACATTGTTTTATCTAATTTTGACATATACATGAGCAACCATGAAAGCATGTATTATACATCTTTATGGCATCACACGTTTAGAGAATAATTGTTTAGCTTCGTGAACAATGGTAAAAGTTTATAATCTTGTCGCTGTGACCTTGATTTTATATATAAAGCCTAAAATATGGGCATAAGCATGGTCTCTTTTTGATCTAACGTAATGATAAGAAACAATTGTCTCAAAGGCAGCCATGTTAATTTCCACATCCTATCTTCTTCGGCACACACTATTTCAACGCGATTGACTCTACAGGCGATAAACTGAACATGGTAAATTTGGCATCAAACATTTGTGTGTCACGTCGAAACAAACAAAATAAATATTAAAGCCATTCAATGCAGTATGTCAGCAAGTACCTTGAGAAAGAGAGCTGTTCTATATTGTTTTGTACGGAGGAGAGACTAGAGAAGTTTAGATGCTGAACCACTACTGACTTCATTAGCTTTGAGACTTTTGGTTTTTTGCACTGACAAAAAAATGAACAAACAAGTACTTCGAAAGGAAAAGAAACAATCAATGTTCCAGTTCAGTTTTGTGCAAGCTCAACCAACAAAATAAAATATGGAAAACTGGTTCCAATCAAGTGTCATTAGGACTATAGATTTTATTAGCTACTTACCATCTCTTACCGTAAATTAAGCAGAAAGTAAATGATTTGAAGTGAAATTAATATTCTGTACCAAAAGCCAGATAAGATAGGTTGAATGAAACCTCATAAGTTTCCCAGTTCCTCCTCTATTATGCCTGTCACTAGATCCTTAGCAACCTTCAGGTTGGTCACATGTGGTCAGCCCTATACCAATGTTGTGTAAGTTACCCATACAGTTGTTATTGTTTTGGGGGGTTGTGAATTTAGAACATTTGATAATTTGTAATTTTGTGTTCTTGGCATACTTATGTGTTTGTCGAAAAATATTTCCAATCGTGTGGAGCGTTAGCCGTCCTGTTTGGTATATGAGCGCATATTCTTTTGGTTGTTTGTTTTTAAACGTTGAGCCCAAAGGATCCGTTTGATTGATTTGTATTGGTCTTCATATGCAAATCCGAAGATTTCTGTTTGTACTAGGATAGAAGGATTGGGACTTAGTGTCATCAGGTAGAGTGTCCTGGACTGCATTTCCTTTGACCTGTGAAGCGTTTGGGTAGAGCTTCCCTAAAAAACTTCACTTATGGTCAGGAAGAGTTGGGGACTATAGTGCCAGAACACCACCACAAAATGGAAGCAAGGTTAACAGACGGGTGTTCCATATACAAAGCAGAACTCTGGGCAATTAAGCAAGCTTGATATGGATAAAGAGCCAACACAACCCAAAGTACATCATAATAACAATTTCACTAAGTTCCCTACAATAAATAGGATCAAGATCAACCAGAACCAGACGTTTGATGAAGCACTGTACATACTAAAGAACTGGAGTCCAGCAAGACCAAAGTGGAATTTCAATAGGTGCCTTTCCTCGTCAATCTTTCAGGCAACGATAAAGCTGACATCGCAGAATAACAAAGCTCACAAAAATCACATCCTGCAGCGTCCAAAAACTAACATCCAAGTAAGACAACATATCAAGGCAAAATGGCAAGCCCAATGGGACAATTCCAATATAGGAAGATACCTATACAAACTACAAAAGAGACAAGCAGGAAGATCAAGATATCAAAGACACAAATAAACGAGTAACTACTCTCGATCAACAGACTTAAGATAGGGACAACACATTTAAAACCAGTCATGCAAAATATGTAACAGATCGGCAACATGACAGCCAGAAATGTCCTAACTACCCAGAACAGGAAAGGCTCAATCATATATTCAAAGAATGCAACAAATAAACCTGAAAGAATACCTAGAACGCATAGGAGATCCAACAAGATTTCCAGACTTACTAAACCAAGCAAAAAAAAACAAGAACCTTGACCTGATATACAATAACGTAGTCCTATTCCTGAAATCTATAGATGATCTTCAAATACACATAATTAAAATAAAACACCAACGCCCCACCAAGAAATCCTCGAGACATCCAACAAAAAGCAACATTATAGCAAACCTGACGGTAGCTATGACATATAAGCGTGAAGCACGGACGTGAAGGAAAACGTCCCTTCCAAAAATTTTAAATACTAGATACTATCCACAAAGAAGCAAGAGAAGAAAATAGCCATATTATATATTAGCCACACAGAAGTGGAAAAACACCATATCTTCTATCCAAACCCATATCTACTATCCGCACTTAAATTGAAGAAAGAAACACCATATCTACTATGCACACAGAAGGGAAGAAAATAACTTCAATAGATTTTATTCACACATTAAGTGCGCACAGCATCACACATGCAAAGAAAAAGAAATACACACACAAACGTACGTGCACGCATGCAAACACAAATACTACATCAGTAAAGGAATTAATGTCTATAGTCACAATACTCCACATAAAACAAATTTTTAATTTGCATAGTCTCTTTTCTAGAGAGCTGGTTAGCCCTGAGAAGGTCTGTTCTTTCGAATTTCAGATGCACCCTGTAAATGGTGACATCTCACAGGCCTGGCACCACAGATAGAACGTCTCATCCTGTCCTGCTCCCAGTTCAATCTTGCTCATGGAAGCGCTGAGGAAGGTTGATTGGCTTCACTATCTCAGTCTTCACTTTGTGGGATAGTAAAGACTTGCTCCCTCTGTCTTTTATGCCAGTCGTGGTGATGATGAGGTCTCTGCAGATCTTCCCAGTTTGTTGTCTTTTGGACAGAGGATCTTGCTAATAGTTGTGACCTTTTCTGTGTTTGAGGTTGTTTAACTGGTTGTGGATGACGCTGTGGTGGCGTTAGTTTCCTCACCTCAGGTTGCATCTCAGACTGAGGCTCCAGTATGAGGTGTGGAATGATTCTTTATTCCTTCTCTTTCTTCGTTTTCCTATTCTCCTCCTCCTCTTCTATCCTGGATTCCTCCTGTATTGCCTCCAACACCAGCTCAGCTAGTAAACGTATGGCATACTCCAGGTTGAGTCCCAGGAGCTTACTGATTCTGCTAACATTATCTTGTTGATACGTAAGTGATGGGAAGGCTGACTGTCTTATATCCCTAATGAAATGATGTGCATAAAAAGCATTGCCTTGCACAAGAACTTGCTTTGCTTCGATGGAAAGATTGGTTGTAGGCTTGGACTAAATGCGGGAATACGTCGATGTACTTGAAAGTATGTTTATGCGTAAAAATGATTCCACGTGCTTTCTTTCAAGTTACTTTATAAATCATAATTACATCACATGATATCACAACACTTCAAGATTAAGATACGTTGAAAATGTTCCCTGATGTTGGCTTTGGTTTGTGGATTCTCGGCGATAAAGAAATCAATGTCTCTTTTTTTCAATTATTTTTGAAAAAGCTTGATTCAGAAATTCGGTGCGTTTGCTATCGAAGAAAAGGACGATCACTTTCTTTCAACACCAGTTAGATGGATCGCAGTCACTTACTGCTCAATTTGGAAGTCACTGGCACGACAAAGACAAGTTTGGAAAAGACGTCAATGATTCAAACCAAAATATTTTAGCCAAGATCGTACCTGGCCATATGAGAGACATCGGTTAAATCAGATTGCTATTGATGATCGATGTTCTTCACTTAGTTGCGATTTCTGGATACTTTTCATTAAATGGGTTTGTGTTAGGTGTACGTGACTTGCTCTTGCAGCCATCGTTGCGCTTCAGTAAACGGACATTTTTCAGTCGAGGTTTGGCAGTACGATACTATTTCTGAACTCCTCCATAACCTGAAGGATAAACTGTATTGTAGTATATGCTTGCAAACACTTTCTCCATTTTTAGTACGTTATTCAATCTTCGCTTATGCTACTATGTATGTGGCCAGGTGTGGCTTGTAAACGGCCTTGCGTGTCCAATGTGACACAGGAGTAGCAGCCGAAGGTACTGGTGGTAGCGATGGCGTTAATGATGGTTTGGTCTTCTTTTCTTTTTTCATTTCTGTTTTCCATGCACTCTTTCTGACGTCTGTCGAATGATGAGTGGACATCATCTTTTTAACCCAAGCCTTGAACTCCTCTCGTTGGGGTGTGGTGGAAAGGGTCAAAAAGGACGTTGAAATCTTACAAGGGATGTGAGCCGCTGATGTGTTTGAAAGACTTAGTAATGATGTGATTTTCATTGAGACCATACAATTTTTCAGGGTTGGCACAGCTGTTTCTTCTAACGTTTTCTGATGAATGGTTCCAGTCGTGTCGTTGCAACAATTAACCGTACCGTTGCAACTTTTCGGTTTCTGATAAATAGCTAAGATCCATCAACGATTGCAATTCGTCTTGTAACTGGAAAATCTCGGTCAAATGATAATTGGGAGGTGAATGCGGGGTCCGTTTTTCTTGCTAACGATGGTATTCCTTCCATCGCTTGTAAAGCACTAAAGTCAGTTTTCGTCTTTCCATCGGATTTCAATGGTCACGTCTGAGTCCAGAGTCCTCTTTTTTTTTCTTCTTTATCCTGCTTTTCTTTGAGCCGCTTATTGAGCAGCTCCCTGCATGAGTGCCATAATCGTTGTTTCAAATACTGTATTCACAAAGAATGCTAACGTAGTCTCCAAAAAAGACAAAAGTCTTCCGTGTTGTACCAACGTCTCATTCTTTTGACCATTTGACGATGAACGTGTCGTTGTTTGGCTAAACATCCTTTCTTATATTTAGACAAGGATATCTCTCTTTTCGATACATTCAAACAAACTTTGCACACGGTATCCATGACGTATTTGGTTGCTGTCTGAATCAAATTTTTTAGCATGCGTGAAGAAGCTTTGGACAGGACGGATAAATCATCATAATGTTTGTTTAAATAAGGAGGCTTTTCTTATCTATCCTTTGGATGTAAAAGAGGAATTGTTTCTAGGGGTAACATTTTTGTTTGTTCTGCGGCACACACAAAATCTACACTGGCTTCGGTGACTTCGCACACACCTTTTTATCTCAATAATGTGACAAATTTGTTTTTATATATTGCTAAACAATCCTCCCCTTTGATTACTTCTCTTTTGTAACGAGTGTCTTTTCAGAGAGTGACATCGATGCTTTGCTAAGCGTTTTTCAGATGTCGAGTCAAACGATGACACTGTCCTTTTATTTTTCCTTTTCCTTTCTGGACAGAAGAAAAACGATAGTAATAGTGTGCACTTCTTGGTAGGGGAGGGGAAGGGGCATCTTTGACCGTTGAAGAGCACAAAAACATTGATCCAGATGGTTTACCTAGGTCTTCTTTATACTGGAATGTGTCGGAATTGATTGCCTATACGTCGTATCATTTTTATGACACCTCATAGAGAGTCGCTACCTACAAGTTTCAAAATGATTTGCTTTTTGGTTTGAGTATCGATGGTGGGATCGATTATTTAGGGCAAGGCTAATTTATTTCTCGGGAAAAAGCGTTCGGTTTGATGTGAAACGCGAATGATGCCTTGCAGTAATTGACGTGCTGTCACCGCAAACCATCGTAATATTTCCATTCTAAGACACGAGCAAGTATTTTTGCATTTCGTTCGCGACCACGTAATGAGCATTGAGATTGAATGTGCGATGGGGTTTACATTGTTGAAACATAATTTGGGTGGTTCAAATGACCAGATGTGTTTGACTAGGGACAGACTTGATCACATCGTCTTCCATAAGAATGCCGTTCACAAGTACGAATAATTGCCTTGACGTTTTCGCAGGAGGCTGTACGCCGATTGCCACACGTTGTAACAGCACACTATGTGTTGATGCTGACAAATTCACTTTTAAATGAACCGATAGCTCCTGCAATTAAAATGTTAAAGGGTTGCCGAAGATACAAGGTCTACCACTGGCACGATCTAAGTTTTCGTCGATGACTTTCAAAGTGGAGGAAGAGGGAGCACAGACAGCAGAGGAATTTATAGTGCAAGGAATGTCATTTTTGACACGAAGACAGGCAGGACACAGATTTATTGGAAGTTAAAATGGAACAGCATGAAAGAGAAAAATACATTATACACGTCAAAACGATCAAAGTAGAATATCAGCAAGTACAACAGTTCTGGTGACAAAGGAGTGGTGTAGTAGGCAAAGTTTGCAATGTTCTTAGAGTCTCTAAACTTGGCACAGTCACACAGGGGTCCTCCCGAAATGGTGTTTCGGGGATGTCCATGACTGTTCTGTCTTGAAGGGTGTGTTTTTCCTCGGTGATGGGTTCTTCTAGCACTGTCACTAACACGGATTTAAACGTTACGTTTGTCACTGAATATTTGAATTTAGGATCATAAATCTCGGGCATAATTAGTCACAAATTTCGTCCAAGCCTCGAAGCCCAATCTTTTCCGGTCACGTATATCTTTCCATGGAGTGTGTAAGTAACAAGCTACACACATCTTCAGTACCTAAAAGTCGACGAACCTTGTTGTCCCGTAGAGGTAGAGAAGTATCCAGATTAAACGCAAGGACTTTAACATAATGAGTCTATTGCATACAGTTAAAGGTAATATGTACTGGTTGGAATGTACTGTGCGTACAGAGTTCACAAGGAATCGTCTGGTAAACGACGACCCCAATTCAATTGACACAGTTCTCACAGTTCTCGTAATAAGTGCTGGTAATCTTCTACAGTTTGAATATTGCTATTGATTTCCTTCCAAGGAATGTTTTGTATTACGAATGATAAAGGTCGAGGCATGGTAGCCCGTTTTATACCTTCTTTGGCTTACCGTAATAAGTGTACTTTTTGAAGAGTTTCGGTTTATTTTCGTACCTTACCAAAATTGTTTAATCACCAACTCGTATAGCAAGCGTCATACAGACGTTTCCTTTGGAACCAAAAGGAATATTTCCTGTAAAGATTTGTAGTAATCCTCACTATCTCGTCCGTTGAAATTCAATGTAGTATGAACACCTTGTAATTAGAATGATGGCATCCAAAACGTATGAATCTCACATGTTTCATCACAGTCTGACTTATTGAATACTTTGAAATGAATCAGTACTCTTATACCATTTAAGTACAATGGTTCCAACATCAGTGACGAAACTGATGCAATTGTTTTCTGCGTTTTACTCGTATTTTGACCAACTCTCGCTAAATCCGTTCTCTCATTTTCAGAGTAGATTCTGAATGTCCTCATCTAAACTAGACATCCACAGCAATGTCATTCTTTTCTTTGAGATAATAAGTGTACTCATTGCACAAAGCTATTCGTATTCCAGTCACTAGATCACACACCACACATAATACAGAGTTTTCTTCTACAGACAAAATTTTATAGCGTAAAAGATTTTGGTAATCCAATCCTCTAACTCTTCCACTGAAATTCGTGAAGTATGGCCACCTTGTAAGTTGAAAGATAAGAAGCAACCAAAGTCTTCTGGTCATCACCAAGACGAACAATGCAAATGTCTGATATCTGGAACGTTTTTGCATGGATCACTCCTCTTACAACTTTCACTTACCATTGGTTTCAACATTGGTGACGTAAGGGATGAGATTGTTCTTTAAGTTTCACTTGTATTTTGACGAACTCTTTTTAAATGCGTTATATCTCCTCCACAGCCAAAACCAAGAATGCTTTCTTCTAAAGTATCCATTTAAAAATATGAAATCGTTTGGTAGTGACCAATAGCCTCGTTTATATATGTGACAAAAGTAACGTCCTCTCATAACCAGTTTTCGTTTACTTTGGACATGTGCATAGTTTAAAAATAGAGAAATGTTTCACAGTTTGAGTTTCACTTGTATTTTTGACCAACACTTGCTAATGCCTTCTGTCATCTCCACTGGCAAGCTACGACTGTTCTCATGTAATGTACCCATCCTGAGATTGCTGAGGTCCCACTAAAGGTAGGTAGTGACAGTGTGGTGACTATCAAGCATGTTCCAGGTAAGCAGAATCTTTCCCCTCCCACTGGTGATGTGACACACCGTAACTAAAGCACTTCAATTTATACCCTTCGCACAACTAGATAAGTCTAGCTCTGGCTAATTTTTCTGAGTAGGTACTCCCAGATATTTAGGCCACTTTATGTGGAAAGTTTGGAATCGACTTTCAAAGTCGTCGTTTTCAGACAAGCACACAAGGAACGAATATTTTTCTCTCACTGGTTCATTTCAATTGAGGATACAGTGAAATTCGCAGGTGTTTGCTCAGGGTTAGATGACATCCGTAGGTTGGTAGTCGCATAGTTTTCACATCATCATCACTTTCCATGGTAGGTATGGTAGTAGTAGTCAAAGTTCCCACGATGAGGTGCTCAATCACTGAGGTCACATCGTACAGCATGCCTGCCATCGCTAGGCCCAGCTTCGCATTCGAGATTGCATTGATACTTGCTGTTTGAAAGTATTCATCTGTGTCGCTTGGTAGAGGTAGTTGCAATGAACTGTGGACGTTTCAGCTTTCCTTATGATGACTAAAATCGACTTGTCTGTACAATAACGTGAAATGGTTGGGAAGTTTCACTCGCTTCTGGTAGACGATTTAATACACGTTTTCGAAGGATCGTTTTACATTTTGGTGTGTAGTTAAGCATAGAATGTTGTGCGATTAGTAGATGTAAACTCCAAAATTTCGATCCTCTCCAGATTTGAAGACTTCTTCAGTTCGTCAAAGTTCAACACTTGAATAGTGCGATAATTGAGAGTCAATCCTTTCACTTTACACTCGGTGTGAACTTCTTTTGGGTATCGATATTCGTAGCCGTAATATTTAGAACCGCCACTAGCAAAATTTAGAATCCTGTCATGTCACCGTCCGTCCATACTTCTAAACGGTCTTCTTTGACGTGAGGGTGATAGTGAACATGACAAATGATGCTGATGCCACTATCCATGTTGAAATACAGCACACGATCTCCTAATTGCTGTACGGCTTCGCACAATTTTATGCGAGCATGAGTTGTCACGTAGGCTCCCATAGTGTCATTTTCAAATCGTCGGCTTCTACAAAGTCCAGTTCTTATTTGTAATTGACTAAGATCAAGTCTTCAGGAAGGACTTCCACGTGTTTCATGTAATTGTTTTTGTCGTAAATCATCTGGAAGTAGCGAAAATTATCGGATAAATACTCTGTCTTCGGTAAACACAACCGTTGTGCCGTTTTGACCTACAAGTAATTAAACATTACTCTGGCAAATGATCGCCTTTCTTCGTTTTTCTGCATGTGGTCTAAAGTGATGCCCTCCTGGTCCTAATATTTCTCTTTGAATTTTGTTTTTGTCTTTTGGAGTGTGGTACCAGAAAGAATTGCCTATGGCATATTGCTTCTGTTTCAAACAAGCATCCACGTAATCTGAAAAAGCGCTTTTCTGAGTTTGGTCGTCATTGTGGTACAGTTTTCTCTTGAAAAGGGGGCAAATTTCGTACACTTCTAACAACTGGTATCCCAGGTCCAGGGCTTTAAACAATTCCATGTTGACCTTTTTGTCTGTGAAGACGCGTTCTTCCTGGTTGTGCTGACAAGTTTGGTTTTGGTTGCACGTTTCTTCAAATGCACGGTACAAGGAAATTATCAGTTTTCTTAGGTTATGGTGAGGTAATAAAAAGATGGTATAAGTCTGTGGGAGGCAAGACTTTGCATTCAATCAATCCTTCGTATTGTCAAATGTTTTCCACACTGATGTGTTCTGTCAGCAATTGCGAATGCCCTGTGGGATATTCACAATATTTGAACACGTAAATATACAGTGAACACAAGTCTAAGAATTGGATCTTCTCTTTCTCCTCGTCAGCAAACATGTGGCATTCGTCCGTTTTCCGTACAAACTGTTCTGGGTTAGGTGGATCCACACACTTTTAACTTTCCACTAGGGATCGGTTTTACTAGTGTTACCACATTTTCACCACTTTGTAACCTTGCTGTTCTAAATTCAAGCGGCGCTGAAAGTTGGCCAGGTATAAACCTTCCATGATCAGTTGTAAAAACTGAATTTTGGTGTCATGTTGAGGGTAACAGATGGGACATCCATTAAATAAGCATCTGTTAAACTCGTACACAATCTTGGAGTTTTCTAAGTTGCAGCCATCTACCGAATACGTTCTGATGGTCTATTCGCCTCCTTCGTTGCGTTAGTGTTGGATCCATTTGTCTTCCTTTCCGCATAGCCAACGTAGAGCTTTTACCGAGTCTTGACGTTAGACAAAGTTCGTCGCTTGAGAAATTATGACACCTATGGTGTTTTTGGGCATGAATCGTTGGCAGTACACTCAGGCATGGGCTTTGGCAATGGTGCACTCTTCTTTCAAAGGATCGATCCCTCCATACAGCACTAAGAGTTCTCGAAAGTTTACTCAGCAAATCTGTTAAATGTCAACGTCGGAACGACAATAGTTTAACATTTCGTCCTGAAAGTCGATGGGGTAGGAAGCATGAGTGCGGCATCAAGCGAATAAAGCTTCTCGTTGTTCCATGTACATACTATCGAGGTCTTAGTAGTAATCCTCAGACAAATGATGTAAAACGACATGCTGATTGACTTTGATATTAAAAAGTGCTTAAAATAGCCTTTATAAATTTCTGTCATTCAAAACATTTTTGGCATTCATTGGGCGAAAAAAGATATCAGCGTGTTAGGGCTCCGACAGACTTTTTTCACGTCCTCCAGGAATCTTGCTGTAGTGAGGGCAGGACTAAAGATAGGTTCTAGCAAGCTCGTTGAGCCACGCAGAAATTAGGAATGTGAATGCCGTCTCTTGTATGCATTCGAAATCGAGAAAGACAAATTGTCTTTCTTCCTTTGGTCATCATCATACTCTTGATGTTTGGAATGGTATTTTCGAATGTAGCATTTCTATTGCAAGTCCATGATTTGGCGACAAATCTGACATCGTTTCTTTCCTAAACTTACGTGTGACATGGTATTGTAAGTACGTATGCGTTGTCCACGACTAGTGTACAATATTAGCAAATAACAAGCAATTTTCTACTTAGAACTATGCGTCTTCAGATATTTTTGGTAACAGTTATGGCTGACAAAAGCTGACAAATAAGACTATTCACTCGTTTTTGTCCTTCGTCAAGACAGTTTTTAAAGGCCAAACATACGCCCAATTTACATCCACAATGTTTGCATCCTTAGTCAAATTTCTCACAGTAATAGCCGTATCTCAGGAGAGCGGTGTTACTGGTAATGGCATCGAAATGTTCATCGTGATGATAGACGTGAATGTATTCTCAGTCTTTGAAGTTTTTGCCTCGAAACAAGAGAGGTACGCACACAAGTCACGTTTCCGCTTCTTACTTTCTTCTCTTTGTTTACGTACTGATTATATCTTTAATTTTGATTTACAAGAAGACAAATGAGTACCTTTGAAATGCCATGAACCCATTTACCCCTTTCTATCCAAGTCAGGCCAGTTTATAAATATATATATATATATATATATATATATATATATATATATATATATATATATATATATATATATATATATATATATATATATATATATATATATATATAATCAAAATATTAATTTACTCTCAAACCGATCAGAACGATGGAAGAGCCAACAGAGATCGAACATCGACCAGAGCTTTTCGAGGTGTCATACGAAAGTTTTCTTCAGACATGCCAACGGAGTTCTCCCCCGCCCTTCGAGATAAAAGTCAAGATATTTGTTATATGAAGAAAGGGCATTGAGCTACAGAGTATCCAGACCGTCAAAACGCAAGACGGGTGTGAAAAGATACAAAGGTTAAGATACCTGTTATCATTGTAAAGAGAAAGGACATTAGTCTTCAAACTGCCCTAAGAATCAAGAGAAACAATAGGAGTAGGAGGCAGCGAGGGATTCTGATCAGAAAAAAAGAAAGAGAATAAAGAGAAGAGAAGAAGACGAGGAGAAAGTGGGGAAGAAGAGGATGAAAAACCTGTGAAAGTGACGAATTTCAACCAACAAAAGAGAGTGAACAAAAAAGGCAAAGAAGACTCTAAACTGTTAAAATTGTTGTGTTATGACATTGGATTATAAAATTATTTGCACCAGAATATAACAACTAAAGACATAAATGTCTCTTGGGTTTGATTTTTGAGAAAGATAAGGACCTACACTCACGCAATCATGTACGTCATGAGGTAATTAAAAATTGATTTTGAGTTTTAATTGATTTGGCAAAATGAATAATATTTCTCTTTATGACAAGTGCGTGCCTCTCAAAAGGGCAGTTTTGTGTGGGTTTATTTTTTGTACATTCAGAAACGAAAAGTAATCAGCTTTAACTGCCGTTTACCTTTGCCACGGCGTACACATACTTCTGGACCTGCTACCGTAGATGCTGTTGTAGAAATCACTAGGGGTGGTATCTCAGGCCTAGTAGGCGTGTGAATAGGGTTGGGTTGTTTGGCTCGGTAATGCCTTTTTCCTTGGGTCGCAATAAAGAAATCTGATACACTTGTTTTAGACTCCTTAACTCTGCCAAAATGTCTAACAGTGGCGTCACAGTTTGAATTTCAGTGTCCTCCTTCTCTTCTAGACTTTGTTTCTTCTCTGCTTCTTCTTCTTCTTGTCATTTCCTTCTTGCGTTATCTTCTTCTTGCTGTTGCTGCCGAAGGAGAAAAGCATGTTCTGTTTTCTTTTACGGTTGCAAACATTTCTCCAATTCTTCTGTTTAAAATCCTCTACGTGTGGTAAAAAAGAGAGAAAATCCACTAAATCCCAATTAAAATCGACCTTTTCTGGAAGTTGGTCCATGTTGGCTTTGGTAGACGTTGCTATACCATCGCTTTTCGTCATTACGGCCGGTACACCCCAATTCATCGGCTTCTTTGTTTCAGTCATATTTCAAAAACAATGTCGCATCGATTCACTGCGCAGATATGGTAGCGCACCTATATAGGGAATGTCAACTCACTGGCATCTCTCTTCGGATTGGAAGACAGACTCCACACTGTGACTGAATTTTGTAACGCATATTGGAATTGGTGAAAGAACTCAATTCGTTTCGATCGGCTCTTCCACTATAGATAACCGCTCTTCACTTCATTCCCTTCAAACAAACGTAGAATCATCTACTCTCGTATCTTCGATACTGTTCCGCACAGATTTACCTATGTATGTCAAATCATCATTTACAATAATCAAGATCACCGTTACGACCGTTTGGAAAAGAAGGGTGGGTCTACGTGGAGAGTCAATGCTGTCTGAAGTGAATCCTAATCTATGGACCATAACTTAGACGAAGTTTAATTAAGATATGAATACTAATGCGATGCTCTGTATGTTAACGGAATGGTGTGAACATTAAAACCCAAGGCTCTTTTCAGAGCCATTCATATATGTCTCGAAAAGTTATTTCTTTTCTCTTGCATAAAAAATTATTTTATTTTATATTTTATTTTTGTCTCGAAAAAATATACTCTTCCGCCTAAAAATTCTTTAGTCGATTTTATATTTTGTGTGATAGATTGATGTTCATCAGTCTATAGTCTATGTATATGTCATATGTCTATGCCTATATCTATCTATCGATGTGCACCGCCAGTCCCTCCCCACCAAGTGTTATTGTTCTTATAGTTTATGAATCCTATAAATATTGTCCCAATATCCTTGGATGAGTCTTGTAATAATCATCCACCTTGTCCCTATATCGTCCCACAACCTATTTGACTTGATTTCGCATTGTCACCATATCGTCATCATTCACTACTTGCATCTCATTGCAAAAAAACATTTGGTTTTTGATAAAACGAACTTTTTCTATACTTCAAAGCCTTTTGTAAATCTTTTACTTCACAAGTATGAATCAAGATGGGTGATACTTTCCATCAAACATTATAGATGGTTTTGATAATTGCATTTATATGAAAGAGCATATAGTATCGTTGATGCACTGGCACCAAACACGAAATAACAACCAATCGAAAAATATAGGTGTCGGTAGCTATAATGTCACAAATTTGTCAATTTTGTGTAGTAGCTTTATTCTCAAGGACGACTTAAATTATTATTATTATTATTATTATTATTATTATTATTATTATTATTATTATTATTATTATTATTATTATTATTATTATCATCATCATCATCATCATCATCATCATCATCATCATCATCATCATCATCATCATTATTATTATTATTATTATTATTATTATTATTATTATTATTATTATTATTATTATTATTATTATTATTATTAAATTTAAATTATTATTCAATTTCAGTTATATTATTATTATTCGTTAATGGTTGTCACAGTTGTTACAATCATAAACATTTGTTTCTTCCTTTTAGTGATAACCGTAGAAATTCCGGTCTCAAATAATAATAACAAACCGACTAAGCTTCCCTACACGTCGAGTCAAGCTTGAAACTGCACGGACCAGGATCTGCTCTCGTATAATAAACCTGCAGATATGGGTCTATCAGCTTTGTTAGGAGTACTCATGGTCTACGCTTTCTTTGTTTTGTGTCGACCCGATTTACTGTACATATCGTTCTGTAGAAAGACATGAGTCTAGCTGCAAAGTTTGACACAATGAAAATGTGTGCTTTTATGTTTTCGGCAACATCTTTCAACTTTCAATCATAAAGCATCCATTTTGTCAAAACTGTCCCATGCATACAACATTTGACTCGTAAAGTAACCGATCTCGCATAACTGAGAATTGATGCCTGAAATCTTAGACCTATAAATTATCCGTTGTCATAACTTATGACTGCATAAATCACAATTATCAACAGAAAGAGAGAGAGAGAGAGAGAGAGAGAGAGAGAGAGAGAGAGAGAGAGAGAGAGAGAGAGAGAGAGAGATGTTTTTAATCAAATTAATATTGATGAAGCAATGGATACTTTTATATTAAAAATGCCAGACTATTCTTGGGGTTGAACTAGATGTAAAGCACTCTACAGAAAACAATGATAGCAACCATTATTTGTTCTTATTTATTTCTTGAACAACAGACATTATTGTCGGCACTTTTATGTATTTTTACGTGTGTTCATATAGACACGGCTATGTATGTCATGTACAAAAATTATTTTTAATGTCAAATTGACATTCTCCTCGCACTGACTTAAAACGCAGAAGCTGCTGTCGCTAGTACCACAAGATTTTATACGTCACTTTTGCTTATTTTGCATTATATTCGTTAATTACTCATCACAAGCAATCAAATCTATGTTTGAACATCATTTATCGTAAACTTAGCCAATAACAGTTTACGTATAAAGCAAGAACAAATGAGTTATTATTATCATGAGTTTATCATTATCATGAGTTATTATTATCATGGGTTAATATTATCATGAGTTATTATCATGAGTTATTATCATGAGTTATTGTCATGAGTTAATATTATCATGAGTTAATATTGTCATGAGTTAATACTATCATGAGGTAATATTATCATGAGTTATTATTACCATGAGTTAATATTATCATGAGTTATTATCATGAGATATTATCATGAGTTATTATCATGAGTTAATATTATCATGAGTTAATATTATCATGAGTTTTTATTAACATGAGTTAATATTATCATGGGTTAATATTATCAAGAGTTATTTTTATGATGTGTTATTTTTATCATGAGTTAATATTATCATGAGTTATTATTATCATGAGTTATTTTTATCATGAGCTATTATTATCATGAGTTAATATTATCATGAGTTAATATTATCATGACTTATTATTATCATGAGTTAATATTATCATGAGTTAATATTATCATGGGTTATAATTATCATGAGTTATTATTATCATGAGTTAATATTATCATGAGTTTTTATTGTCATGAGTTAATATTATCATGAGTTACTATTATCATGAGTTATTATTATCATGAGTTATTATTATCATGAATTATTATTATCATTAGTTAATATTATCATGAGTTATTATTATCATTGTTTAATATTATCATGTGTTATTATTATCATGAGTTAATATTATCATGAGTTATTATTATCATGAGTTATTATTATCATGAGTTATTATTATCAACTCTTTAATTATCGACAATATTCTGCATTTGTTACAAGAAAAAAAATTAACGCAGGAAGAGCTTTTTTCCCGCAGTGTATGATGAATCAGGCAAAGGTTGTGAGTTATATTGTTTCGTAAAACATCACGTTCCTGGAGCTTTCCAGAGATCACTGTTCATAGTGCAAAATTTCAAACACCTCATGGGAAATTAAAGAACAATTTGTGAATACTTCATCTGACGGCTAGCTTGGTAGTAGCTGATTAAGTACAGGACATTTTAAGTTTCATCAAATTATGTATTACATATACCGTATTTACACACGCATAAGACGGATCCAATTGCAAATTGCAAAGCTCCATGTCTGCCGTCGTGTAATTCACCGACAGATTTGGGTCTATGAAGTTAGTGAGACTTACTTAATACAACAAATAAGGAAGACACTGGTGTGTCGAGGCATTACACTGTGCGGCGATAAATCAATTAAGGTGTCTTATGCAGGACATTTCTATGACTTTTAGGTGTACCATGGTCAGTTTAGTAAAGATGCCAGTTGATTCATTACATTATTAAATTGGATTTTATTCAATATAAAGCTGGAGGCGGTCAAGATTAGGCTAAATTGAAAATGGACCAAATTGCAATATGAACAATGAACTCACTTTTGTACAAAGAAAAGAGGACGAAAGAATGATCACTTGAAATTCGCATGTACGTCACAGCTCACAGCCTCTGAATTTTTTTATTTCCTTGAGACCGTTATCGCATGCGACCATTTACTATCAGCAAAATCCAACATAATATGAATAAAAATGAAGACGTACAATGTTTTACTTCAAAGAACCCTGTATCTTAAGAGCTACTCGATTCAGCTGAATCTTTCTTGTCTCGATGCAAAGCAAATTAGATATAAAGTCTAATTCATCATTTACAATATTATTTCATTAGCATGTTTATGATTTTGCTTACTTATAGTTTTAGTTCATAAATGAATACTTTTCTATTCAGGATTGAATTAACTTTCAAATGACTAGCAGTGATTAAAGGTTTAGTTATTTATATCTACAGATTCCTAAACTTAATTTTTAGTTCAATTTTAAGTTTTGGCCATTATGATTTCTGTCTGCTTTGTACATATTTTAAAGAATAGTTTCATCTTTACGTATTTATATTTTATCTTTTATTTAATGTCTTTATTTATTTGGCATGAATTTTGTTCCTAAATATTTGTGTAATTCATTGTTACATTTTCTTACATTTCCCATTAGTTAGTAAAATGGATCTACTATTGTGCTGATTTGCCGTTATTTGCTGTTTCAAACATGCGTACTCAATTCTTGATACAAAGCATTATCAGTCTTAAATGTTATTTAATATGTTCAATTGTATCACGCAGCATTATCATTATTCTTTCCCCAAATCTGCCATATGTATCTATTTCAGTATAGTAAATATTAGTACTGCGTGAGTAGTTTTAAAGCTATATTTCGGCTGTTTCTGTCAGTGTTCTATATATTCTAGCTGGGAGTTTTCAATTCTTACAATACTTCAATAATCGTCATTCAATTTGCGAATCACGTGAACTTGGTGACAACCTTCACAGACGTGCGTTACGTGACTTATTCGGGGGGGGAATTGTATGAATCAGCGGACTACTTTTCTGATTTTACATTATTCTGGCATTAATAATATCTGTCTTTCCCAATCTGCAATTTAACGGGATAAAATCCTGCTCGAAAGCTTTGTGGGCTGCTTTTGTTTGTTTTTTGTTTGTTTTGTTGTTTTTTTTTTTTGTTGTTGTTGTTCTTTTTATTGGGAAGGTGATGTGAAGTAGTTTTATTTTTTAAAAATTTATCAATAGTTTTAATGTTCATTATTTGTCAGTTTCATGTTCTAATTTGTGCTATTTTTAAATCCTTTATGACTTGCTTACCGTTTCATGTTCTCAATAAAGCTATTTTTAAATCGTTGATTACCGTTTATGTTATAGATAGTACAATATTTTAATAACTGGATGGCTTTCTTACCGTTTAATGTTCTAGATAGTACTATTCTTTTAAATTCTGGATGACTTGTTTACCGTTTCATGTTCTAGATAGAGCTATTTTTAAACTCTGGATGCCTTTCTCACCCTCTCATCATCTAGATAGTGTTATTTTGAAATCCTGGTCGACTTGCGACAGTTTCATGTTTAAAATAGTGCTATTTTTTTAAATGGATAATTTTCTACAGTTTCATATTCTTGATATTGCTATTTTTAAATCCGGGATAATTTTATTACCATTGCTAATTTTATATTCTAGATAGTTCACTTTAAATACTTTACGATTTTCTTGCCGTTTCATGTTCTACATAGTGCTACTTTTAAACATTAGCTGGCTCGATTACCATTTCATGTTCATTATAAAGCTATTTTGAATTCCCGGAGGATTCGATTGCCGTTTCGTGTTCTAGAAAAAGGTATTTTAATGTCCTGGATGATTGTCTTACCGTTTCATGTCGTATATAGTGCTAGTTTTAGATCCTGGACGACTCGCTTTACAGATTCATGTCGTAGATAGTGCTAGTTTTATATCCTGGACGACTCGCTTACCGTTTCATGTCGTAGATAGTGCTAGTTTTAGATCCTGGACGACTCGCTTACCGTTTCATATTATGATGCTGTTTTGAATACTAGCTGACTCGCTTTCCATTTCATATTATAGATACTTTTGTTTTTAAGCCTTTGCTGTCTTGCATACTGTTTGATGTATTTACGCAGTGCTATTTTAAATCCTTGCTGAACTGCTTATCGTTTCATGTTCTAAATAAAACTGTTTTTAAATCCCAGCTGACTCACTTACCGTTTCATGTTCTAGAAAGGTTATTTTGAAATCCTGGATGACTCGCTTACCGTTTCATCTTATAGACAGTGCTATTTGTTCCTAAAGAAAAACGTGTGAATGAATGCAAATATTTAACAATGTTATTTATGACAGGTTATGGTGACAGCAGTTGACTCTGAAAAGTGTATTAATTTCACATCTTGCAAAACGCCCTTTGTTATAGGAATTCTTTCTTTCAGAGTTACATGCTGATTGTCATTAATGATGTATAATTTAGGGTTTGCGCAAGAAATGATTGGTATAGTTCGCGTGGCAAACCAAAACTGCCACCTCCTAAATGATCACTGCAAATGCTATAATGACATTTCCAAATTCCCACATTTATATTAGACTTGATTGTTAATTCAAAGCATTATCCGGAATAGTATTCATTTAATTTACTTAACTGTGACAAAAGAGGAATTGTGGGAGATATTACTTGGATGAAAAATCAGAAACAAAAAATAAAAGGCTTTTATATTTGGTCCTTTGAACATGCACAAACGAATTATAAGAACAATGGCATGAATAAAGTAGTAAACATGAGCCTTAACAACAGCAATAAGAACAAAGTAGCAAATATAAGCCATAAAACAGCAATTGAACAAAATAGAAAACAGAAAATTTAAAACAGCAACAATAACAAAGTAGCAAAGAAAAGCCCCAAAAAGCAATAAGAACAAAATAACAAACACAAGCCATAAAACAGCAATAAAAACGAAGACTCCATTTAAAAAAAAAAAGGTATACTATGAAGATAATACAAGAAGCAAACATACCGTTATATCTTTGGCCAGTTTAAGCTTTCACAATCTTGTAATTTTTCTTCTAAGTCTCGTCCATCTATTTTGATGTGGAATATGCTATTCGGAATATTGCTACAGTGGCTTCAGATCAAGGTCTATGTTTTGAGGGGTTCTTTTATTTTCATTTGCGACAAGCTTTTAAGCTATTACATACGGTAGGTATGACCAATAGGCCCATACTTATGACTACGGTTTATTTAGTACATACGGTATGTATGATCGGTCATCCCATGGATTTGGTTTTCATCGCTGAAATTGTGCTTAATAAAATGTGTTAAAATGAGACCATTATTTATTCTGCTAATTTTGAATTTCACTGCTGAAAATCTGATCAACGTTATATAAGTTACATAATACCATTTTTTTTCTTTTATCACTTTCACATAAAAACATCTTAAGTGACAGCTAACATAGCTATATAGTCCGTCATTAGAAAGACAATATTTTACACGACAGATCAAAGTGCTGTACAAAAGACCTTACATTTTTCTATAGATGGATGCATATTGAACATCAGAAAAAACATCTGATAATCTTTAATGTCATTAAGAATTTCTCTTGTCTTTGACATAAAGACTCCTTTGATTATAAATTAATTAATGTGCTCCCATCAAACCATGTGACGGAGGTATAATGTCACGTGATAGAGGTGTAATGTCATGTGGCGGTCTGTGATATGTGTCGCTTGTGGTTTGAAATAATTTTTTTGTGGTTATTTGTGAGATTTTTCAATAATATTAAAGCACGTATTCTTTCTCCCTGCCTTATTGCTTCAATGACGAAGTTTCTAAACAAAGAAAACAATGAGTATGGAAAATGCCTTTCAAATTTCTAAAGCAATGACTGCAATAAATTTCGGCCATGAAAGTAGAAAAGTAAAGTATTGTAGAAAAAAAAACATTTCTTGAAATTACTGCTGTTTTAGGCGTACTTAAAATCAATATTATGACTTTTTGTTTATTATAGGTAAATGTGCAAGTTCTTAGCTAACTAAATTTTAAACATGCGAACAAGAAACTTTCCAATTAGTGATGGAAGTTGATTGAAACACCAGCACTTATAACTGATTTAAGGGGTACTCATGCAGCTTTTCAAGTGATTCAAAATTTCAATGAATTTCATAAATAAAATAAATGTATCAATTAAAAACTTCAATATAATACAAAGCTGGTATAAGAAAACATGTCACATCTAACGCAAACTCTAAATGAAGATATTTTAAATTAGTTACTTCCAAGAATTGAAACATTTTTAAATTTTAGATTAGTATATGGATGTAGTCCAGGGTCAGCGCTCAGTCACTTTGAATTTTCATGATTTTCTGGGTCTTCTGTTAATGATTGATAAATGATTTTAGAAGAACAACGTGAGAAAAGCGTTGTTGTCTTGCACTATCTTTTTATCGGAACTGCTGGAAAACTGTGACAATGTTCTTTAAAACAGCATACATCCATCACAGCTTGGTAACGATGCCAATGTGGTTCAGAATAGTATACATTTAGAACATGAAGGTGTCATCAAACAAGCCTAACTGGTGAATAAGTTATATCTCTTCTGCAAAGGTTGAAGTTACAAATAGCATATGACACCTTTATCATTCTTTTTAAAGTGTGTATTGGATCATTTTCCATTTCCTTATAACAGTACATAAGTTTTTCAACCGTGTTAAGTGGTCTTTGTATAAATCTTAATTTATAGACCTTAGAATGAAAACAACACAATATGTATGTATGTATGTATGTATGTATGTATGTATGTATGTATGTATGTATGTATGTATGTATGTATGTATGTATGTATGTATGTATGTATGTATGTATGTATGTATGTATGTATGTATGTATGTATGTATGTATGTATGTATGTATCTATGTCTAGAAAGACGGCTTAGAGAAACTAATTGTGACTTATTTCTACCATTTTCATGAATTAAATACCTTAACAAAACAATAAAAATAAAAAAATCAGCCGAAGCCTGTGAAAATAATTGTTCTGCATCCCATTTAGAGATGATTTATGTATAGGTTTCATGAATATCAAATTATAACTAACAGTAACCACAAACACACAATTTAATCGACAGTTTGAAACATGCAAGGGTAATTACCAAACAATTTATGGGAATATCAATTTCTCTTCTAGTCGCCAGCCATCATTTACATTTGCACATATCTCATTGTTTGAAATACGTCGTCATTTCCTTGTCATAGAACATGCAGGAAACCAGAATTTATTCGTTTAGATTTCGGGAGGAATAATCAAGTCCTGGAAATGACTGCGTTCAAGTTTAGTCCATGATCATTAACTAAGAGTAAAATTAAAAACGAAGCATCCAATTGTAATGAAAAATTAATGTAGATGGATATGGACTGACGCGAAGAATAGTTGATCATTTTTCAACTATATATAATCTCTCAATAAAACGATTTAACAGGTATAAGTGGACTACGGAATACGGGTTTTATACGTAATCTTCGAAACAAGGTATTATTCGTGGTGTATACAATACGAGTATTGTTTGTGGTCTGTAGAACACGAGTATTGTTCGTGGTCTATGCAACACGAGTATTGTTCGTGATCCATGAAACACGAGTATTGTTCGTGGTCAATGGAAAACAAGTATTGTTCGTGGTCTATGAGACACGAATATGATTCGTGGTCTATGAAATACGAGTATTGTTTGTGGTCTATGGAAAATGATTATTATACCACATATAAAGAACACGATATAGAATTATGCCCAGTCTGAAAAGAATTGAAGTCAAAGTTTCTCTGCTGCAGAAAAAAAGAAGTTGTTGGCATTGTTGCAACTTGTTCTTGTGATACTCTGTGAAAATTAACTTTATTATTTTTTATAAAAAATATTAAATAATATTTTAGATTGATCTATGTAACAAAGAAATTGCATTTTGAATTCCTTCCTTAAAGCACTGATGCCAATCTATAAATTCTAATAAGAAAATAAGTTTCATAGAGGAAGTGCGTTTCATTACGTCAACAGTAAATTGTTATAGCTTTCATAGAGTAATCGTGTTTCATTGCTTCAGTTAATTAACCATTTTACAAAAGATGTCTTTTATAATCTATTCATTGTTAGCGCTTTTTGATGCAGAAAATTTACCGGCTTAAATGGAAGATAAAGAATTGAAAAATAACTGTATTTCTTTATATTTGTAACATTACAAAATTGATAATAAACGTACTCAACCTAAGAATTTTAAAAGCACATAAACCAGTTTTATTTCGGTTTCAGGTCGACAAAAATTAGCGAACTAGTCCAAGCCCAAAATGTTGCTATCAATTCAAAAATGCTACTTGCTTTTAAATTTCAAGCATTGCAATTTTTTGCTGGTTTTTAATGCGGTAAAGATTATGTGATATTTAGGACCCTTTTCTGCATTCATTTATTATATATTTTTGTTTTCAGTAATAGTATGTAACAGTATCTTCCTTTATTTATTCATCGTCTTCATTTGATTTCAGTATTAGGAATATTTAAATATATTCTAAGATCAGGCCTGACTTTCCCATTGGTTAATGCGGCTATTACCTTAGGACTTCATATTTGGTAGGTCCTCATTTAGTATCATTCCATAACGTAATGCTTACTACCCTCTTGTTAGAATTAGACCACTTATATCATTAATCCGGCACTGATATAGCTTGATAAAGCCAGAGAGTACCAGAAGGTATTTGCATCACTAATACAGATAATTTTTTCACAAATGTAGCGCGTTCACATGGAAAAGATTAATTACTGGACATTAATATTTAATCGTTTCAAAATAATTTTTAATTATTTTTTTCTCGTCTCTGGGTTTGTTAAACTCAATTTAAATTTGTATATAATCGGTATGAATGCATGAATATCTTGTTAAGCATATATATGAAATCATCTTCTCTAAACGTGTATTTTCCTGAGAGTATTCACATTAAGTTATATACATGCTCACTGTCTAGTCCAACTATTAACTTTACAGTATTAACACTTTATGATCTTAGGCTAAGTAAAAGAATAAAACAAATGCAACAGGTTTACTCAATTTCAGCAAATAATTTATTTACCTGGAATGCAAAGTGAACCTTTTAAATGAACTTGCAATATCGTGAATTCAATACCAAATAGTCCAAAAAATTATAGTGTTCCGAATAAATTACAGAATTAAATTGATGTTACGGTAATAATAGATGAGCATATGTGTCAACACTCTTTATGCATCGCAATAATATAATCCATGTTGTCTTTGAATAAATTCACGATAATCCTAGAAATAGTTCCTTCATCCAGAAGTGAATAAGCGCATTGCAATTCCAATCAATAATTTAAATAACTAAATCCTCTCAAATTATAATATAATACAACTAAAAGACTGACTACACTAGACGAGTGTAAAAACAGGAATAAATAATTCTGATGTAAACAACCTTATGTACATCTTGATTTGACCTATATCATAATAGTCTTTCCTGATACAAGTTAGATCATCTTAATGGCAAAGTCCCCCAAACTGCAAAATAATTTGTTTATAAACTCTTTTAAGTTCAGAATCAAGGGTGTGGTCAAGAACTCATGCTCAAGTAAAGATTTGTAGTCATGTAGGCCCACGAGCCTACAGACAATTATGGACAAAGTTCGACTATGCATTGCAAATTAAATATACATAGCAACAGACCCAGATATGCCAGCATACAGGGGCTGTTTTTCGCAGTTGAACTGGACCTATAAGAGAGTATGTACATTTATTCAACAGAAAGAACATTTTGATAGGAATTATGTTGTGGTTGCGTTTGAGTTATTGGGCCTCTAAAAAGGCGAACGATTTCTTAAAAAATTGAACTTTCTTTGTTATTTTTACAACTTTATTACATGGCAAAGTTTAGTTCATCTGTGAACATTTCATGAATACTTGTTTAACAATAATTAAGTTATCACTTTATAATTTTGCCCATGTGACATACTAAAACTGGATCAAGTAGTTGACGTACAATAAACCATGCCGATTTACATCTGTTGGAGCACTATGCTTTGTCAATATTTCTTTAATAAATATCTTCATTATATACAACATTGTAAGGATGTAGGTGTGTCAGTGTTGAGTAAAGCCTTTCAAATCTCTCATATTTCACTTCTGAGCGAATGGATTTTGAGCCTCGACTCAACGAACATGAGTGTATGAAAAATGGCGGTAAACCCACAAAAGCACAACAGAATCAAAGACAGGTGTCACGGTATCCATTCCTGTCATATCACATCCATAAAACTGCAAAAGGAGCAAGAAAGATCAAGGCAAATGGCGTCATCATTATCGTCATCTTCATCCACATTAAAGTTAAACGTTTAAATGAAATATACAATTTTCTGAACTTTTAAAAGTGTTAAAGACAACTATTGCATTACTTTAGATCGTAAAATAAATTACGTTAATAGCCAGAGTGCCAACAGCCTTCCAGTCAGATGCCATCGTATATCTCGACTGACTGGAGCAAACAACGATTAGTCAATCGATCAGGACAGATGGATTTTTCGATATATCGAGTAAATATAATCTTCACATATTACGTGTTGATTGAAAGATATTGTAGAAACCAAGTGAAAACAAAATAAATTTAATGTTCAGTTGTATTTTGCATACAAGAGGCTCATCTTTGAAGCTGTGTCTGCAATTGATAACAAGTCAGTTGATGTTGATCCATTTTTTTTCTATGATTCAGACTGGTCATCAATGGCAACAGCAACCTCTGATGTCCAGTCTTTAGACGATTTATGTATAGATCTGGATCACCTGGACAGTAGGAATGGTTGTTACAGCCAACAGACATTGACCATGTTATGATTAATTTACATACAACCTAATAAATTTGACATATGATATAAATGTCAGTGTGTGTGCGTGTTTTCTTTATTTTCTATGTTTCTTAGATAAATAACCTTAATAAAGGATGATGTCCATGTCTACCTGAGTTATTCACGTCTACCTGAGTTAATAATGTCTATCCATGTCTACCTGAAATATTTATGTGTGCCTGAGTTTACTATAGAATAAGTGAATGCCATTTGTCTTCTTATGATGAAATGTGGGACGAACTGGTTACGAACATTATCAATAGCATTTTCAGGTCACAGGTACTTTTGGCATGCATGATTTTTTAGGTAAGTTTCAGCCATGTTTTCTTTTGAACAGGCCCAAAATATTTGCTGCAAAGAAATCATTTTTCTATTCTGTAAATTGTACAAAATATGAAGACAAATCAATGAAGAAAACACAATAATACCAATCAAAAAAGGAAACGTGTCCAATTACAATTCAGTTTAAACTCACCCAATAACAAAAACTAGCTTGTAGAGTTTTTCTCATAAATACTTTCACTTCCTATCCAAACTGGTTCTCAGATAATACAATGGTATGCCAATGTGCTGGAAATGTTTTGATATAATGCACAATTGATAGCTGTCAAAGTGTATTCTAGCCTTTCAAGGATGATTTATTTTTGTCTGATCATAAATGAAATTATGCATCATTTCAAGATGTTTGTCTCCATGGATGGTCCTGAAGTTGATGCCAGTCACACCAGGCTATAATTATCAGCTCATAGTTACTATTAAGGTTTAAACTGTGATTGGAAAATTAAAATTATTTACTTTAGGCAATATCCAAGACCACACAAGTTCCATCATCATGATCGCATAATAAGCCGATGACAGGAGCCTGGGAAGAATTATAGCACATAATTGTAAATCATTAATTTTTATACTTTCCTTTCCTTTAAATTATGTATTCTTTATTCTACGATCTGATTTTACAGTTGGATCACAACATTCCGCAAGTCTTTTCTGTTCGCATTTATTTTTTAAACGCCTACACTGTCATTCTTTATTCTCTATGCAGACTGTACAGTACAGTCTTTAAGACGAGCTCGTTGATCCTGCTCTTTTTTAATGCAGACAATGTTACTCGTAAAATCGTGTTGGCGCTGCCTTATGTGCCAATGATCAGCCCAATCTAAGATCGAGGTGAAAGATTTATATAAATTATGCATGCGCACAAGAGTTTGAAAGTTTGTAGCTCATTAAACTACGATCTGTCAAGCACCACGCGTCATTTGGCAATAGGTGTTCGTGCGGTTCTCATAGACTGCATAAAAATACGTTTTACAAGGAGAAACTGAACAACATGAATTTTCTCCACAATTAATAATGTATAACCCATTACAATCGTTTGCGGTAAGAAATTTTCAAGGGGGTCCAAAAACACACTTTAACAAAATCATTTGTTTAAGCATGACTTCACACTAACCAGATATATAATCGGGTACATTGTTTATTAAATATTATTTTACTACCCACCATTTCCTCTAATATTTTGCATGTTGCCTTTTATGCAAAAAATATGTTTCTGCTATAAAATTTATTATCAGTTACTTTTTGCTACTATTACAATATTGTATTATAATGTAATAATCTCACTATCTGTTTTCAAAGGTCGTTTTAAAGCGCAGTGATATCCAAACACACTTAAGCTTGTTGTTAATCTCTTGAATGAAATTTTAAGTACTTTCCTAGATTAAATTTTAAATACTTTCCACGATGAGATTTTCAACGATGAGATTCACCTTATAAGATTAGATTTCATGCACTTTTCGCAATAAGATTTTATGTACTTTCCATGATGACATTTTATGTACTTTCAAGAGGAGATTTTATGTACTTTTCACAATGAGATATTTTGCACTTTCCACCATGACATTTTATGTAATTTCCATGATGAGACTTTTTGTACTTTCTACGATGAGATTTTATGCATTTTCCAAGATGAGATTTGATGTACTATCCACGATGAGATTTGATGTGCCTTCTACAATGAAATTGCAAGTACTTTCTACAATGAAATTTTAAGCACTTTTCAAAGATCAGATTTTATGTACTTTCCAAGATGAGATTTTATGCTCTTTCCAAGATGAGATTTTATGTACTTTTCACGATGAGATGAGATTTTAAGTACTTTCCATGATTAGATTTTCTGTACTTTCCACGATGAGATGAGATTTTATGTACTTTCCATGATGAGATTTTCTGTACTTTCCACGATGAGATTTTGTTGTAATGTCCACGATGAGATTTTATACACTTTCCAATGTGAGATTTTATGTACTTTCAATGGTGACATTTGTAAATAGATAGTGTTTAAATTCAATATTCTGTCTTTAACATTATTCATCTGGAAAGAGTCAACCACAGAACCGCGTGCTAAGCATTCATAGGTGGTGGTTAGATGTAGCTAAGACAAGCTTACGGGATCATATTCAACTTTCGCATGACGAAGAGACACATAACAAGTATCCTCCCTCGCCAGCAATCTGACCTTATGCCCGTGGTTTGCGTGAGCTGTTTCTTATTTATGCGATAATTGGGTGTCAGCTCATTATAAGTTTGAATATTCTTCTCATGTCATTTTAATTTATACATTTCTTACCTAGACTAACACGTCAAGAAGCCCCCATAATGTTTTATCAAGAACGAACAGATCAGTTCTCTTTCAGTTCGACAATATAATCAGCATACTTTTTATATCTCCATATGTTTTGGTACGCTTTTCAGCTAAAAAAACCCCATCAAATCTCCGTATAAAACAGCATACAGGGTAGGTAATAATGTAATTTGTTCTCACATTTCGATAGGTACTATAGTTAATTTGTGGTTCTTCAGCCAAACAGAATTGAATGATGTAGAAACATTTTACACGCAAGGTAAATATTTGTCAGAAATTTAGTCGCATAACATTTTGATCAGAATGATATACATGTAAAATCAATTTTTATTTTAGTTTTATACCCTTTTCATAGTCATATAAACCGGTGAAAATTTACATTTTGGTCATGTGTAATTTAGTCAAAAAATCTAAGTCTTTGTTAGCATCACGTCTGTAAAAATGAAGGGTATATAATAATAAAATCTGCAAAATGTATCCAACAACCACAGTGTTACGAAATTATATATCGAGTAAACACCGTCTGACGATATGCCTCGTTCAGCATAACAAGATTACCTCGCATAAATCACTAACTAGATAATGACAGTCTTTCTTTCCACAACATTCAGACTTAATTGTAAATAGGAATTAAATTACATCTTTTCATAAGAAAGTAAATTACACAAATCGAATCATTCTATTCAGCTCATCTGCATATGCTTGCATATAAGTTGAACCCAACTGCAAGCGATATAGATCCAGATAAAAAGAAATGCGCTGGCAGATATCGGTGCTGGCTATTTGCAAGGACTAATTAGTAGAACAAACGATATAGTCCCTGGTCATACGAAACAATAGCAGATTATGGTCCATGGTGTTTGCGGTTATGTCTGTCATATATGCGAGTATAATGCATTAAAATTATCAACCCATATATTAAAGCCTTGGATCAGTCTATATCGTCAATATTAGTTCAGATTTACCACCAGACACCTTTTAAGTTATACTTGTTTTAATTCTGGACGTAGCTAACGTTCATTCTATCTTTTGATCATCACAGACCACACGTACGCTACAGACCATCTCTTTCTTTCTTTCTTTCTTTATCATGTTTTCTTTCTTTTTTCTTTCTTTCTTTTAGTGGAATTAAGGAAAGTTAAACGTCTTTATTACTGGTCTGTAAAATTTTGGATGTTATAACACTTTAGTAACTCGTGCATGAGATTAAAATAATGTTTGTAAATGGAGTACCATTATGTCGGACTAATTAATTTTGTTTTCTGGGTTTTTATTTGTTTATTGATTTTTTTCATATCTAATTTATTATTGAATATAACAAATTTTATTTTAGTGAGAGTTTAATCAATTTCATATATCAGCTGTAACATATAAGTGATACTTCTTTCTTTTATTTCTTTCGTTCATTATTGTAATAGCTCGTTGAATCTCTAAATGTCAATTACTAGCACTGAAGTAATTAAAAGATTAAAAGTTATTAACGTTGCTAGGTAGGTCGTAAGCAAGGGTGATTGGTAGACATACAGGTATATATGCAGGTAAGTATATTACTTATTACTTGTGTCTCACAGAAACACATCAAACTTTCTGATGGTTTACATCACTATCACAACTTTTCAATATTCCTTTTCTAATATAACGAAAAACCATCTTCAGTGTATCGCGTATCTTTAACTTATTACTAGTAATTTATATTCAGTTGGGAAAAAGCTTAAAATGGCAAATTGAATCCTAAGAGAAGGACTGACTGTGACAATTTGCAAACCATGCATCCTGATAACAGTGACATTTTGCAGATTACTTTATCTCTAATGTATCAAGGGAAGATTTGTATTATGCGGCTATTACGGAAGTTATTTGAACGTTTTGCCTGCATAGCTCCGCTGTCTGTTTTCTTTATCAAGTCCATATCGTTGCGTCTGCTGGAAATAAACCAATAATGCACGTAATCCCCGTTAGTTACCACAGTGCAAATGCGGAACTACTGGTTGTATGACATAGCACGTGTATCTCAGGAATTCTCATGCTTTCATTATCACAAAGCAAAGAATTCCCACTCGGCTAAAGTATCAAACGTTTAGACTTATCTCGTGACTCACACATTAAAGTACTGCCTTTATTCGAGTTGTCTAAGCCAATTCCTTATATTGTTCCAAAGCGTTTACACATGCCTGAGAAATTGATCTGACCAGGTAACATTTACTAATTCAATGGTCAGTTTTTTTATTTTTGTACATGTATATCGTCAACCTTGTTCCGCTTTCATCAAGAATTCTATCGCTAAGTATATAATATGTATGACTAGGAATCACTTTCATAAAGCACTATATATGATGAGAACCTGTTCTTGTCAAACATATTAAACGTACTATATATCTATGATTGAAACCTGCTTTCAGGCGAGTATCTTGAATCGGGTATGTGTTATGTCTGACCGGACCCGTTTTCATAAACCCCTTCAAACTGAGTATGTATAATATCTGACCGGGCCCCGCTTCCATAAAGCACTGAACTGACAAGGCCAAGCTTTCATAAACCATTTTAAACTTAGGTACTATATGTGACTAGGGCTGCTTTCAGATAAAGCATCTTCTACCTGAGTATGTGTTATATCTGACCGGGCTCCGCTTTCACAAAGCACTTTAACGCTGAGTATATAAATATGTCTGAGCAAGCCCAGGTTTCATAAAGGGCATCTTAAACCTGACTAAACTATTTCTGACTAAAATTAGCTTTCATAAAACATTTTAAATCTGAGCAGTTTCTTTAACATGAGTATGTTCAATGTCTGACCATGTCCGGCTTCCATAAACGTCTAAAACAAGAATATGTACCAAAAACGCGAGAGTATACAATTGGACAGCAGAATGTTGTCTTCAACAGCTTGACATGATCGTTTGCTGGTGAACGGTATAAAGTGTCAAGTGATAAACAGGCTGACATAGTAGATACAGTTCCTATTGAAGAGAGTGACTCCAGTCGTATTCGGGTGTATGTACTGCCTGACCGGCTTATGTGTTATGTTTGACCAGCATATGTCCAATGTCTGACCAAGTCCAGCTTCCATAAACACCTTATACCTCAATATATTCTATATCTAACTGGGTCAGTTTTTCGAAAATGATAACAGACATTGGTATAGACCATATATGATGGGAACCAAATTCTCATAAATGATTATAAACATGGGTATGACTGTCTGACGCGGTCCACTTTCATATAATCTTACATCTGAATATATACTTAATATCTCGTGAACATAAACAGCATCGACGCCAGGTCCAGCATTAATAAACCATTTTAAACATTAGTGTGCATTGTGTGAGACACTATCCCTTTAATAAAGAGTCCTAAACCAGAGTATAAAGTAAACTTATTGTTTACTGACATTTTTCTGACTCAGAATTACATACAGCTTCGTAACGTTACGACTTACTATTACCAGGTTAAGACTTACTATTTCCAGGCCATAATCAATCAAAATTTCCTAAATTATTTCTAACTAATGAACTCTATAAATTGGAATGAAGTATGTACTAAAAGTTTGACTTCTACCAAAGAGATATGATCGTAAAAATAAACATTTCCTGTAACTTCCAAGATGAGACTGTTATTAAATATGACTTCAAACAGCAGTCTTTTAATCATTTAAATATTATTGTGATTCGCTTCTTACCCATGTAACCCTGTCTGGGTTATCTTTAATTACGGATATTTGTAGATTTAAAAAAAAATATATTTTGTGCTAAATGTTAGAAGTAGACTTGCTGGCTTGTTTCTCCAGTCCCGGAGCAGTCTATTTTATATTGAAATAATTTTCAATTAAGCATGAACTTCTTATAAATACTTTCCTATTCAACAGTTATTTTCTTAATAATATTGTTCTTCTTGGATTTAAAATTTTTATTTTGGAATGCTTTCAGACTTGCGTTCACATATCTCTAAAGGCAATGGCACCGATGACACCAGTACCATAGGCAACATTGTATGTTCTATAGAGATTTTTCATGTAGATGTATTTTTTTTCTGCCAACAAATACATCAATTTTCTTCCAGCAAAACTCGTGCTCTGTTCCTTTCACTTTCATTGATTTGATGCTTAAAGATGTTTAATTATTCCATTAATCCATATCTTTTCAGATGGATGGATCGGATCCTAATTAAAGGGTGGCTAATTTTCTTTCTTTAAATGTTTAATTCGTACATACTTATGCAAATAATCACACTAGCTGTTATGACTATAACTATTTTTTGTACCCGTCAATGTCATTTATTGAAATATGATCGTATATTCGTATTTAATATAAGATAACAAGTCATCTGTCCTACTCAACATTACAATTAGATAATATTAATGAATTTACTTGAAAATTAATGGAAAAAGTCATACCTATGTGATTAATTGATAATAACATAAGTAACATGTGTGCCTTTGTGAAATTATTTGCAATTTCGTCCCAAACCTCTATCATTATCTTTCTAAATGTATCTGAGCTGATTCACGCTGAAAAGGAGGAACGATAGGAATTAAAATCCCAATAGAAATGTCGAAAAGAGTTGTTAAAGTACACTTTTGAATGCATACGGAATAAACTTCAGAAGGTATAGAAAAACATTTTTTATTGGGGAAACACATATTAGTGTAACTTATCGTCACGGAAAATAAATCACAAATTGGGAGTATAATTTAATTGTTGGATCCCGAGCAAGACAGGTCATACAGCTGTAAAATATCACACAGAATAATGTTAAGTTTGTGTGAGACATTAATGTAACAGATACACCTGCCGATGGTTAATGCCAGCTCCAATTGATATGCTTGAGAACCATCTAATACCTTGTTATAATGAAGAAAAACAAATTATTTTTTAGATATGTGATACACCTATGCATGTTAAGCAATGTATAAATGCGTGTGAGAATTTTGAACATTCGTATGAAGGGGTATGAATTAAAGCTTTTGCAAGACAAAGACACCAATCCCGTCTGAAAACTTGGTCTACTGTAAACAAAGGTAGCTTTGAGTTGATTAAAAATATTTGTATCAATTTCGAAATAGAGATATAATATTTCCTAATGTGTGGTTTTAGATGATAAACAAATTTCGTGACGTTGTTCAATCGATAAATTTGACGTTGACCTCTAATCCATTAGGCAGGGATCAAATTTGGTCCATAATTGTACCCCCGTTGCAGGCAATGGGAACGTTTATTTCACACGAGAAACTCAAGATACATGCGTCAAATAATGTGACATATTACCGAGTCAATGTTTTATAGCAAACGTTATGTAAACAAAACAGTTTGTTACGTTAAACAAGATTAACTCGTAGTGTTAGTTGACATACATGAATGAAACAAAAGACGATTGAAATGGACATTGGTAATTGACAAACATGGATACTTTAAAGACTACTGAAATGGACACTAAGTTGACATACATGGGTATCCAAAAGACCAGTGAAATGGGCATTGATAGTTGACGTAGACAGATATCTAAAAACCCACTTAAATGGACGCTGTTAGTTGACATACATGGACACCCAAAAGACCAGTGAAATTGACATTGTTAGTTGACATTCACTGATACCCAAAAGAACATTGAAATAGAGATTTGAAACTGCAATATGCTGAGTGCAAATATTTCTTCTTTTTTCTTATATATTTCACTTTTGTTTTCTTAATTGTTTGCGTAATAAAGCACACATCGAAAATGTGGTTTTCTATATATGTTATACATAAACATTTCCATTACACAAATTCTCCAAATAATTAGGCAGTAAGATTTCAGCAACTGTCCAAAAATATGCTGATATATTAAAAGTAGAAATTGAGTGAATGATATAAGTAAATATTTAATCTTTATTTGCATAAAATGCCAGATCAACTATTGGTTTGTTCTAAATTAATGAACGTAGTTCATATAAAGATAAAGGAAAGTTATGTTTCACCCAAAAAAAATCATTTGAGCCTTGTTCAGGCTTGTGTTGGGGTGGTGTCGTTGTATTTCAATTTAAAATCTAAAAATTGATAGAACTGTAAACCTGGTATTCTTAGGTCATTTGCTTACTCACAGATAATGCTATATTGCTGTAATTACATATCTGTGGCCTCTTGAAAAAATAGGATTGTAATGAAAAAATATCAAAGCCTCTACATCTTTATAATTTATTTATCTCGTTTATATACACCTAAGCTGTTACATATAGTTAATATGTACTGCATATAAAGATATTCCTTTATAGTTAATACGTAGTGTAGAAAACTATATCTTTATATAGTTATTGTGTACTGAGTAGAAAGGTATACCTTTATTGTTAATACATACTGTGTAGAAATATATACCTTTATAGTTAATACGTTCTGTGTAGAAAGATATACCTTTATAGATAATACATACTGTGTAGATAGTCATACCATTATAGCTAATACATACTATGTAGAAAGGTATATATTATGTATTATTTACCAGTCTGAAAGCAATATACATATAAAGCCACAATGTCGACGTTTTTCATAAATTTCACCATTTTTCCAATCTATTAAAGTTTGGAAGAGAGGAAATGATTTATTTTAAAACAACTTATCTGGCAGAAACAGTTTTTCTTAAATAGCCAAGAAGTCAGGTTTAAACGACGTTTAAACATTTGTTGAAAATTATAGGTCCAACCTCTTAATTCAGTCGCCGAAGTCGCCTGTGATTCCGTTTTAGTCAGTGCTCCAAAAATAGTGATGTGATACATTCTACAATTGCCATTAATGACCAATGACCAATCTAATAAAAACAATATTCGCAAGCGGCGGACAATTTGATTCGAATGAACATGGAATGAACATAGCCATACCCGTCCGTTTTAAGCAGATTTGATAAGAAAAGCGTGCATTAGATAAAAAAAATATAACAAAATGGTTGGGTTTCTGAGTTCATGGGAGAAATTACATCGCCCACAATGTGATGAAACATCAGTATTATCTAATTCTAACTGCATCCAACGATTTTCATGGCCAGTAACTTTCAAGAGTCTGTATTGTTCAGATGATTTGGCATATGACATGGGACTTTAACAGGCCAAATTAATAGAGCTAATACTGTTAACATTTAACTATCATGTTACCTTCTGAGATATCAGAAAAAATTAATTGAAGGAATATGCGTGATATTTGATAAGAATTATTTTACCTATTGAATTATCGCACTAAGTTGTTTATCTTTTGATGTTCCGTTGTGTTTGTCTTGTATTACTTTCATCAATTGCAAATACTACTAAACTAAGTATTTATATATACCGTTGACAAAACTAAAAGACTCATACACGCATTTCATGAATAACAAATGGCCAATAAAGATTATCTGTCTTCCTCTACACCTTGTTGTGCATTCTTTTCACGATAATTTTCTATTCTGCAATGTCAGATAGTCAATTATCTATCATGGTGGGTAAGTTCATTTTACTTACTTCTTACTAAAAACATGCATGTGATTATTCTTTTCGATCAATGAAATTAATGTGTTATAGCATTTTTGTTACATTCTTGCATGAAGTTGATAGTCGACAAGGACATTCATGTAAGTCGACTCCATTAATATCTGATTCGATTCAGGAGAAAGTTTTGACACAAAGCAACTTGCATTGACCATTTTACCATTGGATTTCTTTCAATATCAACATTAAGCCAAAGGAGACCTTCAAACATCAGTCAAGGCCAGTGTGACACTTTGACGTCAATCAAAGCCATTGTGACACTTTGAGAAAACAGTTGTGCAAAACTAAAACATTCCCGTCGGTCAGAGCCGACCTTTAATTGAGCTAAGCCGGCCACACTGTGGAAGCGTTAAAGCGTTGTATCTATAAGGAAAGCATAAATACACATGCATTAAGTAAGAACAGGGACCGTATGCGCACAAAATGTGTTGGCGAGCCCTTGTTTTGCATATCTGCTTTGGCAAACCGATTTAAATGAAATGGGATATAACTTGTGTCAGTCATCACGAAGGACTAGTATCAAGACCAGGCCCCTTCTTTCAAAAATTAATTCGTATAGGGAATAATGGTCCATATATTTTAACACGATAATTTTTACGTGTGCTTCTTTCAAGCAAGTGATTGATTTAACTTTATTGTCATTAATTTACATACATGCATACATACATACATACATACATACATACATACATACATACATACATACATACATACATACATACATACATACATACATACATACATACCCCCACACACCCACACATACCATCCACACACATACATACATACATACCCCCCCACACACCCACACACCCCCCCACACACATACATACATACATACATACATACATACATACATACATACATACATACATACATACATACATACATACATACATACATACATACATACATACATACATACATACATACATACATACCCCCCCACACACCCCACACACACCCAACCCCCCACATACATACATACATACATACATACATACATACATACATACATACATACATACATACATACATACATACATACATACCCACACACACACCCACACGCCCCCCACACACCCTCAAACCCCCCACACATATACATACATACATACATACATACATACATACATACATACATACATACATACATACATACATACATACATACATACATACATACATACATACATACATACATACATACATACATACATACATACATACATACATACCCACCCACACACCCACACACCCCCCACACACACCCAAACCCCCCACACACATACATACATACATACATACATACATACATACATACATACATACATACATACATACATACATACATACATACATACATACATACATACATACATACATACATACATACATACATACATACATACATACATACATACAAGTCGTTACCTTTGCAACCGATTATGACAATGTTAAATGTTTCAAAGTATTGTTAACTAATGAAACAAAACATGTTTATGCTTGATAGACTACATTAGCAAGTGTGGAATTAATTGGACTTGACTATACCTTGCATAGAATATGAAAAAGGAGAGAACCAATAAGACAGACACTCCAACATATCACGATTAAATGGCAAATAGACGTGGCAAGAGATGATGCTATCCAGAGTGTGTTTTCTTCAGGAAGGTCTCCTCGGGTCTGCAGCAACCTTAAGCATTAGATAGTGCCAAGCATCCATGATTGTCGCTGACAGGCAACACGTTTGTCTGGTCTTTGTGTTCTTCTGTTTGTTTGACAAGCCTAACCAGATGGAATCCAAAAAGAACCCAATTTAAACTTCTTTCAGAAGCCCAATGATCTAGTCCGACATGGCATGACATTCCAGGTAAAAATTTAAATTGTCCTTCCTAATTATAAAATATTGTAATTCATTGCTTTATTGGATAGCTTAATGAAATGTGTTGTGCAATCCATCGCAAATGTACATTATAAAACGAAGCTAAGGGCATAACACTAAATATTATAAAGTCATTCTCATATGAATAGAATACTTTCACTTGAGAACACATTGCATTTGTCTCAATGGTTCACTTCAAACTTATATTCTACTATACATTGCATTGATCTCGATGACTTCAAAATTATACTCTAGCTTACTTCAAATGTTGCACTTACACTTTACAACATAATGCATTAATCTCCTTTAAAACGTAATTTTGTCAAGTCTGACAAAACCGCCAGTTCAATAAAATATTAGATCCGGATAAAACAAAAGTGTACTTCAACAAATGAAGATGGCGCAAAAGTTTATTTGCTGACCCACTATCTTACGGCATCAGTTGTAGTCCTTTATTCTTGCCATTTCCGCCATACAAGTACAAATATGTAGCAAATGTCAACCTTATATAATATTTCATTTTATATCCTCAGCAAATATCACGCAGATTCTGGATAGCACTTGCTTTTTGTTTTGTTCTCGTTTCGTACTACAGTCGTCTTTACAGGTGTTGTGGTCTTGAAAAGGGAACTGGTGGATTCCAAAAGGGATTTGTCTCTTCTCAGTTTTGTACTGCTTTGCATGTATATTTAGGCACACACACACAGAAACCAAAGTTATTAAAATATACACAAAGGCAAAGTAGAAAATGCTATTACTGGATCATACAAGATCATACGTGGTAAGGAAAAGTGAAATTATATAAGGAAAGAACAGTATATACATCAGCGAGATACTTCACCCATCGTCTAGCCTGCACTCACCAACTTGATATCCTCTCGACTAAGCACACATTTCCCAAAAGTGATAGAAGTTAGACGTAGACATGGGTATGTACATCGTACGTTGATATAGGTATATACATCGTACGTGGATATGGGTATGTGCATCTTACGTGGATATGGATATGTACATCTTACGTGGATATGGGTATGTACATCGTACGTGGATATGGGTATGTATATATTACATGGATATGGGTATGTTTTTCGTACGTGGATATGGGTATGCACATCTTACATGTATTTGGGTATGTACATCTTAAGTGGATATGGGTATATACATCTTACGTGAATATGGGTATGTACATGTTACGTGAATATGGGTATGTACATCGTACGTGGATATGATTATGTACATCGTACTTGGATATGGGTATGTATATCTTACATGGATATAGGTATATACATCTTACGTTTATATAGGTATGTACATCTTACGTGGATATGGGTATATACATCGTACATAGTAGATATGGGTATATACATCGTATGTAGATATGGGTATATACATCGTACATAGTAGATATGGGTATATACATCGTATGTAGATATGGGTATATACATCGTTGAAAATAAAAAGACATGCATAATTTTAGATAGATACAATAAAATAAAGTGTCTAAGCTGATAATGATCCTATTATAAATATTAAGTGGTAAATTATGGTTTAAACCTGATGCTATTTGAGGCTTTTATTTTTATGATTTCCTTATTGCTTATATTATACAGCCTACATGGAACCAATCAAACAATTTTTTCCCTTAATATGGAAATCAACGATTATTCTCACGTGATAATTGTAAAGCAGGAGTCTTTAATAACGATAATAATGATAGAAAAGAGATGTTCATGGCGACACATTTTATTCTACTATATAATTGTTATATTTTATTGAACACTGTCGGGCCACGGAGTAGTTTTATGTACTTACCAACAACTCTTACGTAGGTCAGTATTTATTTCGAGTTGTACAGATGTACCTTTGACTACTTTATTGTATGATTTAGCATGATCAGATCGGAAGGAGAGAGCTGTCCGGGGTTTAGGGTTTCAGTATAGATAGACACATAAACTTTTGTTTTGGTACCCTTTCGAGAAAAGTTAGGGCTCATTTGAAATTGGTACCCCTATCCCAAATCAGCACGTTACCTGTACACACACATATATATATATATATATATATATATATATATATATATATATATATATATATATATATATATATATATATATATATATATGGCAATATCTTATTTTCTATGTCTACTCTCTTCTGGCAAGGCTTAATAATACATTCAATTGTACATGTTGCTAATTTCCTTTTTTTCTTTCGATACAAGTCTTACCTCTCTATATCTTTCCGTAAAATCTAAAATTCCTTTAAGATCTAATTCTTAGCTGAACACTTGGATGTGATTAAATTAAGATTGAGATAAATTAAATTTTCATATTGGGTTTAGGACGCCTAAACTATTTTGAATTAGTTTTCAACATTCTTCGAGGATGCTAAATACGTAAATGTAAATTTGTAACGGATCTCCATTAATACATTATACTCATTAACGTCTCATTAACGCCTCATTAACGTCTCATTAACGTCTACTGTCTACAAGAGCACTGTTATCAAAACATGGGAAAATCATTTAATTCTAACACTTTTTAAATACTTTGCCCTGGTATTTAAAATCGAATTATATTGTACCAATTATGAAAATAAGTATTGTTAGTTACTTGCAAACGTTTAGACAAATAATTATGGAAATAGCTAGAGTGTTGCGCGGACAATATATAACTTCCGATCACCTTAAATAATCCATCTCCATTTCTATCCATGTCTGAATGATCCAACAGATACAGCCTCTTTCACTTTAACCATGTATCTCATTAAATATCAATCTCCATCAGTTTTGAAGTCACCTCAGTTTATTCCTGCACGCATATATGCTGGCGTAAATTAACGGCTTTTATCACATACATTTTTCTGCTTCAAATTTAGTATGTGAACTATCAAATATCATTTAACTTTGTCCCTCTAAGCTCCATGCATTTCAAGTTGTTTTTTGCAAGGTTTCTCTTCAAATGTCATACTGTTATGTTTTAAAGTCATTATATTAGAAAAACAATTAAGTGTTAAAGACAGATTAAATCCCGATTGTAGTCCTGTTTGACAAAAACATATATCGATTATTTATAAGCCGCTTAATCGAATTCTTAATAATAATCTTATCTGAAGTTACTTTTGGATAGTTATTGCTTCTTTTAGCTTTTTTGTTTCGTTTCAACCAGACTTAACCTATTCAGTTCCTACTATTTGACATGTCCTTTCAACATATATAAACATATATTTGTCAGTATTTTGCATATGCACGTTCGACGTTTGGTTGCAAGGAATCCCTGTTAATCACATTCGCTGATAAAATAGTAGTTGATCGACATGTTATTGAACATAACAATGTTTTTGCAGTTCGTCTTTAAAATTTGCGATATGATTCCTGACAATAATTGATTCCTAAAATGAGGAATTTCAGCAAGCATGTTATTTATTTGCGTTTAGGCAATAAACTTGATAAGATATAACTTGGAAAATGTCTAACTTCAGCAGTTTGCAAAACGGTAAATGACATACTTATTGTCATATCCTCACATTTAAATTTATATTTCTTTGTAACTTTCTCAGGCAGACCATCCGTCACATGCTTGGTTTGCTGTCATGCTGTCTCTTTTATTGCTGATTTCAAGCTTGATTACAATAATTTTGAATAATTGTCATCACAACTCGTGAATAAAATCACGAAATCTTGAAGATCATCGGTCGATATTTGATATGGATGGACACCTGCCGAAAAATGTCCGGAACATGAAAAGAAATATGCTAAATTGTTGTTCCCAGTCTCAATGTATCAATACTAGTTTTTAAAGTCTAACTATCGAATTCAAAAATTCAAATTGACGTTAATCACAACATCTTAGTTGCAGAGGGATAGTTTTAGAACGATTTTTTTGTCTGGAATGACTTTCCCATTCTAATCAGGTTGACCATAAACTCTGTTTTAGGCAGGACCTTCAGCAATATAATTTGTCCATGATACTGAAACCAAACATATCATTCTTCAGAGAACAAAACTATCACTTTCATCGCATACTGAGAATATGTATCGGACTTTATGCTTCAATAACTCGAATACGATATCATTATTCTGGTTGTTTAACCGGGCATTGACTAAAATATAGTCTCAAAAGATTTCATTAAAATTAACGTCAGTAATTTATTACAAATTAAGATTTTGTTGGAAATAGACTATAAAATGGCCTGGTGCTGCCTAATTTTTGTACACTGAGAATTTTCAAGACAGAAAGAAAAACTTTTGTCACTCACGAAATGTGAAGTTATATAGATAAGATCAATAAAACTGTTGCTATATTTGAGTTTGCTGTCACAAAAGTTCATCAAGATTGAGGTTAATGTTTTTCTTCATTTATTTTGCTTCTTTCGAGACAACGCAAACATTAGGTACAGATAATTGCAAAATTATAAATATTCTTCCAGTTTGTTCAGTATGCAGTCAGGATCCTAACTCTAATGTACATACAATGGTATAGAACTTGTTCAGCATGCTGTCAAGGTTCTAACTATAATATGATTCCAATGGTACAGGACTTGTACAGTATGCAGTCAATATTCTAATTATAATATACTTCCAATGGTACAGGACTTGTACAGTATGCAGTCAATATTCTAATTATAATATGCTTCCAATGGTACAGGACTTGTACAGTATGCAGTCAATATTTTAATTATAATATGTTTCCAATGGTACAGGGCTTGTTCAGTATGCAGTCAATATTCTAATTACAATATGCTTCCAATGGTACAGGACTTGTACTGTATGCAGTCAATATTCTAATTATAATATGCTTCCAATGGTACAGGACTTGTACAGTATGCAGTCAATATTCTAATTATAATATGCGTCTAATGGTACATGACTCGTACAGTATGCAATCAAAGTCCTAATTATAACAGTGGTACATGACATGTACAGTATACAGTAAAAGTCCTTACAATATGTTCAATGATACAAGACCTGTACAATATGCAGTCAAGGTCCTAACAATTAATCACAGTTAAGATCACAACAAAATTTCCGAACTGTGGTTTTATATTGGTGCAAAAATGCGCCTACCAAATTTAAAACCAGGGTATGTTCATAACTTTTCTTTCTGCTTGAGTTTATCTCTTGACTGTCATTTTAATTTTTCTGTAATGAAGTTGTCTCAAAATTAGTCTACAGATATTCCTTTCGTTAGCTTTGGAACTCTTCCTTTTCATTGCCATGAAGAGAAATTCCAGTTCTAAACATTTTGTTATTTTGGTTGATTGTTAATATTGCTTTGCCTTAACCATTCAAGAAAGCTCTCCGCTGGTTCCGGGATGCAGAATAAGCCCTTTTTTGCTCTTATACATCTAGTAAGAGGCGAATAATGGTGTGGCGAAATCTTCTGCACTAAATAACTTAACTGTGCTGATGTGCTACAAAATAAATAAAATGATTTAGTCATATCTGAGACACGTGGCTACTCTATGGCTCACTGCTGTAGTTTGTATATTTGGAGTCAGACGGTGAGTTTTGACTTTCTTACGTACTAAAAGTATTATGTTGAAAGAAAATTCAATTATACAGTAATAAATGTAATTTTGCCAGAAAAAAACAAAAAGAGAAAGTACCAGCTGAAATTGTAATAGCTTCTTTTTTGACTTTCAAAATGTAACTTTTCGTTTCTTTTGATTATAAAAAGTAAACACAAACACATAGGAGAACATTGGGCATATGATGAAAACACCTGGCACAGTAGAGATCATATTTACATTACATTCTTGAATTCATTTATGGGTAATTCTTTAACACACACAAATAAGTAAACAATTTAACTATTTTTTCTTGCGAAGAAGGAGTTTAATAAAAACTGTCTTCAGCATGATTTTGCAAATTATGGTCGATGCCTGCCAGAAGCAGCTTCCATCATTTTACGTGCATTCGTTCCAACTGTTATGACACCCACAACACAATCACTAACTTGGTCGTGTGCCAGGTTTTCTCTCCTAAGGGACTATTGACTAATTATCTGCGCCAATCAAAGAAATACATATTTATTGTAAATGTATGCCCAATGACAGTCTAACTTATTAGCAATAGAAAATTGTTTTGTATTCTTTGTCATGTTCCTAGTGGTTCAAATCTAATTAGACATGTGTCAAAAGGCACCAAACAGTTTCCATAATTGGTCCGTAATTAATCTAATAACAGTTTCATTGGCAATGTGCTGGGGTAAATTTGATTACGCTCATAGCTAAGTTGATTACGTTTATAAAGTGTTTCCTGATAATAACCACAGCTAAAAAAACAGCACCCCCCCCCAACTGTCAGATCAAATATCTTGTCACTGTTGTTTCACGTCCGCTGGAGTGATATAGTGAAAGCCAAGGATTCGGTTCCTTTTTAGCAGTTTATGTCCGAACGTAAGTTCTCAGCTCAATCTGTCCTCTTAGGTCTTCTTTGGTGTATATTTCAATTGCAAACTATAGTGGTTATAGTTAATGATAGTTAATGATTATTGTTTCATTTGTAGTGATGGGCTGTGTCTCTCTCAGCAGTATATTTGTATTGTTCTAAGGTCAGTCATAATTCTACAGTCTGCTCTGCTTGTATTCTCAAAAACCACTTTCTTTCTTTGTTATGTATTATAGTCATGTACACACTTTCGTGTTTTATGACTATTAGCCCTGAAAAGGGCTAGTGGCCTCCCCCCTTCCGGGGCCGGGCTCACCTGTGTCTAGTGCTGACACTTTTGTCTAAGCCCCGGGCTGGGCCGCGTTTCTTCCGGGGGGGTGCTTGTAGTCCCGGTCTGGACTACTTTCCCCTTGGAAGGACGCAGGGCCTCAGAACTTGGCCCCTATCTGACCCTCAATTAAGACCTTCTTATTCCGAAGTTGACTAGTCGCTCCCAAAACGGCAGACCTGCAAGCTACTCCCCTACCCCCCACCACTCCTCCACACCAAAGTCCCAAGAAGTTTACCCTCCTAACTTTATTTCAGTTAGGGGGTTTATGGTCAAATGTAACCAGTTTTGCCTACGGGTATCCTTATATCAATAGTGTGCTAGCCACCTGTGCAATTGTTCTAATGTTCCAGAGTTGTGAATTTAGAATAGTGTTTGTTTAGTTTTGAATTTTGCGTACTTTGCGTACTTAAAATGTTCTAAATAAATTAGCCAATCTTTAGGTGTCTGTCACCTATTTGTTATTTTAACTCGTTTTGGTTTTATTCTCTTGTTTTCTTTTTTATTTTTTGATCGCCATTCCAAAAGGATCACTTCAAGGCCGGTTGTCTTCAGTGCCAAAGTGAAGACAGTGGTTTGTAACATTTGTTTTGAACAGTTGGCCGCGCGGCCTGGCCTGTTCTTTACGCATTTATGCCTTGTCTGTTCCAGGGGAGGGGTTTTGTGTGCGCAGAGGGTCTGGGTTTATGTTTGTGTAACCCTTGACTGTGGTGTAGTGTAATCATTTAATTTGTGTGCGTGGTGGGGTGGGGATTTTTTGGATGTTAGCTGGAGCTGTCTAACTATCCTTGAAAGGTATATTTTATTTTATTGGCAATGAAATTAATCTTTTCTGTACTACCTCTGAGGTAGTTAGGGCTGGAACTGCTTCCTCTACTGGATTTTCTTTGTGCTGGTGGCTTTATGGGTCTTGCTAGTTGACGTGAATGCTGGTCTATATAACGAAACAGAAACTGTAAACAGTCAAATAAAAGTACGTCTTTAAGAACGTTGTTTCTATTTTGCTGTTCGATATTACAATTGTACACATCAATCATTAATATAACTACTTATTTAAATATAATAAGACTCGCGTTCGTTATTTGTATCGCTGACAACAATTTACATGATATCGTAACACCTCAAAACAAGCTTTTCAAGAGACTTTATAGAGGATAGTGGCCTTTATGCTTGGTCTAAATAGATGCATCAACTTCAAAAAACCTCCTCTCTTGAAAAGATTTCAAGAACTTGTCTGACTGATTTTTTTACTTTACTTTATTTCGTACCAAAATGTTTATCCTCAGAAAGTATCATAATAACCATTCTGAAAAAGACAGCAATACGTAAAGGGCAGAAGAGATAGATTTTAAGTTTTTATCATGACCACAACCACTCCATCCCATTCATCTCCCCATTCATCGCGACCCATTAACTCAGTATGTATCATGCCATTGCAAGTAATAACACATCATTTTCCGTCCAAAATTAATAGTAAAATAATGAAATTACACACAGCTGATCTGTGCATATTGTATATTAATGGAACTGATTAAAAGTTACAACTACTTTTAATGCATTACACGGAAAAAATGTCAGGTATAAGTGACGATATATGCTTCGTACAGTATTTGTAGCGTCATAAAATGGCATCGTAATGAAACAATATATTAAAACTCGTCTTAATTTAAACAGCATACCTAAACTCGTCTTAAGTTAAACAATATACTAAACTCGTCTTAACTAAAACCACTGTATCTAGAGAAATAGGTTTAAATCAGATGAACACAAGATCTAAGTAATACAAAATGAAATCCTAACTGGAAAGGTTATGACCTTTCACTCCTGGACATTTTCTGTAATATCGCTATGATCCAATTGTATTTTTATAGACACCTATCTATAACATATTATTCCTTAGTCTAGTATGTACCGAGTTAAAATTTCTTACGCTTTACTTTCGGAAGAATTCTCCTTCATTAGGTATTTCTTTCACACAGAAACACACAAACACATACAAATATGTTTACACGACCTTCACTTTCAATATTTTTAAACACTAGTCTTTTTCAATATAATGTTTAGACGACTGCATATTCATAGCGTGTCACATGTTCCCTTAGCACTTGCAAACCAATTGATAATGCCTTAAAGGCGACAGCGTTGCGCTCCCTGGGCGCCGCACTTCTACAGATGTGTTAGAAAATTGTATTGATGTCTCGAAAATTGACAGGTCTTTGCCATAATGAAGAAGGAAGTGCATTTATGATATTCTCAGAAATGCAATCCAAAATGATATCAGAGGCTATTATTAAATGGACCAACTAGACAAAACCATTGTTATAAAAGGGAAAAATACAGGCATAATGTCTGTATGCATTTTTATGACTTTCATTAAGAGAAGATTTGCCTTGATAAATGCAAATACGTACTGGTAGAAACAATAGCTTATGTCAAATCAATAATTATTGAGTTAGCCCGTTTGCTCTATGTACAATTACATATATGAGTTATGACGGCAAGGCGTCCAATCCAATTACTGACGGAATGATTATGCTGAGCAAAGTAACATTGTAAAGGATCTAACCATCTAGGAATGAATGTGATCTAATAATTTTTCACGGCCCGAGTAGCGTCATTGTTAATTCATCGCTTCAAATAAAAACAGTAGTAAACGTAGAACTAATGTGACATTTCGCGTCAAAATTGCGATGACTTTTTGTGGTGAATATCAATAAACAAATCATCTCTCCAACTCTAAGACTCAACTCAAAGATAATTTATCATTGAAAAAGGACGACGTTTAGAGTATTTTTCCAGGAAATCAATCAAGATGCTGGTTCGGAAAAAATAACGTGGGTTGATCTAATGGAATTACAAGATTACGGTTGATAAATTGATAAATAAACATTGAACAGGGCATGAAATATAACTGTTAATTATTGTTTTCGTCCTTTTTTTCCTTCTTGTTCCAGGTGCCGTTACATGAAAGTATCTATTACATTTAGAAAAAAAATATCGCTTTGATTTTAATACAGGAAAACGGTATATACTATCTATTTAAATTCATTTTCAAATTATCTTATATGTTTTAGGCATCATTACTACTTGAAGGTGTTAGAAAACATTTTACTTTCTGGGAGTAATTTGATTTTGATTGCATTGCAAGCAACAATTAATATCCTAAACAGTGGAAACAAAATATATTATCAAATGCTATATCCTTCTATATTTGCATATATCTTTTCCACTTTATATCAAAGTTACTTCTCTGAGTTTACTTTGTTACGATACTTTGTCCTAATATATGTAATAGAAAGAAGTGAAACTAACAATATAATTAAAATAAGCCAAAAATATACTTCTCTAAGTTACATAGTAAAAACTTATGAGATACGTAACGTATTGTGAATTAAATCCAAAATAATCCTAAATGTAATTTCAATAGTTCCAAAGTATAGAATTATACATATAAATTTCAATTGTCTTGAATGTACTTATGTTCCACAATGATATAATCGAGAACATATTCTGAGTCAGTTCATGTTATTTTCACAACACCGTGTTAATCTAATGTAACTGATCACCTAATAATTCCAGCGAATAATTTAAATAAATAATTACTTTCGAATCTCACACACAACTTTAAAGGATTCTCACAGATCATAAAATAGGAATAAATTATTTATTTTCAAGGCCCTATTTGCACCAAGATGTTTGTCATGGTAATGTGAAATTCAAATTAAAACTTTAAACATGTATGATTCTATAATGATATAAGCTCAAACATCTATGTCAACGTGCTATTTACATCTTACAATCATGGACAAAAGTTAGGTATGTAAACATGTTTGTTTACAAGGGACATTTTCTTAAAGTACAATCTATATATATGCCAACATATTTAACAAAACATCATTTAATCCATTTCGTATGGTAATACTATCATCGTAATCACGTCTTCATAGATGGCGATTGCATCATTAATATATTTTATCTTTATGATAGTTTAGTTTGGTGGGATTTTGTTATGGCGTATGCGTGAATATAACTGAATACTAAAAATGACAGTGGAAAGTTGCATTCGAAAACACTGAACAATGTTCAAATTTAATTTTAATGACTAATAATTTCCCCTGAAAAAAAGCCTTTTTTCTTCCTTGCAGTTTCCTTTCATGGCAGGGAATACAAGTGAGAGTTTGATTTGTAAATCTGTCATAACTTTCCAGCTGAGTCGTGCATTCTAGGCTTGAAAATCGGTATCCTTTGTACGTGCTCTTTTATTTCGCACAATAATTCATGCTGCTTTTGCTATGTTACGGCATTAATTCTCGAACCCTTCTTTCAGTATTATTTTATTCTATATCATGATAGCTCTTTATTAAAATGGACAGTATGAATTTTCCTTTCAGTATGAATGTACATTGACCATAACGAAAATGCGCAGAAGAATTTTCCTTCCTTTTTGATGACGTATTAACCATAACGGTAATGCTCATGACTTTTGATGACGTATTAACCATAACGGTAATGCTCATGACTTTTGATGACGTATTAACCATAACGGTAATGCTCATGATGTTTAATGAAAAGGCACAGAAAGAATTTTCAACCAAGTTTGAAGTTATGTTGACCAAAATTGCATATTCCCTTTATTTTAGAGTTGAAATCACCCTCTAATTTCTGTATTCTCAGCTATCATTTTCTATTCATTGTTTTTGGATTTGTAATTGGACAATTATATTAGCGGGTACGTTTTCAAACCTGTTTAAATCTATGAAGGTAATAGTAGTGATGAGGGTAACATCCAGATAGAAGGGACTGTCATGGAGAAGTAAGAATTAACATTATGATCGACACCTTAAAAGCGCGACCTTCTGGAGGACAATGTAATTGTAGCATTAGTCCATAGGTTTAAACTAAGTATAACCCTCTGTTGCGGACAAGGGAAATATTAATGTTAATAAAGTCCATATAAATAACATGATGTGAATGTATGGGGACAAGGGGACTGCTAATGTCAAACTGTATCTACGAATCATTAAGGGGAAATGTAATGTTAAAACAACCAGGTTTCCGACTGACCAGCGCCCACTTATATACTAATCAACACCTACACTTGTTAACTATGCAACTAGCAAAAAATGTAGGAGTGCTTACACATAAATATAAATATACCATCAGCTCTGAAATGTGTAGGAATATATACACATAATACACATAATAATAATGATATATTAATATGCATGGAGTATAAGAGGAGAAAAGGATGGAGGTACTTACATATGCACACAAATATACTTATATCCTATCATAGATGAATATAGGAGTATTCAAGAGGGGGGAAGCAACAAGAGCAGATGAACAATATGGCCACTGAATGGACTGAAAGGCGCGAAACCAACTATTCGTTACAATGCAGTTTTGGTGAAGTTAAAGCAGATGAAAACATCCTACAAAGCTTCGTTGGCCAAGTCCAAGAGAAAACAGTTTATAAAATCCAAGAATTTTAAACATTCCATGCCATTGACCACCACCTCTTAGACCCCAGTAGCGGCATCGGTCAGAACAACAACAGCTGGTTTTTAAACAGTCTTTGGCAGCTACAACTGACATAATAAAGGGCATAACGATCTATTCCATACCTACCCAGTTTTTTTTTAAAGAAGGTGTGCTATTCAAAATTTCCAAATCAAAAACACATCCCGCCATTATGAAATGCATATTTGTATGTGTGTGAATATTAAATATATAAATTAAGATATGGATACAGTTAAGATTTTAATATATTCTTGTATAAAAACAGAATCACAATGAAATTTGAAGCTCATTACAAAATCCATTGATGCTTATTTTTACCGTCTTCGTCTTTACAATATCTTAGTTGGGATGCATTCCTCTAGCTGTCTTGCTTTAAATTTCTTCTCTGGATTGGGTTCATTTGCTTTCTAAAGCTTCTCATCTATAAGTTTTCACTTTCTTCAGACATTCTCACAATCCGTGTCCTTTTCCTTGACAAAATTAAAAGGTACCACTACCTCTGTCTCTGGAGCTGATTTCCACCCTCTTTGGGGTTCGATATTTTTTAATGTTATGGGCATTCAACACGCCCAACAAGTCAAGGAATTTTGCATGATCAATACAAAATTTACCCTCCAAATAGTACACATCACCTGTTTCCGATCACCAAAACAAGTGTTATCAGGATTAATAACAACCACGATTATATGTGCGCTTGACCTTCTGCTGAGAAAACAAATACCTTAAAATTGAAAGGATTAAGGACAAATATTTCAAAATCAGACCAAGCCAAGCTATGCACAGACGTAAAATCCATTAGAACAAGCAGAAATATCGAAAAAGCCCGTCTGTTTAGCTCCTGAAATGTACAACCTTCAAGATGTACAACCCCCTCGCTATACTTGAAGATTACCCTCAACTCATTCGCCTAATTAACGTTCATCACCAAAATTTTTCTGATGTGATTATTATTATCACAATATTTCTCTAACGCGGACAATATTGATGCAAATGTGATTAAAGTATTAAAAATAGGGGCAACATACTTATTGTTGTGGCTGTTTAGACTGACGGACAAGAAAGTATTCCTTTTTTCACCTGCAGACGAACATTCTTGAATCCAGCAAGGTACAATTTAAACGACATCATATGAAATAATCCCCACAATAGAAAGCATTTATTCAGCCTGTACTAATTCCAAAACACTACACGTCTGTCCATGATAGAAATGATTTAGTATTTATAACCAAGTCATCCAGATCGATCATCCATATCGATCATCAATGGAACAATTAGACATATGACAAGATAAATTAGTGATTGAAGAGAAATATAAAAGGAAACGAAAATATCCTGTCAAATTTTATCATTTTGAACTTTCATTATTCTCAAGACGATAGGATTCAAGTTTCTAATCTTTATGTGACTAATCGAGCTACCCACAACTATACTTAGGCTACCTTACTTTATGTGACTAATCGAGTTACCCACAACTATATTTAGGCTACCTTACTTTATGTGACTAATCGAGTTACCCACAACTATATTTAGGCTACCTTACTTTATGTGACTAATCGAGTTACCCACAACTATTTTTAGGCTACTTTACTTTATGAGACTAATCGAGTTACCCACAACTATATTTAGGCTACCTTACTCTATGTGACTAATCGAGTTACCCACAACTATATTTAGGCTACCTTACTTTATGTGACTAATCGAGTTACCCACAACTATTTTTAGGCTACTTTACTTTATGAGACTAATCGAGTTACCCACAACTATATTTAGGCTACCTTACTCTATGTGACTAATCGAGTTACCCACAACTATATTTAGGCTAACTTACTTTATGTGACTAATCGAGTTACCCACAACTATTTTTAGGCTACTTGACTTTATGAGACTAATCGAGTTACCACAACTATATTTAGGCTACTTTACTTTGTAGCGTGATTCCGTGGTGACATCAGAAGATGATTCATTGTCCCCTTGTTGTTTTTTGATTTTGCATATTCAGTCTTAGACTAGAACGAAGACGCTGAGAAAGAAATGGAGATGTTACGACCGTCTATGAGATACAGACATTGCTCGCATTATCTAGAAATACGATTATTTCTAATACATTACACAACAAAGTACCAAATTTCCACAAGCCACCGAACGGAGCCAAATCAATTACATGACATTGAAAACGTATACTTTCAAGATTGCATGCAATATTTGAACACTTCTTTGAGTAGAATGCCTAAAGTGCTTTGAATGATAGAAATGGGTAAATACTATTTTCCACACTTGTTCAATATCGAAACAAATCATCACATCCTGCACCAGCATTTGTCTTAATTTAACTACTTCTATCCCGATGGTATACGAACAGAACACATAGAAAGCAAGCCTGCTATTCAGACCCTTCTGATTTTCAAGAATTGTTGTCGAAATTTTGTCGATGTGATCTGAACTTTTTTTGTTCAAAATTTCAAAACTTATTTCTTGATCAGAGAAGTATCGATCCCGTGTGGGAAGCTGTCACCACTGCCCAACTGTGTGCATTAGTGTGCCGAGAGAAGTTCGTGTCTGATGACATTCTACCCATCATACCACCTTAACCGCATCACTGTCCATATTCAGCCAAACATTTATGTTGGTTACATCACTTGCTATGAAACTCAAAACAAATGGAAACGGTACTGGAACACAGATTAGCTTGTATTCTCTCGATTGACGTGATTTAGAAACCCTCCGATTGTGTACAAATTTCAGAGATGTTCATTTCACAGATGGCTCACCTTGTTATCTCTGAGAACTTAAAATAATAGTTTGACAGATTTGATCCAGATTTAAGACGCATCGTCGAAAATTATCAAATGATGAACAGTGAATATAAGATACCACGAGACATCTTATATATATATATATATATATATATATATATATATATATATATATATATATATGATGTGTCAAATTTTGAAAACTTTTAGAAGCTTTGTTTAAAGGAATTGTATCAAAGTCAACTTAATTAAAGTAGAAAGGGCTAGAGATAGTTAGATGATTATTTTCATTTCATCTCTGAAGGTCAAAAGGGAATTCATTCTAGCCGACGTAACATGACCGAGTCAGATGCTATGGTACAAGAGAATGACATAAGACCTTTCCCCAAAATCGGCTGGGTTAAAGGCAGCAGCTGGCTATAGATGATAGTTCAAAGTAATGATTAATTACGGCATGATTAGTTGTTTAGCTTTCTTGTCAATCCAAAAATTCTACGAACAGGTTTAGGAAACAGTCTATTCCGATTGGTTAATATGGATTTATGGGCGTAACTCTATAAGAAATTAAAGGTTTTACTTTAGGGAAATTCAGCAATCTTTAATCTTTCGAATTGGAAGTTAAATGATTCCGTGATCGTGTGAGACGTTATCTCGTGATTTGGCAGTGAAGCGAGAGTTTTGTCTCAGCAAGTAGGCAAACTCTACATTTTGAATTCGTAAAAAGTACGTCTTCATTACTGAGTAAGGGGCCAGATAGTTGTCTCATTTAGGAGACAGACTATACGTGAGATTCGTGGAAACGAATAAAAGAAACGGCAAAAGGTACGCAATCTTAGTTTCCCGATTTTAATATGTTATTTCATTTGTTGATTTTTTGCAAATGTACTCTTGATATGATATATGTGTGTACGGTTTCATTTTGCAGGATTTTAGTGAAATGCTAGTCATGACATTTTATTCTTTGATTCCCTAATTATCAATTCATTTGGAGAATTGGCAAGATTGAATGTAATTAAAATTTCATTAGATTAGTTGAAAAGATTGCATGTAATTGAATCTTGAATACATAGGAGTGATTAGGAATTTAAATGAATTAAGCTTAAGGAATGATGGGTAATGTTTCATAGTTTATGGATTAACTCTGTTTAGAATGAGTATGACCTAACATTACATGTATACCATATACTAGTTTGCAATATTTAATTGATCACTTAAGTGTATATCTATATGCTAGTTTGTAATATTTAATTGGTCGAGTAAACTATTTTAGAATAGTTAGATCTGAGGGTCTAAGCATATGTAACTTAAGACTGCTAGATTGGTAGAGTCAGCAGTCGAGTGGGGTTACATACGGTTTTATACGGTTGAGTTGAATTTAATTGACCATCCCTAGCGTGACTCGAATTAAGGTCAGGACAAGCATCGACCGTTTATGTAAACATAACAGTTAGCTAACAGAAGTTACTGCGGCAGAATTTATGCCTTTTGTTCTGAGCCGAATTAATGTAAAAATACAGATATACCTGAGAATGTGACCTATTGTCTATTGCGAAAAATTTTATTTATTGAAGGAAACAGCTTTCCAGGATTCACATCAGAAATCCCTGAACAATCATAGGACCAGAACAAATTCTACGCAGAAATCTAAGTCCAGAGACGATTGTTAAGTCAGAGTTCGACGGACAAGAGTCCAAGACGAAAAAGCTAGACAAAGATCGACAGAGCAGGGACGAACGGAAGTCTTGATGTCTGCATAAATTAGGTGATGAAGTCTCTCATCGTTGCACTCAAAGGTCACATCTCATTGGCAATAAGGATAGCAATTTACCGTTGAAAGTAATTTTACATTTAAAGAAATTTGTATTGTCTTTTTTTATTTGAGTACATGTTAGTACCATTTTTCCTTCTTTTGTAACTAAGTCATTGATTTCTTTTCATTTTAAATTCTGTCGATAAACTGATTAAATTTTATATTTGTTCATTGAAAGGGGGATCGTCGTGTTTATTTCTTCAATATACTTGTTCAGTGATCTGCATTCTTCTTTCTATCTGTCCACACTGGGTAAATCACACCGCGGAGGTCATTCCCTAGCAAGGAACCGTAGTGAAATAGGTTGGTGTGTTTTGCACGCCATCAATTTGTCACAATATATATATATATATATATATATATATATATATATATATATATATATATATATATATATATATGTGTGTGTGTGTGTGTGTGTATGCATTTATCGTATCTTTGTGTGCGTAAATAACATGAAAAGTTTACAAAACACATGCCCACAACGACTGTTTGATTAAATAAAATTTCTCTCAGTACAATACGTCGTTCCCTTATCATTTTTACGGAATGTGGACGTATCCTTGTATTTGCTGATGTCGGATTCACACTTAATAATATACTGTCAAACAAAATCATAGAGGTGTGTATCGTTTCACCAATGTGCGTTTATCGCCACTTTAGAAAATGAGATGGTTATTCCGCTAACGCGTACAAGTAACCATGTTTGAGCAATCCTTAGGAGACGTTTGCAGCCCTTGCTAATTTTTCCACGACTGTTGTGTATTTTGTATATAGTTCGAACAGAAACTATGTATTTCTGATTCATTTTAGTTTCCTTATTTATCGTATCTATTTATTTCACACCTTCTTACCTCCTTTGATGATACGTCTGGAGATCCTTACTCCTAGTATAGGATTCGTTACATTCAAGTCTTGAATCAGATCCATATCTGCAAGCTGACTTGCATCACCCGTTGCTTAGCATAAGAGATCAAGTAGGGTAAAATGCAGCATCGACGCAATTTAGAGGTGCTTCTCCGGTCTTATGTCAACAGTAAGAATCAAGTTGTATATCGTCCCGTGTTCCAGGCTTCTCACCAGGATAATTGTGCCATTATGTTCCAGATAGTCTTATAACTGCCGGCGAATGGTTTAATAAACGAAAACTTTGCTTCACACTTAAAATGATTCAGTTATACAAACAAGTGACGCTCACGGTCATTGCCTTATCAACGTAGACATAGTTCAGACCACCAAAGCATGACGATATGTTTCCAATCTCTGTTTGCGCGTTGAGTTACTGGCCGGCTGACGCAGAGACAATTCAGCTGTTCTTTATATGATTTTGAAATTTTTTTAATGTGGGATCAGTTGTGCGTGACTGGTTAGTCTGCATAATATGAACAATGTTATAATGTAGGTTTTAGTGTAGAGCTTCAGTCACTGTCAAGAAGCATATGATCCACCATTGATTTCTTTTCCACAGTCGATGAAGCTCCTAACATTGACGGCTTTGGTACGAGTGAGTATAATCTTGTCCTTCATGCACAATGAAGTGAGCTTGAACACATAGACAAACCAGCAAGAATGTTTTCCGTACTTGACCATAAAACTCAGACATGATCTGTCAGATTCCGACAACCACACGTGCCTAAGGTAATCTGAATCAACTGAAACATTAAAAACATTTTTCAATAAATATCCTGTATATGGCTGAGTTTTACAAGCTTGTTTTCCTTTATCACGCAATAAGTGATGAGAACGCCAAACCAAACGTAGATAATGCTTTAGATATTTTTTTATGAGGAGAGTACAAAATGAACAAATCTACCATCAAAGGATGATGTGCTTCCCATGTAAAATATGAACATACCACACGTGGAAAAGGTGGTGCACGCAGACGCAAGACAACAAAACGTCCATGATAACTAAAGTGTTGAAATTCACTGGATTGAAAAGTGCGTTTGTAAACAGCAAAACATTAATGAACACTTGGATAGGATAAACACTCGTGGAGTCATTTCGCACCGGTGTCAACAAACCAGAAGTTGCCAGTGAGGTAGCATAGATTTGCCATAGTTTTCCCACCAACGATACCATGGAGCCACGGACGTTTGGCTTGTTAATGCACGAACTCACTGAAGACATAACTGGTGTATATTAGGACACTGATGATGAGTTCTAAAGTAATTTTCATAGAAACATCTCGTGCTTAATATACAATATATGTTGTTAAACAGTGTATTGTTGTAAATACAACTTCGATTGTAACCTCGATTATTACAATCTCATAAACCAGATATTTACGTGACTTTCTCTGCACCAATTACCGATCCAAGATATTTGTTTACTAGACCTATGCCTTGAAAATCAGCCTTGAAAGTTCTTCACGTATTGGACATGAGCTTTACTATAGTATTAGCCAGCCACTGCATTCAAAGTCTTAAAACATAAACGTCATAATCCCAAATGATTTATAATAAAACAATATCATAAATTTAATTGATGAAAGAAGATATCCATGACATAAGTAAACAGCCGACTTTTAACATACAAACAAGACAAAACAAATGTATGCAATAAAACTCTATACTCAGTCGTGCACAAAGGCCAAAATACAATACAAATGGAATATAAATAACAGGAGGGTCAGTTTAAGCTTTTCTTGACCCCCCATTTTAAAACATCCAACCTTGTGCTGGTTAGTGAGCGTAAATGTTAGTAAATGAGTGGGTTGTGTCCAGTAATAAGGAGTATTGATCAAGCAGGCGAGTGTTGTTCGATCAGACTGTGTATTACTGAGTAAATCTAGACGTTGGTTAAAATTTACGGGTGTTGATCAGTAAGTGTTATTTAAACATTATATTTAATCTGAACCTATACATTTTAGAAGGTGCAGATTTAATACTAGCATTATCCACAGTCTTATGTTATTTTCTCTATGGATATTTGCAACATTACAATTCTCTTTGTCCGTAGATATATTATATATAAATAGATTAATGTCACCATTTCGAGTCATCTGATGATCATACTAATGTTAAATCTATTGACTAATGTAAAACTTCACACTGTACCGAGAGTATTATATTTTCAAGATTGTATCCGTAATACTCATTCACGCTGTTCCCAGCCTCCACTGGACGATACCACTCAACCATTACCATTGCAATTTTATTTTATTCATTATACGGTATTTCAGATATGGTCAATGCATATTGTGTAGTTTTGTGAAGAATGGATTTTCGCCACTAAGCAATTATTGGGTGTTTGGTAACTAGGTCTTATGCAACAGAAAATATATTAAGTTAGTACTGAAAAGTTTGAACTTGGGGTGACCAAAAAATTGCCGATAATTGGTTATACTCATGCCAGTTTCAATCTGTCAACATTTCCACAACAATAAATCACTCTATACCTTACTCTACACAATGCTGACATTATTTTCCTACGAGAATATATATTCCCAGCAGAATAATGATATTCGTATTTGAATTTGTCTTTGATATTTGTAACATACAACAAGAAAATCGTTATAAGAAAAGAGGGTCATATGCGCATGTTGTTTTTGAATATGGAAATTTTTAAATATCTACACCATAATATAATATAATATAATATAATATAATATAATATAATATAATATAATATAATATAATATAATATAATATAATATAATATAATATAATATAATATAATATAATATAATATAATATAATATAATATAATATAATATAATATAATATAATATAATATAATAAAATAATAAAGCAGAGCACAACACAACACAACACAACACAACACAATATAACACAATACAGCACAACACAACAAAACACAACAAAACATAACATAATACAGCACAGCACAACACAACAATACACAACACAACACAATATCGTATCCTATCCTATCCTATCCTATCCTATCCTATCCTATCCTATCCTATCCTATCATACCATATCATATCATATCATATAATATCATATCATATCATATCATATCATATCACACCACATCATATCATATCATATTATATCAAATCATATCATATCATATCATATCATATCATATCATATCATTTCATATCATTTCATATCATATCATATCATATCATATCGCATCGCATCGCATCGCATCGCAGCGCATCGCAGCGCAGCGCGCCGCGCCGCGCCGCACCGCACCGCACCGCACCACACCACACCACACCACACCACACCACACCACACCACACCACACCACATCACATCACATCACATCACATCACATCACATCACATCACATCACATCACATCACATAACATTACATCACATCACATCACATCACATCACATTATATCATATCATATCATATCATATCATATCATATCATATCATATCATATCATATCATATCATATCATATCATATCATATCATATCATATCATATCATATCATATCATATCATATCATATCATATCATATCAAAGCATATCATATCATATCATATTATATTATATCATATCATATCATTACATAACATTACATATAACATAACATTACATAACGTAACATATAACATAATATATAACAGAACATAACAAAACATATAATATAATATAATATAATATAATATAATATAATATAATATAATATAATATAATATAATATAATATAATATAATATAATATAATATAATATAATATAATATAATATAATATAATATAATATAATATAATGTAATGTAATGTAATGTAATGTAATGTAATGTAATGTAATATAATGTAATATAATATAATATAATATAATATAATATAATATAATATAATATAATATAATATAATATAATATAATATAATATAATATAATATAATATAATATAATATAATATATGATATGATATGATATGATATGATATGATATGATATGATATGATATGATATGATAAAATATAATATAATATAATATAATATAATATAATATAATATAATATAATATAATATAATATAATATAATATAATATAATATAATATAATATAATATAATATAATATAATATAATATAATATAATATAATATAATTGTTATGAGTGCTATAGTAACTCATACAGAAGCTGAACTACAACGCCTGATAGACCGCTTTGCTAAAACATGTGACGAATTCGGGCTGACCATCAGCCTAATAAAAACCAACGTGATGGCTCAGGACGCATACCCTCCCAGCATAGCCATTAACAACTACAAACTAGAAGTAGTCTGTGAGTTCACTTACCTTGGTTCTACCATCACCAACAACCTCTCACTCGATGCCGAACTCAAAAAGCGGATTGGAAAAGCGTCAACAACTCTCTCTAGATTGTCGAAGAGAGTGTGGAACAACAACAAACTGACATTAAACACTAAGATCACCGTGTACCGTGCCTGCGTGATTAGCACTCTTCTGTATGCCAGCAAAACTTGGACCCTGTACACCTCTCAGGAGAAACAACTAAGCGCCTTTCACATGCGTTGTCTCCGTCGCATACTTGGGATCACCTGGAGCGATCGTGTAGCAAACAACGAGGTGCTTCAAAAGGCCAAAATTCCCAGCATGGTCACACTCCTCCGCCAACGTCGCATCAGATGGCTGGGTTATGTGCATCGAATGGATGATGGACGGATCCCAAAAGACCTTCTCTACTCTAAGCTTGCCTCAGGCAGAAGATCAATAGGACGGCTACATCTTTGGTTCAAGGATGTCTGCAAGCAGGATATGAAAGCTCTTGGAATAGAGGTCAACACCTGGGAAGAGCATGCCCTCGACAAATCCAGCTGGCGACATGCTCTGTACACAGGTCTGAAAGCCAGCGAGGAAAAGTTATGACAGCTCGCTGATGAGAAAAGATCGCAGAGGAAGAGGATGCAGTTCCAACCAAGACCTGACTCATACTTCAAGTGTAGCAACTGCAGCAAGGATTGCCACTCCAGTGTGGGACTTTATAGTCACAGAAGACGCTGCACAGTTACAAACTAGGACACCTTTCATGGGCGCATTTCCATCGTCTCTCTAGACTAACGGAAGCCAACCAATATAATATAATATAATATAATATAATATAATATAATATAATATAATATAATATAATATAATATAATATAATATAATATAATATAATATAATATAATATAATATAATATAATATAATATAATATAATATAATATAATATAATATAATATAATATAATATAATATAAAATAATATAATATAATGTAATGTAATGCAATGTAATGTAATTAACGTAACGTAACGTAACATAACAAAACATAACATAACATAACATAACATAACATAACATAACATAACATAACATAACATAACATAACATAACATAACATAACATATCATAACATAACATAACATAACATAACATAACATAACATAACATAACATAACATAACATAACATAACATAACATAACATAACATAACATAACATAACACAACACAACACAACACAACACAACACAACACAACACAACACAATACAATACAATACAATACAATACAATACAATACAATACAATACAATACAATACAATACAATATAATATAATATAATATAATATAATATAATATAATATAATATAATATAATATAATATAATATAATATATAATATAATATAATATAATATAATATAATATAATATAATATAATATAATATAATATAATATAATATAATATAATATAATATAATATAATATAATATAATATAATATAATATAATATAATATAATATAATATCATATAATATAATATAATATCATATCATAAAATATAATATAATATAATTTAATATAATATAATAACACAAAAGAACACAACAAAACAAAACAATACAATACAGCACAGCACAACACAACACAACACAACACAATGCCATGTCATATCATATAACGCTACATGCTGTCAATGTTTGCACCATTCTCCTTTGAAAACCTTTCAATCCAATATGTTGTATATATATATATATATATATATATATATATATATATATATATATATATATATATATATATATATATATATATATATATATATATATATATATATGTATATATATATATATATATATATATATATATATATATATATATATATATATATATATATATATATATATATATATATATATATATATATATATATATATGTGTGTGTGTGTGTGTGTGTGTAAAGAATAGCGTATATCATTTCTTACAGTTGTCTATGGAATATGTTCGAGCATGAGAATAATTGCCAGCTACTTATATCCATAGAAATTACCAAATTACCGCCTATACACTTACATTGGTAGAAATTACAGAATTGCCACATATTCTCTTATATCCATAAAAATTACCAAATTACTACCTATTCTCTTATATCGATATAAATTACCAAATTACTATCTATTCTCTTATATCGATATAAATTACCAAATTACTACCTATTCTCTTATATCGATATAAATTACCAAATTACTACCTATTCTCTTATATCGATATAAATTACCAAATTACTACCTATTCTCGTATATCGATATAAATTACCAAATTACTACCTATTCTCGTATATCGATATAAATTACCAAGTTACTACCTATTTTTATATCGATATAAAATACCAAATTGCCATCTAGTTACATCAGATATTATCAAGAGATTGATAAAGTATCTGTCAGATCCTTTGGGCATTCGAACATCTTTAACAGAGAATCCTATCGATCAGTTTTATTAATGAATGCCATACGCTTAATAGTCTTGTATGAGGCAACCATTCTGCCCAGTGTTTTGACTGTTTTCGTAATAATAATATAGAGCAATACTGCAGATTATTCATGTAGCTTTTTGACTCTTGAAATCTTAAATAAGTTACACTTAACTCCTACATGTTGGTTGACATTAACTGTAAATGATCTTTACGGTCAATGTCAAAAGACTCTTATATATATATATATATATATATATATATATATATATATATATATATATATATATATATATATATATATATATATATATATATATATGTATGTGTGTGTGTGTGTGTGTGTGTGTGTGTGTGTGTGAGAGAGTGTGCGTGTGCCCCCAGTGGTCTAAAGCTCTCGTCTTTACCATTCACTGCCATCTCACCTTTGATTAGGTTCAAGACTCTTCCAATGTGGGTATTTGAAAAAGCTGCCAGAAGGTTTATATGCATCTTGCATCGGTGTTTCTCACAGGGGTATTCCAGGGTCCTTTCTTCACCGGGTACACTGGATGCAATGTATAGCCATCCTGAGCTGAAAACATGAGTCAAACCCCATAATAGCAAGAGTATAATGCATAGGCCATTGAGCACAGTGACGTACCCAAGGACATACTATGGCAACCTACCTGGACTTATCAGTCATTTGGATTCAAACCCGCAAATTATTTGTTGATATTCCTGCACGCTAACCAATAATCATGGATAGAGACTGAACTCATGACGTTATATAATTTTTAAGGTCCTATTTAGCAAGTTTGTTTTAGTCTCATGCTAGTAAGATAACAAAGGATATCCAGCTGATCTTCCGATTCCTGCCAGTAGAGTGTTCTCCTTCCAATTCTTTATCAAAGCTGCCATTGAGGGTATAGTCAAGTACAAGAGAATGATAGAGAAACATTGTATCTGTTCGTTCCATATGGTCTAAATATGACCCTTATATTTAAAAGAAAATTAAACTAATTGTAAGATAAGCTTCGCAAAGAATTCGAAAAATGTTGGCAGTAAGGTTAAAAAGTTTCAAAGGCAATAATATTTGCCTTCTCGAAACAATGGATGCTTTCCCAGCAATGATAGCTCGTTATTCGCGTTATTTGGAGATTTGTTTATTTCTCACTCGCCACAGTAGAGCCATATGCTTTGCGTGGCAACATGACAGCTTCTTAACCTAAGGTTGTGGATAAAACTCATCTTCGCATAAGATACAGGTGAAGAGTTTGGGTGGTCTCAAGGCCAAACTCCCGTCCGGAACCCATGGTTGCATCTGGCAAGGAATGAAACGATCATGTTTTTCTTATTGTTTGACACGATACATTGATAGATATTTTGTTTTGACTCGGTAACATTATCCAGATCTAGCCATATTCTTGACCTGACATACACTTCTTCATGCATGGCCCATTAAGATGATAACATTATTCGACTAGATCTCATATACAGAAACCTACCTTGTGCTCCACATTTTTTTTATAATCGTCATTATTCTGCCCGTGTTAAACGAAGTACAGTTTAACACTGTGTTTATTAATCTCCTTATCACACGCCTAGAGATTAGTATTCGTATCTGAGAATATACTTAACTTTCAAAGATTCTACGTTTTGCAGATGAGAGAAAAATCAAAATTCTGAATAAAAAAACCTCCTGAAAAACTGTAATGCTGAAAAGAACCGCTTTAATCTTTTTAAAAGTCATGTATAAAAACATTCATACAGTAAACGACCCATCATTATTGGACTAATGAAAATATGAACAGATTGTTATAGGACCACTGACAAACTGAAAACATCGTTATACGTCTGTTCACAAACAAAACATCGTTATAGTACCATTGAGAAGCTAAATATATCGTTATAGGACTGTTGACTCACGAATTGCTGCCTTCTAGGACTACTAACAAGCTAAACACATCGTTAAAGGACTGCTGACAAACCAAATATTTCTTTCAAAGATTGTTGACAAGCACACTACAGCATTTTAGGACTGTTGACAAAGCAAAGGACTATTGACCAGCTAAATGCTGCGGCGTATGACTATTGACAAGCTAACTACAACGGTATAGAACTCGACACGCACACTCTAGCGTTATATGACTGCTAACAAGCTAAATACAGCGTTATATGACTGTCGACAAGCAATATACAGTGTCATAGGACTACTGAAAAGCTAAATACAGCGGTTTATGACTGTTCACAAGCTATAGAAACTATTGCGCTTATATATGTAAGTGTTTAGATCTAACGATGTCTACGTAAAGTTGACGCGTTTTTAACTTTGGATAAAATTTGAGAAGTGTAAGTTAGTTTGAATTAAAAATGTTTCAAGCATTTGCTAATACCTTACCATATGGACACCTCTTTAGATAAATGGCCGCTATCAGCGTTTTGGATAAATATTACACCATATTTCATTAGAACATTGAGCTCGCGCATTTACAGAACAAAATATTTGACCTCATGATATTTGCTTAAACAAATTACAGATGATGTTACGTTTGGAAGCTCGCTTCCGATTGGGTGATTATCAAAAACTCCGTATCATGCTCAAACTCATAGTTTTGTAGTCTCATGGCCTGTTCTAATTAGTTCATTGCAAATATCCCCAAAATTTCGTGTCCTAGAGCAGTTTTTCTGTACAGTTCAACCTCATTAGGAATTTCGTTTTGTGCATAGTATGAGAGAGAGTGTGTAAACTGCCTACTCAGCGATTTTTATTTTATTATTTGTTGTACTACTTGCATAACTGTATGGAAGTTAAAATATCGTATTATTTTATATTCATTGTTTATTTCAGTCGGAAGTTGGCCTTATGGTACCTATAAAGCAGAATTTCAGTTCACGTCTTCAATTACGGTCGTGAGTGCAGGATACGGACTATAATGCTACTAATATAAACAATGAACCATATATTGTAACTCGGCGTTGGACAAACGTGTGGATCTGCATTCCGAATTCTCCGAATAAAGAGGACTCTTTTCACTCCACATAATTTTATCTATTATCTATGAAGACAGATTCTGAAACAGTATGTAATTGCGCGGACCATAGTTTGCACCTAACATCAAGATGTGACTAGCAAGGGATATTTTTTCGTTCTTATTAATTTGTATCCGTGTACTTTAATATGAAAATAATAATGATACTTCGATATATAATATTTGATCCGTGTATCGTTATCCCTTTGTTACGTTAAACGGCATTCTCCTATATAATCGTGCGGAATGAGAACATGGAATTACACTTGCCAACATATCGATAAGATACGTGCGGGCTTACCACTTTTGGGAGATTTTGTTCTTGGAGAAACTAAATGCCCTCAAGAGGTTGTTGCTATCTGGGACATGTTTAATAAAACTGCCGCCGTCTTGATGCTTTCTGGACACTTATTACAAGTCATTTATATTCGGATTCGAATGAGCTAAGCAAAATCTTCTGATTTTGAGAGAAGTAATTGAGTGTGAATATTTGCAAAGCGTCCTTCTCTACAATAGTGACAGTTTGCAAAGTATTTCGTCCTGATGGCACAGAATGGAATTACGTGGCTATTACAGAAAGTGTTGTCAAACACCAGTTCATGGATTTTGCCTTCTCCCGCTGTTATTATCAGATCAAAATTTGCATTGATTTTCATTAATGGAAAAATATCCATAATGCATGTTATCCCCGTGAATTATCAACATTGAGGAGGAGATATTTGTGATAACAGTGCAATTAGAGCACTTCCATGTTTTAAATACTGTATTTCGTCTAAGTGCGCAAATACAGAGAAAACGCCATTGTGTTTAAATGCACAAATAAAGAGAAAATGCCATTGTCACTCAGGTTTACATGCTTTTGAAAAACCTAGGTTTCCAATTGATTTTATTGGTAATTTATAATTCCGTCCAAAACAGTATGTTAAAAGAAAACACATCATAAAAACACCAATAGCACACAATAAAATTACACTGGTATACACACAAAATAAATACACTGATATACACACAACATATATACACTAATATAAACACAATATAACTGCACCAATATAAACAAAACATAAATACACTAATATACACACAATATGAATGCACTGATGTCATACAATATAAATACACTAATATAAACACAATATAAATACATTATTACACACACAATACAAATTCACTAATACATACAACATAAATACACTAATCCACACACAATATAAATACAATAATCTTTGCACAATTCAAGTATATTTATATACACACACAATATAAATACACTGATGTATACATAACATAAATACACTAATAAAAACACAATATAAATACACTAATATACACACAATATAAATACATTAATCCACACACAATAAAAATGCACTAATCCACAATATAAATATACTAATATACACACAATTTAATACACTGATATACGCACAACTAAATACACTAATCTAAACACAGGATAAATACACTAATACACACAATCTTCTTAATTGACTAAGCGTTCAGTGTACAAGAAGCTAACCATGTGTTTGTATTGCTCTACTTTCTTCACTAAACCCATTTATTTTGTTTGAATAATCAAAGTGTCTTATATTCATTTAATCAATGAAAACAAAAGTTCAAAAAGTAAACAAGCAAGCACCTTGTCAATTTACAAGGGCAAGGATGTGAGGAGTTCATTCACACGGCCAATACACAGATACACAGCTGCCTGTGGTCAATCTTAACTCAGTATAAAGGAAACTACATATGTGCATTTGTATGTGATATAAATAAACTATATATATATATATATATATATATATATATATATATATATATATATATATATATATATATATATATATATATATATATATATATAGTTTATTTAGACACACCATTTGCATTTGTTGTATAATTGTGTTATTGAAGAGAATCTCCTGCAAGTATTTTTTCCTTGAAATAAAGAAAACACAAACAAATATATGTATATATATATATATATATATATATATATATATATATATATATATATATATATATACATATATATATATATATATATATATATATATATATATATATATATATATATATATATATATATATGTATATATATATATATATATATATATATATGTGTGTGTGTATGTGTGTGTGTGTATGTGTGTGTGTCAATGGTGTACCTTTTGAAACGCTGATGTGAGCATGAAACAGAAAATATGCAATAAAAAATAGAGATAAAAAAATCTTATTCATAGAGAATTTCCTCTCTTCCCGAACGCTTACCCATTTTCCCCGTAAGCACTGTATCCTGACAGCTTGATTTATACACCGTTTCGATAGCCATGCGATGAATTCATCGCTACTATCGAATCAGCCATATTGTTAATTAGTTCATCATGTGCGGTGAAATTGTAATCTGTGCTTCCGGATTTCGAAACCAACAAGTGAGATTTGGCTTATAATTGATGAATATTTTGGACAGCTTTATGCAGCCTTCATGGTCAATAAAAATTTCTACTTTGAATTTTGATACCTATTTCTAACATCTTCACATGAGATTTTGCACACTTCAGCCCGAACTGTGATCAGACTTTGAAATATTATTCAGGAGTTATGAATGAGTAACAAATTAGTAGTACGATCTACGAGAGCAAATAAACAGATTGGTACGATTATTTAATGTGTACAACATGTACAATTACTTCTTACTAAAACATTTGTTATCAATTTTCTATGGCTTGCATAAGTTTGGTGTCAGTTACATCGAATGTTTGCGTTAAGAATGTATTTATAGTCCGAGAATCCTCGGAGTCTTTTTCATCTGTGGAATGGGCAAATAGCTAAGGCACGATACAGAAAAGCCAGACAAGTACGCGTTATTGCATCTATAATTGTTTTGCGATGTTTTGGAATTATTGGCTGTAGTAATAAAAGAAAACATCAAAAATAATATATATATATATATATATATATATATATATATATATATATATATATATATATATATATATATATATATATATATATGTATATGTATATATATATATATATATATATATATATATATATATATATATATATATATATATATATATATATATGCCACATATATTAAAATAACAATTCTTTTAAAGTGTTGGTAAAAGCAATTTGATATATCAATACTATCGTCAGTAATGACTCGCCATCATTGCTTTGTATTTTTAGTTTTTGTGACCTTAATATATGGAAAGAAATTTGTAAATTGTCATAGTCTATGATATCTTCTTTCAACTCTATAATGTAGCATCCTTTACAATCAAACAAAATCTTCAACTTCAGATTTAGTGATTAGATGAAGCCATTACATGTATGATACAAAAGCATAGCTAAGTTGACTTCTTGCACTGTCGACATATAATTACAACTCTAGGAAGTACTGTATATACTGGATTCCTTTTGATTCACAATGAAGACTGCTCTGAAGGGCAATATTCGTACACAGTCAATAGTAGCCTGCTGATAGGAAAGAAATGATATTCTTAAAGATCTATATAGATAAACAGCTCAAGTTATTAGCTAGCTATATAACTACTTGGCTGGGTTGTTGAAATTAAATTTTATTGTCGCGTCTAACGTGTATATTTTCCACATATATCTTAATCACGACATTTCGCATTTAATATTGTTCTGTTAGGACTCATCTGTAATGAAGCTGGCCTGTACCGTTCTTATATGTTTTTTAATCCAGCTTGTATATTTGTCTTTTCTTGCAGCCAGTTCACCAAAGAAGAAAATTCTCTGAAGTTTTCATAAAAACCTGCAACTTTGAAATATCAATTTACTGACCTGTACATTCTCACACCTATCCCCTCTTGACAGAGATGTAGTAAGCTGGCATAATATTGTGTTGGGGAACGTGCTCTATTTCGTCATTATAAAGTAATAAACGAAACCTGACAGATATGCTTGTTAAATGGGAAGGGTTTCAACCAATGCTTTATTGGAGTCTCTTGAGACAAATAAAAGAAAACTACAATCTTGCTGAAATGCAACACTTCCTGGCCTTTGATAACATTAATAAGCATATTCTCTAGCAATCAAGCTCTAACATTATTGCCATCTAAGGCGTAAGTTTATTCTGCCATTTGGAGCTTTGTGTTTTTTTCGAATCAAATTTGCTGGTGATTACAAAGATATTTGTCCTATTTGCATAATTGCTCTGAAGGATGGATTAAAAGTGCAATTAACATTTTCTCCTTCCATGCCCATAATCAATGAATCCTGATAAGGTAATATAACTAAGTATATATATATATATATATATATATATATATATATATATATATATATATATATATATATATATATATATATATATATATATATATATATAAAACAGTCCATGCTAAATTTTTGTTTTTGAACCTGATTACTACAAACAATGACAAAATAACATGCCTGTTAAAATGTTTGTGTAATGCAATTGGTCTATCAAATTGTAATCATCCTATGGCGCATTAATACACACATACAAATATTGCTTCAAGATTAGGTTACGTTGCAACTATCGGAATCATTATTGTTGCAATGCAATAACGATAACGACAATAATATTCATCCTTTAAGAAATTAATTAAAGACGGCACAGAATTTCATCAAAATTCTCTCTCTCTTTCTCTCTCTCTCTCTCTCTCTCTCTCTCTCTCTCTCTCTCTCTCTCTCTCTGTCTCTGTCTCTCTCTCTTCTCTCTCTCTCTCTCTCTCTCTCTCTCTCTCTCTCTCTCTCTCTCTCTCTCTCTCTCTCTCTCTCTCTCTCTCTCTCTCTCTCTCTCTCTCTCTCTCTCTCTCCCTCCCTCTCTCATGCATAGGGAGAAGAATACGGGGACGTATATAGAGTGTTGCAGAAAGTGAAAACTGAACCTGCACCAAGTAGCCTGCAAGAACCCAGAACTTCGTAATGGTTAGGTTATACACGTTCAATGGTATTTTACAACAGTGATCACATTATCAACGGTACAAAGTTGCAATAGCCTATATTTATTGGTTCGGAGGAAGACATATTGTAATCTATTGCTTTGTTTGCTTTTAGTTCTTTCTTCCTGTTTTATAAAACCTGTTAAAATGAGTCTAAAACAGATATTTTAATATGAAAATGTCAAGACCGCTCTATCCTCCGTCAACCTTTCTCTATCTCACTGTATGAGTTTTTTGGCTACAGACTAAAAAACCAAGAAGGAAACATAAGGATGGACAATGAATGAATGCCTGCATGGTAAGTCTCCCCAAACCATGCTGAATTTGTATTGCTTTATTATCTTCATGTAAACCGTCTATCTTGTTGACATTTTATCTGTTCCTTATATTTATTCAATATCAATTAAAGTAGAGGTCCAAATGCTAAATTAAGCAACTTTACAATTTGCAAAACCAAATTGTGGTTAATCGCAAAAGAATAAGTATATATATATATATATATATATATATATATATATATATATATATATATATATATATATATATATATATATATATATATATATATATATATATATATATATAGTGCCACATTGCATATTGGCCTATTTTTTTGTGAAATGCAGCTACAATACTTTTTAAACTATTTCAAGCAGATTTAATTTCAAAGTTAAGAATTAAATTGTATAAATAAAACAATTATAGATTTTTGTTTAGATGAATACAAAGCAATAAACAAGCAAACCCTCGATAGTTATATCTACTTTGCCTAGGTCATTAAGTTTCCTTAATCATTAATTTTATACTAACCTCAGCCAGGTTAGTAATTGTATGATACTTAATATGCCTGTTATGTGCAAGATAAAGTTTGTACAGGCACATTGCAGGATTTTCTTGTTCATATAAGCACAGCAAATATTATAATTGATTAAATTGTTTCTGTTCAACATAAAGTACCTATACATCTATTGAAGCTTCGAAATCTGTGAACAGATGTTCATTAGTTTCCTTGCACACACTTGTCTTTTTTTATCCTAGACCCCTCTGGTGGTAAATGCATCATTGATATTTCTTTAATTGGTGATGTTATTAGATAAAAAGAATATTGCTTTCTTTGCTATTTTTCTTGCAATAATTATCATAACAGAAACAAATCGGCAGAATATGAAGGAAATTAATAAGTTGTGGTTTGTCAAACTAATTTTGTTGGTTGAATCAGTGATATGGCAAGGATTGGTTTTATACAACGAACCTAATTAAAAATTCTAATGTCATAAATGTTCAACTCATTTAATGCAAACTACGTCAAAAACGTCTGGCTGTTGGCTTAGTCGAAACCAAAACCATGACAGATCACACATAGATAAATCGCTTTTCTCAACACAGCCCAAATAAAAACCGCCGCTGTTTTGCAGTCTAATCAGGTTTTCATTATATTCAATAGAGGTAACTAGGAAACAAACACAAATCATAGATTTATTAGGCTATTGATGCTGAAAGCGAAAGGTAGTAGTTAGCGTCAGATTGATTCTTGTTACGTGCTAAAGGTGAACTTGCAATATTTAGGTATAGGTGTAATCAGTGTAAGGAATATAGATGAAATGATGCATGCAATATTTAGGTATAGGTGTGATCAGTGTAAGGAATATAGATGAAATGATGCATGCAATACTTAGGTGTAGGTGTGATCAGTGTAAGGAATATAGATGAAATGATGCATGCAATATTTAGGTATAGGTGTGATCAGTGTAAGGAATATAGATGAAATGATGCATGCAATATTTAGGTATAGGTGTGATCAGTGTAAGGAATATAGATGAAATGATGCATGCAATATTTAGGTATAGGTGTGATCAGTGTAAGGAATATAGATGTAATGATGCATGCAATATTTAGGTATAGGTGTGATCAGTGTAAGGAATATAGATGAAATGATGCATGCAATATTTAGATATCATAGTGGTCATTGGGAGTCCTATAAATAAAATGATGACTGCATGCAATATTTAGATATCAAAGTGATCATTGTGTGGTCTGTAGATGAAATAATGACTAAATGCAATGTTTCAATTACAAAGTAATTATTACAAGTATATGATGAAATGATGACTCCATGAAATATTTAGATAGTGCGAATGATAATTTAGCTGTAAAGCAAATGACTCAACCTAGCTACTATTTAAGGGAATATGCAAAAAACGTTTAATTGTTAAATGCAGACGTCTTGAACATGGAACTTAGGCCGGTAGGTCATTGGCTTATTAATAACAAATTCCTCATACTGCAAAACTATATCGACCCTGTTTGAAAATGAAAATAATAATAATAATAATAATAATAATAATAATAATAATAATAATAATAATAATAATAATAATAATAATAATAATAATAATAATAATAATAAAAATAATAATAATAATAATAATAAAAATAAAAATAATAATAATAATAATAATAATATAAGTTAAAAGTTTCTGCTATCTGTTGAAAATAACTCAACCGATATCATGGTGCTGAAATTGTATTTTTGTCTTGTTTAGAACTGCTAGGTATGTCCATTGTACAAACGCCAAGCGCAAGATATATATATATATATATATATATATATATATATATATATATATATATATATATATATATATTTAACTTATATTGTGTGCTTAACCTTTGTCCATGATTGCAAGTTATAAACAGAATGTTCACATACACAGCGTTTGAGTCCAAGACCAGACTTGTTTACCATTACATTACGTTTTTCCTTGGAGTGCTTCACATTCATTACGTTATAAGTAAAGTGAAAAAGTATACGAATGCGGATTTTATTACAAAAATTTTCTTCCTGATTTAGGTCAGAGTGGCGAGGTGGGAGGCCTTTAATGGGGTCTGGCTAGTATTTTCATAGAAACATAATTCATTTTTTTAAAATTATTTTTCGTCAAATGCCTTGTCCTATCATGTTAACTTTAAGAGAATGGATAATTGGCTGAGAAAATAGAAGAATATCACATTTGGGTTGGATGGTAACATTGAAACTGAACATACACTAAGTAAGCTACATCAATATGGTTCGTCATAACAGTATGTGTAAACATTCATTGGGATTTATCTACATTGTTTACATAATCAATGATGCAAAGTTGCAATAGCCTGTCGACACCAAACTGTACATGTTTGGTTACAATGCACACCTACTGTAATTTAATGCTTTGTTATTATTATTGTTTTTGATATTTTTTTAAACTTATCTTAATATTCCAAAATTCGATTATTATTTTATAAATATGAAATCTCCAGAAGCATCTCTCTCTCTCTCTCTCTCTCTCTCTCTCTCTCTCTCTCTCTCTCTCTCTCTCTCTCTCTCTCTCTCTCTCTCTCTCTCTCTCTCTCTCTCTCTCAATCAATCAATTAATCGCTGGACCATCGTAGCAAGATACAGGCAAAAATCCAAGTTAAGACGAGCGTATAGAACTTTTGTCATATGGCGATGTCTCTGAACTGTTAAATGATGCTAAACGTTAAGTCAGACAGACCAAAGGGGAGAGAGAGAGAGAGAGAGAGAGAGAGAGAGAGAGAGAGAGAGAGAGAGAGAGAGAGAGAGAGAGAGAGAGAGAGAGAGAGAGAGAGAGAGAGAGAAGTTTCATACCTCAAAAAGTGATCTTGTCGAGAGGTTCCGGGTTCAGTGAAAGCGACCAAGCAAGTTCTCATATTCTTTCTTTGATAAATCATTTGGTAGGAACATATATGCTTGGTACAAAGAAGCCCGAGAGATTATTGTTTATATCTGGGAGGACAGCCGCTGGTTTGTAACAGATAGTAACGGAAGGATGGTCATATTGCGGGTTAAGAAAAGGAAGCATTTAGTTCTATATCCAGTCTGTTTAATTGTTTCCGACAAAGTTTAATAATGGTAATGCAAGGTTGCACCCATCAGCCTTCTTATATGCATAGTAATTCATCTGGTAACCTCCAAATTACGAGTCTTGATCCCGTGTAAGACTTAAGTTAGTCAAATTTACAAATTTTCCGTCATACAGACAAATCATTAATTGGAATATTAGCATATTGCTCACTTATTTCCCCTGAGGTAGTGGAATGATAAGCGATAACGATTCGATGAAATTTGGTAGCTCTTCTGTTCTAATCATGCACAAGGACGGAGTGTGAAAGAAACAAATCCGTTATTTTTTAAGACTCACGACAACAGATGTTGCTTTAATTCGCACTTACGAAATCCTCAGAGCGTATCTCTTCCCACTGAAAACAAGGATAGAACTATTTCTAGTTGATTTATTATGAATGTCAGGGGAGTGATTTTTAATGTGTCATAATGTTTGCCACTTGTGCTGAAAGCTTACGAAGATTACTGTTATCAGGCTAAAACTTTATTTAAATTAAGGCAACATAATTATGATATTGGATTTTCTTGCTTAATGGATGATCCATTTCTATCCACTACGCACAATGATACAAGTATGACGTTTCGGAGGCGATGATGACTCTAATCGCCCCATCTCATAAACAGGAAAATTAAACATTACAAGGATGACTATCTTTGTCTCGGGTGGCATATTTTATAGGTAGGGGTGGGGTAGTTCTGTGGAAATAAATTTGCATAATATTACAACTCTAAGCCTTAAAGTAACAGTGGAGAGTGCAAGCCAACAAGGTTTAGAAAATTCAACAAAAAAGGTATTCCCTAGAATATGATTTTAAAATGTAAAAACAAAATCACTTACGGTATTGCGAATTAAATTCCAAATAATAATATAATTTCTATCACAAGTCCTAATGACTAAAGCTATGACTAAACTGAAGTGGTGTTCCAAATTAAATCAAAAGCTGGAAGTGTTTATGAACCTTTGATGACCTGTATCTTGGCGATGTATCAACAGTGTTGTGTTGGTTCACAATAATACAATTCAATAATATATCCTTAATTGAATTTCACTATAAATCCAAGTCTCTTAAATCCAAGAATATAATTTTGAACACCTTATATTTCCAGGGAATAATATTTTGAATGAAATAATTTCATCCAGATCAAATTGCAACAGACATGTGAGCCAAGTAAATTCAAGTATTTCAAAGCGGGTTCATTCTATATTTGGGTTACTTTCATTGACGTTTCACCAAAAAGGGCAGAGAGTAATAGTGATGTTGAGATAATTTTCCTGAATAACCTCCCCAAGTGAGAAGAGTACATTTGCACGAATTTACCATGTCTTGACGACACAGTATAGCTCTAAAGTGTTTTAAAAACTAGATCTGAAACATAAAGTGCAGGATATACTATATTTTTTTTACATTAGATCATGTCTCATAGCAGACAATAAAAACTACGGTCAACTGTTACAATCATAGCAGAGTCTATGAAATTTTTCTACTGGCTAATCCTATCAAAATGCACTGCCCCGTGCAACTGCTTATCTGGGTGTGAGCAGTTTGCAGTGTGCACGACTTATAATCTAGTAAAGACGATACTTACATTGTACGTTCTTTATTTGTGTTCGGGTTTTATTCGTTTTAAGTGACATGCGATCATGGTAATGAATAGCAGCAGTCAAATTGAAATTATAAAACGACGATAATATTTATAACGAATCTAAAAATTAAAATACATAGACGAACTCTTTTCGACAATAGTATTAGTAATATTATCTTGGAGAAGAAAAATTCTACAATAAAATAAGAAGAACAAGGATTGTTGTTGTTGTTGTTATTGTTGTTATTGTTGTTGTTGTAGGGTTTAACGCCATTTTTCAGCACAAGATAGGCTATACATTGAGGCCAGTATTAATGGTGGAGGAAGAACCCTAAAAAAACCTCTGGAAGAACTACCGACCCACGAGAAGCTACTGGCAGGCCTTCTCATTTACCCACATTAGCCGAGTCTGGACTCGAACTCAGGCAGACAGAGGTGAGACGGCAGTGATCCGTAAGGATTGTAAGAAAGACATCACATGGTCATGATTGTCATATCTATCACATAAAAACATTTTTATGTCCTCGTTTCTGTTCGAATGATACCACTTCTGCCTATACAACTCATTGCTATACCACTATCTGATCTGAAGTTTAGAAAGAAATGACAGTTTATGCTTAACGATTCCTCTTGCTTGTCATTTTGGTTCTCAGACACATAATTTGCTGATAGAGAATGCATCTTGCTCGGCGTTATTTGGCGTGTGTGTGTGTGCTTATCTTCGTGTGTATGTTTGTGCGTGAAACTAAATCACAAGAAACAGAAGTGGAACGAAGTTAAATGGAAATCCTAAGATTTTGTTCATTGTATGATATATTGATGTAACAGTTATGAAAGTATCTTTCAGTATTGGTTGTCTATTTACAGGAAATTGCTGTCAAAGATCATTACCCCGACACTCGATCTGTCATAATGATATAATGATACAATCCAGAATGTATTTGAATACATTCTCAACATTCCCAAAGTAGTGTTTTAGTTCTAAACTCAAGCATGACTTTGTAATTCCAATGAATAATTTAAATAAATAATTCCTCTCACGCTATATCTGAACACAAATTGTAAATGATTCCATAGATGGATCTTACAACTGGAATGAATATGCGTTTACATTCATTTATATACATTTCACTTCACCATCGTCGCAAGAGAATGTTATGGAAAATTAATATCATTACCATGGAAAATACCACTAACACTTGAACTAAAATTGTAGTAAATATTTTGTTTACTACTTATGAGCATGACGAAAGTCAGATACGCACAATCTCTATGCACAAACTATAAATAATATCATGACAAAAGTCAGATATGCAAAAACTCTATGCAACCCTGAATAAAAGGCACTCAAAACAAATATAAATTGAATTTACATAAAATTAATAAAAATTAAACCGAAAAATATAAAAAAGCTGACAATGTCATGAAAAAATATTAAGGTTTATAGGAAAACACATATTGAAAAGAGTATAAATTTCAAGATTATAAATAAAACACATTTGTGTTATTGCCAAAATTTGCTTCTTTACAATTAAATTTACAAAATGATTTTATTTACTCTTGTGTTCTTGCGAGCGTTTTTACTTGTTTGAACATACAGATATTATACATGCTATAATTGAATTTTCACTTCGTTCACAAATATGGACTTGATTCACAAATGCAGTACATATCAAAGAAAAGTTCAAATCAAAAGCATGGCTAGGATATTTGGCCTCTTACACAAAGCTATATGGTAGTTGAACCTCTGCTTTGAATTTTCTAATTTTGTCTTAAATATCCATTATTTTCTGATCTTAATGTTGGCTTCTGCAGCAATGTTTCCTGGGGGATGCATGGGGGTGGCAAAGCCAAAACACTGGTATATATATATATATATATATATATATATATATATATATATATATATATATATATATATATATATATATATATATATATATATATATATATATATATATATATATATATATATATATATATATAATTGATTTTCGTAAAACCGTCTACATCACCCATCCTGTTTTACGACCTATTTTGCATCTATATTTAGCCTAGTAAATGGACGCATCCGATCAAAAATAATATTTGTTAAATTTCAAACTTTTCTTTACAAAATCATGTCAAAATTACCGTTTTGAAATACGACCTATTACCTACTCCAGATATGGGCCTAAAAGTGCAATGCCTTGGCCTGAAATGGCCATTAAATTGCATTGCCTGGGATAAAAATGGCCCTTGTAGCTGGTTCCGTTTTACCAAAGATTCAAACAATTTATGCATTCTAAATCTTTGGACAGATGTCTTTGCGTTTGGTTGCGCATACAACTTTTCTTGATCTTTGCCCCACAATGTGGTTCATCCATCCTTGATATTTCTGTAATTTGTGATTTATAAGATAAACAGACTATTGCATTGCCTCTAATTGCCCGGCAAATATGATTATAACTGAAATAAATCAAGCAAATTTAAAATGAATTAATACCCTGCGGTTTGTCAAACTTATTTTGATCATCTGAGGCGTGCATTAGTTTGATTTGATTTGTCATAAACTAAAATCCTCTATAATTAAAGAGACTTCTCAGTGTTTTTAATATCTCAAATAACATGAACATCGTCCACGAGATATGCATTCCTTGATTAAAAAGCGGCCATCATACCTTATAGTTATGCTATTCAAGGTAACATCTCAGGTAGGACTTAATTCGCACCAAATTCGCTTCATTCTTGTCCTTCCCTCCCCTCCTCGACAAAATTCATTACTATATTGTTTTACTGAATAGTGAAGCAATTTTTTTATTTACAAGGAGTCACACATAAGTACTACTACGAAGTAATGTCAACATTTAAGTTTAGCCAGATCTGAATATATCTTTTATTTCAATTAATACATGCTTGTCTTTAGCTCTCATATGCATACATGCATGCATTTATGTCTGTATTTGTGTGTGTGATTGTGTGGATGGATGGATGGATGGATGGATGGATGGATGGATGGATGGATGGATGGATGGATGGATGGATGGATGGATGGATGGATGGATGGATGGATATATGGATGGGTGGATGCATCGTTCTAATTTATTTTCACTGATGCACGGGAATTATTTCTTATTTCTTTTATCTCTTAATACCCGAGTAATTGGGAATAATCAGATTTATAAATGGTAAATGAAAAAAGGAATGAATTTCATTACGTATATGGTCCATTACAATACTTCTAATGATATAAAGTACTTCCTACTGGTTTCAGTAATCTCAGTAAAGGATGGAAACGAAAAACACCAAGGAGAAAATATTTTCTAAAACAATTCCATAATTTTATGTTCCTGTTTTTGTTTTGGCACACGTAGTTTATATTTTCTCTTTATCTCCGTATTTCTTCTGCAAGAGTCGTTGCATCTTCTTTCAAGGACTAAAACAATTCTAAATTTCATCGCAACGTCCACGAGCTACATAATTCAACAAAATTACAGCCATATACGTCATATTGCAGTCGGAGAAGAACCAATCTGTTCATAGCATGTTATGTTTCATCGTTACCGTTCAAATCTAATAATGCTAATTTTCAGTGGCACCCAACGGCTTTCTTATATGAATAGTAATTCAGCTGATAGCCTCTTAGTTGCTGAGCGTGATCCCGTTTAATGCCTAATTTGATCAAGTTTACAAATTTTTGTTTCGTGGTTAACGTTAGACAGATAGACTATCAGATCGAATATTTGCATATTGATTTTCATGGCCCTTCTGATGCGAACAGTTCGCTCAAACGTAATACGCCAAACGAAGCTACCATAATTTCTTTGATTCACGACGCCCACAATAATTGTAAATTCGCACTTCTAAGAAAACCATGCGGTGTATCTCCTTTTATTGAAAAGAGGCGATTAAAACTACTTCTTCTGAACTACTATTTATTATTCGGTCAATTGTGACCGTCAAGAGAATTAAGAATAATGTAGCAAATGGTGTACAATTTGTTGTTCAATGTGTCGTTGGAGGATTCCCGCAATCGGGTATTAATCAATGATTGTGTTTTGAACATGTATTGAACATGCTACATTCATGTGTAGGATGATGGTCACAACACGATCCTGTTAATTTATGTCTTCGACAAACGAGTTGTTATATATTGTAGTTGCTATTGAACAATGTACAAAAAGTAGAAAATACAATCACAATGTTAACTTGCCATAAAATTTTATAATAGTTTAAAATCATTGACAAATGAAGAAGCATATCACATTTGATTGATTTAATGCGTTTTATTTCTGGAAAAGTATTAGAGGGGTACGTTTACGTTATAGACTTTGGGTCAAAACATTTCAAACTTTACATGAAGGCATGTACCAAGGATTACATGATATAGTAAATTTTCTACATCCAATCATGACCTGCTATGGTGCTTCCTCTTTAGCATTACATTTTGATTGTTTAACAATGTGCTGGATCGCTGCTATTCATTATGATCTAACTAGTTTACACGAAAATATATCTGAATGCATTTTGCACAACATTTCCGATTGATAGTTTACATCACAACATATCAGATTGCTTTGTGTACGCTACATTTCTGATCGCTGGTTTATATTGGATTGTATATGATCGCTAGTTTTAGCTCACAACGTATCTAATCGCTATTTTATGTTTCAACGTATCTAATCGCGGTTGTTTATATCACAACGTGTCTAATAGTTGGTTTACATAACAACATAAATGACCACTGGTTTACATATAATATTTGACAGGTAGTTAACAATCATTTTACAATATACTTTGATGGTTGGTTTACAAATATACCTATTATGTTTATTAGTGCAGTAGTGTTTATTGAGTAATATCACTATTAATTTGCATTTTTGTTTATGGAATTCAAACAGTATTGATATTATTTTCAAACCATTACGTTTTAAACGTTAACCACATCAGATTATATTTTTATTCATAATGAACCGAATGCTTTAATTTGTAAAACTTTCTTCACGTTTCCTGGATTCATGTAATTTCTTTTCTTTTTGCATTGTTATCATAATGTTATCTTTATTGATCTTAATACACACACACATACACACACACATACATACACACACAAAACCCCTTAAGATGCACTCCATAACCAGATCATAGTCAGATCTTTGTTGTACTGACAGTGATGTGTATGTATGTATGTATGTATGTATGTATGTATGTATGTATGTATGTATGTATGTATGTATGTATATATGTATGTATGTATGTATGTATGTATGTATGTATGTATGTATGTATGTATGTATGTATGTATGTATGTATGTATGTCTGTATGTGTGTATATGTATGTATGTATGTATGTATGTCTGTATGTATGTATGTCTGTATGTGTGTATATGTATGTATGTATGTATGTATGTATGTATGTATGTATGTATGTATGTATGTATGTATGTATGTATGTATGTATGTATGTATGTATGTATGTATGTATGTATGTATGTATGTATGTATGTATGTATGTATGTATGTATGTATGCATGTATGCATGCATGCATGCATGCATGCATGCATGTATGTATGTATGTATGTATGTATGTATGTATGTATGTATGTATGTATGTATGTATGTATGTATGTATGTATGTATGTATGTATCGCCTTGCCAAAAAGTACACATTGCAACAACAGAGTCAAATTCTCCTTTGGCCATATCAAATTCACAGAAACCTTTTCAAGATAAATAAAATATTTGTCTACTGAATTTTCTATAAAAAGGGTGCACTAGCCAGATATTTCTTGTTATGTCAAAATTTTAATTTCTGTGTGAAGAGAGGTCGTGCTTTTCACTTGCTAGCTCTTTTTCTTTCATTTTAATTTCAAATTCAAATTCTTCCATTTTTTTGCATTTGTAACTGCATTTGTTCTTTTTGTAATTACAATTGTTCTTTATGTAATTGCATTTGTTCTATCTGTAACCCGAATTGTATTTGTGTTTCTGTCTTTCTCTCTTTCTTCTAACTGCAATTCTCTCTCTCTCTTTCTCTCTCTCTCTCTCTCTCTCTCTCTCTCTCTCTCTCTCTCTCTCTCTCTCTCTCTCTCTCTCTCTCTCTCTCTCTCTCTCTCCTGTTTCAATTGCTTCTCTTGCATTTGTTATTTCTCTTTCTGATTCTTATATATTATTTTTAATGTCATTACTTTTATGTCAAATTCTGATATCTACTTACTGACCACAGACAACACAATTTTACCAAGAGCATTATTCTATACTAAATATTGAATCAAAATGTTCTTAATGCCTTGATAGTACTCCCTGGCAAGTTCGAAAAACTTTTTCGGACTATGCAACTCCTCTCGAGTTGCACTAGAAAACATTTCCCACCATTAATGCCATTGTGAATTAAAGCCTGTTGTTTTCGCTAAAGATTTAAAAGAAAATGTAAAATACTACTTGGGAAAATTAAATTAAATTTCAGAGAACAATTTTCTGAAATATTTAGCCAAAATTCAAATATTCATGGAAGAGCAACACAACTTTATTTGTTACAATTCTCTTCTCGTTCAAAATAACAAAGGAAAGAGTGAAGAAAACGAACTTTGTAAATTTTAACAAAAATAATTTATTTTCCTAGAAAACACAGTACAATTATGACAAAGTACTTACAATTTGTGAATATAATCCAACAATTATTCCCAAGAAATAAAACACCCAAGTCTTATCACTAAAATTTTCTATATAAACCAAATTCGAATCCCGGCGAAGTTCAAAGATGATGAACGATGACGTCAACGAATGAACTATTGATGTCATAAGTTCCACTTTGAATTTTTGAATCACAAAAGAATTGTCAAAAGGTCCACGTTGAATTTTATGAATCACAAAAGAAAATTCCGGCTTTAGAACTCTGAATATTTTTCTCTGAATGTCTCTGTTCAAAGCTTTGATGGCAAAACACTTATTTTCTAGAGAATATAAATTATTCTAAACACAAAATTAATTCCAAATTGGCGGCAATAGAAAATACTTATGATCTTTTGATAGTACTTTTGCGACTGAATGAAAGACTTAAACATAACGTTAGATCACACAATAGGCTACGTGGTCACTTACTACAAGCCACTTAACAATTACACCAAAATACTGATGACACAAGGTGATCATGCAAGTAATATATGTATCACGTTGATTCTGACCAATCATTTACCAATTGTCTAAACGAGGTCAGCTAAATTAATGCTAAGGAAATATTTTTCAATTTTGTACAAACAGAATGTACTTTATAATAAAATAGCGAATACCGTATATATATATATATATATATATATATATATATATATATATATCTATATATATATATATATATATATATATATATATATATATATATATATATATATAAAGAATACAAATTATATGGCGAATAACAACCCTTTCAAGCGCATTGGATCCACCAAGGGATCAGGGATTGATTAAGATAGATGCAACAAACTGACGACGAACAGTTCGAAACTAGTAACTAACTAGCCTGAACGCTTTCGACTCTTAATGAGTCTTTTTCAAAGGCAAATACAAAACAAGTACAAAACAAACAAATAAACACAAAATCGTTGTGTTTGTAAACCTCTCCATGAGTTAAACCTTGGTTGGTTGTATTTATAGGTTTAACTCATGTGGAGACAGCAATGTTGAAGGGTGTCAACATTTTTCGTGTATTTGGTGTTGTTGTGAATCATCTGGAAGTAGCGGAAAGGTTCTGTCAAATACTTCGTCTTGGGTAAACATTGTCGTTGTGCCATTTTGCAACAGAAACAATTAACATCACTTTAGCAAACGATTGTCGACCTTCGTTTTTCTCGAAGCGGTATAAAGTGATGCCTTTCTGCTCCAAGTATATCTCTTTTGAGTTTTTTTTGGTCTTTGGGGGTGTGACAGTAGGAAGGATAACCATTGGCTTCTTCTTTCTGTTTCAAATGGCACTCACGTAATCTATGAAAATGTCTTTCTGAGTCTCGTCGAATTTTTATGGTACAATTCTGTCTTGCGAAATTGGGAACTTTTGTACACTTCTAACAATTGGTATCACGGGTCAAGAGCTTTAAGCAATTCCACGCTGACCCAAGTTCCTGTCAAGACGCGTTCTTCCTGGTTGTGCTTATAACGATGGTCTTGGTTGCACGTTTCGACACAAGTACGGCACATGGAAAAAAGTTTACCTTCGCAATGGTGAGGTAAAACGGGATGGTATACGTTCGTGGGAAGCATAACTTTACATTAAATAAATCCTATGAAATACCGAATGTTGTCCAGGTCAATGTGTTCCGTCAGGGATTGTGGGTATCCTGCGAGAAAGTGACAATATTTGCACACGTAAGCTTAGATAGAGCGAACACATGTCCAAGTAATTAATTTCTTCTTTTCTCCTCGTCGGCGTGTTACAAAACACAGGTGGTACTAGTCTGTCCTCTGTACAAAACAGAGGTGGTATTAGTCCGTCCTCTGTACAACGCACAGGTGGTATTAGTCCGTCCTCTGTACAACACTGTCCCGAGGTTTCGGATGTTCCACCAGCTTTTAACTTTCTGCGATGGGTTTCAACTCGAGATCGGTTTGCAAACGGTGATCCACCACTTGGGATCCTTGCTATTCTAACTTTAAGGGTCGCTGACAAGCGGCTTCGTTCACGTTTTCCACGGTACGTTATAAAAACTGATTTTATTGTACCATTCAGGGTACGAAGGCGGACATTAGTGCAATAAACATCCGTTAAACTCATACACATTATAAGGGTTTCCTAAATCCCAGTCATCCAACGAATATGTTCTGATGGTCTTTTCACCTCCTCCGTTTCGGCGTATTGAATCTATTTGTCTTCCTTGTCACAAAAATAATGGAGCCAGCGTAGGGCTTCGACCGAGTATTGACGAAAGTCGTTGTTTAGGGGCGTATAAAGTGCCTCAGTCTTGTCGGACATGAATCGTCTCCGGTATTCTAACGAACACGCTTTGGCAATCTTTCAGGCTTTATTCAAAGGATCAATCCCTCTATGATATATGAACAATTCTCAAAATTGTCCACAGTATCGCCGTACAATGTCAACGTCGGAACGACAATACTTTAACATGTGTTCCTAAAATTCGAAGGGGTCCGAAGCTTGAGAGTGGTATCAAGTGTAGAAATATTCTTGTTGCTCGGTGTATATGTTGTGTGAATCGTATTAGTAATCTTCAGGCAAATGAGGTAGAACGGTGTGTTGATTGGCTTCGGTCCTGAAAAGTGCCGCAATATAGTCTTTGGCAATTTCTATCATTCCAAATGTTTTACGCATTCTGCTCAATAGCATGGCCATGGGAGAAGTACCTTTCTTCTGTGAACCTTGCGTCTCGAGATCTATTTGTTAACAGGTAGGGCCAATTAAAGTGCGCTGCCAAGCTGAGCAAAAAAGTCGTTTTTGTCTTTTATCAAGACAAAGTTTACAGGCCAAACATCCCTCACATTTTGATCCACAATGCTTGTGTTGCTCGCGTTTGTTATAACCAAAGTCGTATGTCTGACAATATTATCTTTATACCAGAAATCCGGTGATCTTGCATCGAAATTTTTATCCTAATGATAAACATGAATGCATTTACTGTGCTTTAAAGTTTTGCCTCGAAACAACAAAGGTCCATGCAATTCTTGAGGGTGTACTTTGAAGTTATAGCGTGGAGCCAATATGTCTTGCAATTTTCGCATTTCAGGAATGTGACAGGTGTATCTTTTAATAGGCCAGATTGATGTAACAGAAGTTCAATTTTCTTTGTTTCTTGGCTGGATCAGATAGTTGAATAGTTGTCCACGCTCTTTTTCATTGTGCCGTGTCATTCTTGTCGGCATTCGTTTGTCCCACCACTATGGCAAGGACGAAACACATCTTATCTTTAAGGTTTCTTTATTTGGACGAGACTCATTTTGGTGCTACGAAGGTCTTTCACCAAGAACACCTTCATCCGTCCTTTTGGGAGGTGAAACATGGGTAATGTTTAGTGTCGCTTTTTATCGGTAATGTGAAACTTGTCGATGGACTGTTGCACGTGTTGAATGTTGCCGAGGTCTTTTGACGGTGTCAATTCTGATGGCCTGCTAAACTCAATCCAAACTGAGGACTTCAGACCCGTGATAAATGGAAGGTGTCAAGCGATCGTCTTCATTAGCTGGCGTTGCTGTTTCAGTGTGATTAGCAAAGAATCCCACAAATTGGTGATGAACCCCTCAGCTTTTTCCAGCGATACGTAGGACTTGCAATCTTTAAACTGCACCGTGTATGTGTCAGCCGTATGCATAAATTTTCTAGAAGAACGGCTTTGCAATGTCTCGAATGTGGTAGTTTTTTCTGGGCTTACTAGTGGTGGATCCTGGTTTGGTGTAAACTATCTAGGTAGGTATTCTGGTTCACTCATGTCATCTTCAAAATCGCGGGTATGAATTTAAGCCAAGATTTCAGCTACTGTGCGAGGCGATAAGCCACGTTTAAGCTCTTACTTTCTTCTCCATTCTTCATACAAGGATGCGATTTATTTCGTCTTTATTGATTAAAGTGAAATTACTACGTCTAATATGTAGACATTTACCTTTTTGCAATAAAGATGAAACAATTGCATCAAATTTTTGAAGAAAGGATGAGAAAGGTAGAACTTCTGATCAGAGCTTTTCTAATAAGCAACCTACGGACCACTCACGCTCCTTTTGAGATAATAGTCAAGATAGTTGCTATATCTGTCAGAAAAAAGGTCATTGGTATTCTGTCTATCCACAACGTTAAAACAAGAAATGCGTTAAAAGAGACAAAGGTCAAGATACTTGTTATCGTTGTCAAGAAAAAGGGCATTGGTTTTCAGACTGCTCTAAGAAACAACATCAGTAGCAGAAAGAGAGTACTTCCGAACAGGAAGAAGAGGTGCCCTCAAAAAAGAACAAACCTAGACAAGTCCAGAAACATAAGAGAAGAAAAGAAGACGAGACGAAAGTGGCGAAGAAGGGTATAAAACTGTGACAGTAAAGAAATTCAAAAAATAGTGACAAGAAAAAGAGGACGAAATTTGAACCTTCCAAAGTGATGTATTATGAAATCAGACTAAATTTGTACCAGAGAATAAACCAGAAAGAGAAACGTAAGTGTCTCTTGGCTTTAATATCTATAGTAAAGACCTATTCTCACAGATGCACACACGTACATCAAAAAAAGGGAGTTTTGAATTTTATGTGATTTGGGAAAATTTGGATTGTATTCCCTGAAAAGAACCGTTGTGTGCTTGGCAATTTTGTTAACTTTTATTGGGTTTTTTTTTATTATTATGCTGCATAAGATGCTGCCATTTTTGACACATTTAGATGCTATTATGCGACAGAAGACGCTGTCATTATAACGAAAAAAGTAGTCACTAATATACTGCATTATTAGACACAATTAGTTATTATTATACTGTTTAAGACGCTGTCATTATTCGACACAATACGTTGGTATCATACGTCATAGGACGCTGTCATTATTCGACACAAGTAGTCATAATTATGTGGCACATGACGCAGTCATTATTTTGACACATGTAACTATTATTATGCGGCATAAGACGCTGTCATTATTCGAAACCAGTAGTTATTATTAAGCGGCATTAGACGAAGTCATTATTCAACACAATTTGTCATTATTTTGCGGCATAAGACGCTGTCATGATTCAACACAAGTATATTTTTGCGGCACAGAACCACACTGTCATTATTCGACACAAGTAGTTATCGTTATGCTGCAGAAGACGCTGTCATTATTCGAGATATAAGATGATGGACCTTCTTTCTTGATGTCTTATTATCATTTACAGAGTTGGAGTTTTTATCCAGTAATTTTTACATGATCAGTGTCATGATTGAAATTTTTTTTTCCGGTAGAATTTTCAACTGTATCAATAGCATTATTGTTTAATAGAATTATTCATGTATACGAATGACAAAATTCACGTATGGATGATGAAATTATTCATGTATGGATGATGAAATGAATCATGTATGGATGATGAAATTATTCATGTATGGATGATGAAATGATTCATGTATGAATGATGAAATGATTCATGTATGGGTGATGAAATGATTAATGTAGCGATGATGAAATGAATCATGTATGAGTGATGAAATGATTCAAGTATTGGTGATGAAATGATTAATGTAGCGATTATGAAATGAATCATGTATGAGTGATAAAATGATTCAAGTATTGGTGATGAAATGATTCATGTATGGATGATGAAATGATATGTGTATATGTGATGAAATGACGCAAGTACGGGTGAGGAAAAGATTCATCTATGGATGACGACCTGACTCATGTATGGATGATGAAACGATTTACGTATGATTTATGAAATGATTCATGTATGGATGATGAAATGATTACGTATGAGTGATGAAATTATTCATGTATGGATGATGAAATGATTCATTTGAGAGTGAAAAAATGATTCATGTATTAATGATAAAGTGATTTTTGTATGGATGATGAAATGATGTATGTATGATGAAAAAATTTATGTATGGATGATGAAACAATTCATGTATGGATGATGAAATGATTCACGTATGGATGATGAAATGATTCATGCATGTATGATGAAATGATTCATGTATGGATGATGAAATGATTCATGTATGGATGATGAAATGATTCATGTATGAATGATGAAATGATTCATGTATGGATGATGAAATGATTCATGTATGGATGATGAAATGATTCATGCATGTATGATGAAATGATTCATGTATGGATGATGAAATGATTCATGTATGGGTGATGAAATGATTCATGTATGGATGATGAAATGATTCATGTATGGATGATGAAATGATTCTTGTATGGATGATTAAATGATTCATTTATGGATGATGAAATGATTCATGTATGAGTGAAGAAATGACTCATGTATTAACGATGAAATGATTCATGCATGGATGATGAAAAAATTTATGTATCAGTGAAGAAATGATTCAGGTATGGATTATGAAAGTATTCATGAATATGTTATGAAATGTTTCATGTATGGGTGATGAAATTATTCATGTATGGATGATGAAATGATTTATGTATGGATTACGAAAGGAATCATGTGTGGATGGTGACATGATTCATATATGGGTGATGAAATGATTCATGTATGGGTGATGAAATTATTCATATATGGATGATGAATCGATTCATGCATGGATTATGAAATGAATCAAGTACGGATGATGAAATGACTCAAGTATGGATGATGAAATTATTCATGTATGGATAATGAAATGATTCAAGTATGGGTGATCAAATGATTCATGCATGGATGACGAAATAATTCATGTATGGATGATGAAATGATTCATGTTTGGGTGATGAAATGATTCATGTATGAATGAAGAAATGATTCCAGTATGGGTGATTAAATGATTCATGCATTGATGATGAAACAATTCATGTATGGATGATGAAATGATTCACGTATGCATGATGAAATGATTCATGTATGAGTTATGAAATGATTCATTTATGGATGATGAAATGATTCATGTATGAGTGAAGAAATTACTCATGTATTAACGATGAAATGATTCATGCATGGATGATGAAAAAATGTATTTATCAGTGAAGAAATGATTCAGGTATGGATGATGAAAGGATTCATTAATGGGTTATGAAATGACTAATGTATGAATGATGAAATGATTCATGTATGGATGATGAAATTATTCATGTATGGATGATGAAATGCTTCATATATGGGTGATGAAAAGATTCAAGTATGGATTATGAAATCATTCAAGTACGGATGATTAAATGACTCAAGTATGGATGATGAAATTATTCATGTATGGATAATGAAATGATTCAAGTATGGGTGATCAAATGATTCATGTATGGATCACGAAATAATTCATGTATGGATGATGAAATGATTCAGTTTTGGGTGATGAAATGATTCATGTATGAATGAAAAAATGATTCATGTATGGATGAAGAAATAATTCCAGTATGGGAGATTAAATGATTCGTATTTGGATGAGGAAATGACTCCTGTGTGGGTGATGAAATGATTCATGTATGGATAACGAAATGATTCCTGTATGAGAGATCAAATAATTCTTGAATTAGTGATGAAATGATTCATGTATTAATGATACAATTATTCATTTATGGATGATGAAATGATACATGTATGAACGATGAAATGATTCAACTATTAATGATGATATTATGCTTGTATGGATGATGAAATGATTCATGTATGAATGATGAAATGATTCATGTATGGGTAATGTAATGATTTATGTATGGATGAGGAAGCGATTCATGTATGTTTGATGAAATGATTTACATTCGGATGTTTAAATGATTCATGTATGGGTGATGAAATTATTCATTTATTAATCATGAAAACTTTTATGTATTGATAATGAAATGATTTACGTATGAGTGATGAAATGATTCATGTATGGATGATGAAATGATTTACGTATGAGTGATGAAATTATTCATGTATGGATGATGAAATGATTCATTTGAAATTGATATAATGATTCATGTATTAATGATGAAATGATTCATGTATGGAGGATGAAATGATTCATGTATGAATGATGAAATGATTAATGTAGCGATCGATGAAATGATTCATCTATGGATGATGAAATGATTTATGTATGATGAAATGATATACGTATGAGTAATGAAATTATTCCTGTATGGATAATGAAATGATTCATGTATGGAGGATGAAATGATTCATGTATGAGTGATGAAATGATTTATATATGACCGATGAAATGACTAATGTATGGATGATGAAATAATTCATGTATGGATGATGAAATGGTTCACGTATGAATGATGAATTGATTTATGTATGAGATATAAAATTATTCATTTATGGATGATGAAATGATTCATGTATGAGTGAAGAAATAACTCATGTACTAATGATGAAATGATTCATGTATTAATGATGAAATGATTCAGCATGGATGATTAAATAATTTATGTATGAGTGATGAAATGTTTCATGTATGGATGATGAAAGGATTCATTTATGGGTTATGAAATGATTAATGTATGGATGATGAAATGATTCAGGTATGGATGATGAAATGATTAATGTATAGATGATGAAATGATTCATGTATGGGTGATGAACTGATTCATGTAATGATGATGAAATGATTTATATATGGATTACGAAACGATTCATGTGTGGATGGTTTAATGATATATGTATGGTTGATGAAATGATTCATGTATGGATGATGAAATGTTTCATATATCGAAGATGATATGATTCATGTATGGATGATGAAATCTTTCATATATCGATGATGAAATGATTCATGTATGGATGATGAAATGATTCATGTATGGGTGATGAAATGTTTCATATATCGATGATGAAATGATTCGCGTATGGGTGATGAAATCATTCATGTATGGATGATGAAATGATTCATGTATGGGTGATAAAATGATTCATGTATAGATGATGAAATGATGCATGTATGTTTTATGAAATGAATCAAGTGTGGATGATGAAATGACTCAAGTATGGGTGATAAAATGATTCATGTATGAATGATGAAATTATTCATGTATGGATGATGATATGATTCTTGTTTGGTTGATAAAATGATTCATGTATGTTTGATGAATTAATTCATGTATGGATGACGAAATGATTCCAGTATGGGTGATTAAATGACTCATGCATGGATGATGAAATGATTCATGTATGGATGACGAAATGATTCATGTATGGGAGATTAAATGATTCATATTTGTATGATGAAATAACTCCTGTATGGGTGATGAAATGATTCTTGTATGGATATTGAAATGATTCCTGTATGAGTGATGAAGTGATTCGTGTATGAGTGGTGAAATGATTCATGTGTTAGTGATAAAATTATTCATTTATGGATGATGAAATGATTCAAGTATTAATGATGAAATGATGCATGTATGGATGATGAAAAGATTCATGTATGAATGATAAAATGATTCATGTATGGGTGATGAAATTATTCATGTATGGGTGATGAAATGATTTATGTATGGAAGATGAAATGATTCATGTATATTTGATGAAATGATTCTTGTATGGATGATTAAATGATTCATGGATGGGTGATGCAATTATTCATGAATTAATCACGAAAAGTTGTATGTATTGATAATGAAATGATTCATGCATTAATGATGAAATGACTCATGTATGGGTGATGAAATGCTTCATGTATGCATCATGAAATTATTAATGTATGGATGATGAAATGATTCTCGTATGGATGATGAAATGATTGATGTATTGGTGATGAAATGATTATGTATGGATGATGAAATTACTAATATATGGTGATGAAATGATTCACGCATGGATGATGAAATGATTCATGTATGGATGACGAAATGATTCATGTAAGAATGATGAAATAATTCAAGTATTAATGATGAAATGATTCATGTATGGATGATGAAATGATACATGTATTAATGATGAAATAATTCAAGTATTAATGATGAAATGATTCATGTATGGATGATGAAATGATTCTTGTATGGATGATGAAATGATTCATGTGTGGATGATGAAATGTTTCATGTATGAATGATGAAATGATTCATGTATGGGTGATGAAATTATTCATGTATGGGTGATGAAATGATTTGTGTATGGAAGATGAAATGATTCATGTATATTTGATGAATTGATTTTTGTATGAATGATGAAATGATTCATGTATATTTGATGAAATGATTTATGTATGGATGATTAAATGATTCATGGATGGGTGATGCAATTATTAATGAAATAATCACGAAAAGTTGTATGTATTGATAATGAAATGATTCTTGCATTAATGATGAAATGACTCATGTATGGGTGATGAAATGCTTCATGTATGCATGATGAAATTATTAATGTATGGATGATGAAATGATTCTCGTATGGATGATGAAATGATTTATGTATTGGTGATGAAATTATTATGTATGGATGATGAAATTACTCATATATGGTGATGAAATGATTCATGCATGGATGATGAAATGATTCTTGTATGGATAATGAAATGATACATGTAAGAATGATGAAATAATTCAAGTATTAATGATGAAATTATTCATGTCTGGATGATGAAATGATTCATGTATGGATGATGAAATGATTCATGTATGGATGATGAAATGATTCATGTATGAATGATGAAATAATTCAAGTATTAATGCTGAAATGATTCATGCATGGATGATGAAATGATTCTCGTATGGATGATGAAATGATTGATGTATTGCTGATGAAATGATTATGTATGGATGATGAAATTACTCATATATGGTGATGAAATGATTCATGCATGGATGATGAAATGATTCTTGTATGGATGATGAAATGATACATGTAAGAATGATGAAATAATTCAAGTATTAATGATGAAATGATTCATGAATGGATGATGAAATGATTCATGTATGGATGATGAAATGATTCATGTATGAATGATGAAATGATTCATGTATGGATGATGAAATGATTCATGTATGGATGATGAAATGATTCATGCATGTATGATGAAATGATTCATGTATGGATGATGAAATGATTCATGTATGGGTGATGAAATGATTCATGTATGGGTGATGAAATGATTCATGTATGGATGATGAAATGATTCATGTATGGATGATGAAATGATTCTTGTATGGATGATGAAATTATTCATGTATGGATGATGAAATGATTCTTGTATGGATGATGAAATGATTCATGCATGGATGAAATGATTCATGCATGGATGATGAAATGATTCATGCATGAATGATGAAATGATTCATGTATGGATGATGAAATGATTCATGTATTAATGATGAAATGATTCATTTATGGATGATGAAATGATTCATGTATGGATGATGAAATGATTCATGTATGAATGATGAAATGATTCATGTATGGGTGATGAAATGATTAATGTAGCGATGATGAAATGAATCATGTATGAGTGATGAAATGATTCAAGTATTGGTGATGAAATGATTAATTTAGCGATTATGATATGAATCATGTATGAGTGATAAAATGATTCAAGTATTGGTGATGAAATGATTCATGTATGGATGATGAAATGATTCATGTATGGATGATAAAATGATTCATGTATGGATGATGAAATTAATCATGTATGGGTGATGAAATGATTCATGTATGGATGATAAAATTAATCATGTATGGGTGATGAAATGATTCATGTATGGATGATAAAATGATTCATGTATGAATGATAAAATGATTCATGTATTAATGATGAAATGATTCATGTATGAGTGATGAAATGACTTATGTATGGATGTTTAAATGATTCATGTATGGGTGATGAAATGATTCATGTATGGATAATGAAATGATTCGTGTATGGATGAAATATGCTTACCTTTAAAAATGTCCGCCTGGTGGTTTACTCATTGACCCTTATATTATCCTCTTGTTTCTCTCCAATGTTTCATTCCAGTATCCTATTTTCTCTACGAATGTTTAATTCCAGTGTCCTATTTTCTTTCCAAATGTTCAATTCCAGTAGTGTCCTATTTTCTCTCCAAATGTTCAATTCCACTGTCCTATTTTCTCTCCAAATGTTTAATTCCAGTTTCCTATCTTCTCTTCAAATGTTCCATTCCAGTGTCCTATTTTCTCCCCAAATGTTTAATTCCAGTGGGGTTTTTTTTTCTCTACGATTGTTTTTATAATAATGATATATTGCCTTTACTTTTCTTTCTTTAAAGCTTTTCGTCAACTGTCCTAACGAAAACTAAGATTAATAGCAGAAAATCTGCAGGTTGCTAAAATATTTCATAATTATATTAAAAAGAGGAAACCATTACTGACAAATGCATCAACAGCTACGAGTCAAGCTTCATATCAGAAGAACTATGCCGAAGCTTCCTTATAGAATGATATTAAGTGATTAGAACATCGTCCTCGGTTTCTAGAATCATGAGTTCAAATCCGGGACGTGACATACCAAAGACAGATAAAAATGGTACTAGCTGCTACCTCGCTTGGATCTCATAATTAAGAAGTTGCTAGGCATCTTAAGTCTTATTTCTCTGATTATTTCTGTGTATTGGACAGTTTTATGCTCTAAGATATTTATGTGTATTGGACATTTTATTGCTCTCGATTATTTCTATGTTTGGACAGCTTCATGCTCTCTGTTATTTATGTGTATTGGACAGTTTTATGCTTCTGATTATGTTGTGTATTGGACAGCTTATTACTCTCTGATTATTTTATGTATGGCAGCTTCACTGCTCATGATTATTTTGTTATTGGAGAGTTGTATTGCTCTGATTATTCTGTGTATTGAGTTAATGCTCTCTGATTATTTATGAAAAAAAAAAAAAAAAAAAAAAAAAAAAAAAAAAAAAAAAAAAAAAAAAAAAAAAAAAAAAAAAAAAAAAAAAAAAAAAAAAAAAAAAAAAAAAAAAAAAAAAAAAAAAAAAAAAAAAAAAAAAAAAAAAAAAAAAAAAAAAAAAAAAAAAAAAAAAAAAAAAAAAAAAAAATGGATGATGAAATGATTTATGTATGATGAAATGATATACGTATGAGTAATGAAATTATTCCTGTATGGATAATGAAATGATTCATGTATGGAGGATGAAATGATTCATGTATGAGTGATGAAATGATTTATATATGACCGATGAAATGACTAATGTATGGATGATGAAATAATTCATGTATGGATGATGAAATGGTTCACGTATGAATGATGAATTGATTTATGTATGAGATATAAAATTATTCATTTATGGATGATGAAATGATTCATGTATGAGTGAAGAAATAACTCATGTATTAATGATGAAATGATTCATGTATTAATGATGAAATGATTCAGCATGGATGATTAAATAATTTATGTATGAGTGATGAAATGTTTCATGTATGGATGATGAAAGGATTCATTTATGGGTTATGAAATGATTAATGTATGGATGATGAAATGATTCAGGTATGGATGATGAAATGATTAATGTATAGATGATGAAATGATTCATGTATGGGTGATGAACTGATTCATGTAATGATGATGAAATGATTTATATATGGATTACGAAACGATTCATGTGTGGATGGTTTAATGATATATGTATGGTTGATGAAATGATTCATGTATGGATGATGAAATGTTTCATATATCGAAGATGAAATGATTCATGTATGGATGATGAAATCTTTCATATATCGATGATGAAATGATTCATGTATGGATGATGAAATGATTCATGTATGGGTGATGAAATGTTTCATATATCGATGATGAAATGATTCGCGTATGGGTGATGAAATCATTCATGTATGGATGATGAAATGATTCATGTATGGGTGATAAAATGATTCATGTATAGATGATGAAATGATGCATGTATGTTTTATGAAATGAATCAAGTGTGGATGATGAAATGACTCAAGTATGGGTGATAAAATGATTCATGTATGAATGATGAAATTATTCATGTATGGATGATGATATGATTCTTGTTTGGTTGATAAAATGATTCATGTATGTTTGATGAATTAATTCATGTATGGATGACGAAATGATTCCAGTATGGGAGATTAAATGACTCATGCATGGATGATGAAATGATTCATGTATGGATGACGAAATGATTCATGTATGGGAGATTAAATGATTCATATTTGTATGATGAAATAACTCCTGTATGGGTGATGAAATGATTCTTGTATGGATATTGAAATGATTCCTGTATGAGTGATGAAGTGATTCGTGTATGAGTGGTGAAATGATTCATGTGTTAGTGATAAAATTATTCATTTATGGATGATGAAATGATTCAAGTATTAATGATGAAATGATGCATGTATGGATGATGAAAAGATTCATGTATGAATGATAAAATGATTCATGTATGGGTGATGAAATTATTCATGTATGGGTGATGAAATGATTTATGTATGGAAGATGAAATGATTCATGTATATTTGATGAAATGATTCTTGTATGGATGATTAAATGATTCATGGATGGGTGATGCAATTATTCATGAATTAATCACGAAAAGTTGTATGTATTGATAATGAAATGATTCATGCATTAATGATGAAATGACTCATGTATGGGTGATGAAATGCTTCATGTATGCATCATGAAATTATTAATGTATGGATGATGAAATGATTCTCGTATGGATGATGAAATGATTGATGTATTGGTGATGAAATGATTATGTATGGATGATGAAATTACTCATATATGGTGATGAAATGATTCACGCATGGATGATGAAATGATTCATGTATGGATGACGAAATGATTTATGTAAGAATGATGAAATAATTCAAGTATTAATGATGAAATGATTCATGTATGGATGATGAAATGATACATGTATTAATGATGAAATAATTCAAGTATTAATGATGAAATGATTCATGTATGGATGATGAAATGATTCTTGTATGGATGATGAAATGATTCATGTGTGGATGATGAAATGATTCATGTATGAATGATGAAATGATTCATGTATGGGTGATGAAATTATTCATGTATGGGTGATGAAATGATTTATGTATGGAAGATGAAATGATTCATGTATATTTGATGAATTGATTTTTGTATGAATGATGAAATGATTCATGTATATTTGATGAAATGATTTATGTATGGATGATTAAATGATTCATGGATGGGTGATGCAATTATTCATGAAATAATCACGAAAAGTTGTATGTATTGATAATGAAATGATTCTTGCATTAATGATGAAATGACTCATGTATGGGTGAAGAAATGCTTCATGTATGCATGATGAAATTATTAATGTATGGATGATGAAATGATTCTCGTATGGATGATGAAATGATTGATGTATTGGTGATGAAATTATTATGTATGGATGATGAAATTACTCATATATGGTGATGAAATGATTCATGCATGGATGATGAAATGATTCTTGTATGGATAATGAAATGATACATGTAAGAATGATGAAATAATTCAAGTATTAATGATGAAATTATTCATGTCTGGATGATGAAATGATTCATGTATGGATGATGAAATGATTCATGTATGGATGATGAAATGATTCATGTATGAATGATGAAATAATTCAAGTATTAATGCTGAAATGATTCATGCATGGATGATGAAATGATTCTCGTATGGATGATGAAATGATTGATGTATTGCTGATGAAATGATTATGTATGGATGATGAAATTACTCATATATGGTGATGAAATGATTCATGCATGGATGATGAAATGATTCTTGTATGGATGATGAAATGATACATGTAAGAATGATGAAATAATTCAAGTATTAATGATGAAATGATTCATGAATGGATGATGAAATGATTCATGTATGGATGATGAAATGATTCATGTATGAATGATGAAATGATTCATGTATGGATGATGAAATGATTCATGTATGGATGATGAAATGATTCATGCATGTATGATGAAATGATTCATGTATGGATGATGAAATGATTCATGTATGGGTGATGAAATGATTCATGTATGGGTGATGAAATGATTCATGTATGGATGATGAAATGATTCATGTATGGATGATGAAATGATTCTTGTATGGATGATGAAATTATTCATGTATGGATGATGAAATGATTCATGTATGAATGATGAAATGATTCTTGTATGGATGATGAAATGATTCATGCATGGATGAAATGATTCATGCATGGATGATGAAATGATTCATGCATGAATGATGAAATGATTCATGTATGGATGATGAAATGATTCATGTATTAATGATGAAATGATTCATGTATGGATGATGAAATGATTCTTGTATGGATGATGAAATGATTCATGTATGAATGATGAAATGATTCATGTATGGATGATGAAATGATTCATGCATGAATGATGAAATGATTCAGGTATGGATGATGAAATGATTCATGTATGGGTGATGAAATGATTCATGTATTAATGATGAAATGATTCAGGTATGGATGATGATATTAATCATGTATGGGTGATGAAATGATTCATGTATGGATGATGAAATGATTCAAGTACGGATGATAAAATGATTCATGTATGGATGATGAAATTAATCATGTATGGGTGATGAAATGATTCATGTATGGATGATAAAATTAATCATGTATGGGTGATGAAATGATTCATGTATGGATGATGAAATGATTCATGTATGGATGATAAAATGATTCATGTATTAATGATGAAATGATTCATGTATGAGTGATGAAATGACTTATGTATGGATGTTTAAATGATTCATGTATGGGTGATGAAATGATTCATGTATGGATAATGAAATGATTCGTGTATGGATGAAATATGCTTACCTTTAAAAATGTCCGCCTGGTGGTTTACTCATTGACCCTTATATTATCCTCTTGTTTCTCTCCAATGTTTCATTCCAGTATCCTATTTTCTCTACGAATGTTTAATTCCAGTGTCCTATTTTCTTTCCAAATTTTCAATTCCAGTAGTGTCCTATTTTCTCTCCAAATGTTCAATTCCACTGTCCTATTTTCTCTCCAAATGTTTAATTCCAGTTTCCTATCTTCTCTTCAAATGTTCCATTCCAGTGTCCTATTTTCTCCCCAAATGTTTAATTCCAGTGGGGTATTTTTTTCTCTACGATTGTTTTTATAATAATGATATATTGCCTTTACTTTTCTTTCTTTAAAGCTTTTCGTCAACTGTCCTAACGAAAACTAAGATTAATAGCAGAAAATCTGCAGGTTGCTAAAATATTTCATAATTATATTAAAAAGAGGAAACCATTACTGACAAATGCATCAACATCTACGAGTCAAGCTTCATATCAGAAGAACTATGCCGAAGCTTCCTTATAGAATGATATTAAGTGATTAGAACATCGTCCTCGGTTTCTAGAATCATGAGTTCAAATCCGGGACGTGACATACCAAAGACAGATAAAAATGGTACTAGCTGCTACCTCGCTTGGATCTCATAATTAAGAAGTTGCTAGGCATCTTAAGTCTTATTTCTCTGATTATTTCTGTGTATTGGACAGTTTTATTGCTCTAAGATTATTTATGTGTATTGGACAGTTTTATTGCTCTCTGATTATTTCTATGTATTGGACAGCTTCATTGCTCTCTGCTTATTTATGTGTATTGGACAGTTTTATTGCTTTCTGATTATGTTGTGTATTGGACAGCTTTATTACTCTCTGATTATTTCTATGTATTGGACAGCTTCACTGCTCACTGATTAATTTTGTGTATTGGAGAGTTGTATTGCTCTCTGATTATTTCTGTGTATTGGACAGTTTTATTGCTCTCTGATTATTTCTGTTTATTGGACAGTTGTATTGCTCTCTGCTTATTTATGTGTATTGGACAGTTTTATTGCTCTCTGATTATGTCTTTGATTATTTATGCGTACCATGAGAATCTTATTTCTCTTTGATTAACTTTATGTAACTTGCCAATATTTGGGGGGGTATTTTTATGTATCTTGACAGTCTATTTTTATAAGATTATATCTTCTTATTTTAACAATCTTATTTTTCTCTCAATATTACTATTTATTGTGTCGGACTTATTTTTCTTGATTACTTCTATTTATCTTCACGGTATTATTTCTCTTTCATTGGGTCTGTTTATCCTAATATTTTTATTTCTCTTTCTGTATTTCTTTGGATCTTCACTGCTTTGTTCTCTTTTCATTATTTATTTGTATCATGACTGTCTTTTTGTTTTCTTTGTAACTTGACATTTTTATTTTTCTCTTTCAGTATTCAATGTATATTGATAATCTCGATTCTCTGATGAATTCTATGTATATTGAAAATCTTATTTCTCTTTGATTTTTTTTCCATGTATATTGACAATATTTTTTCTCTTTGATTATTCCATATATATTGACAATTTTATTTCTCTTTGATTTTTCTATGTATATTGACAATCTTATTTCTCTTTGATTATTCCATGTATATTGACAATCTTATTTCTCTTTGATTTTTCCATGTATATTGACAATCTTTTTTCTCTTTAATTTTTTCATGTATGTTGACAATCTTATTTCTCTTTGATTATTCCATGTATATTGACAATCTTATTTCTCTTTGATTATTCCATTTATATGGACAATCTTATTTCTCTTTGATTATTCCATGTATATTGACAATCTTATTTCTCTTTGATTATTCCATGTATATTGACAATCTTATTTCTCTTTGATTATTCCATGTATATTGACAATCTTATTTCTCTTTGATTTTTCCATGTATATTTACAATCTTTTCTCACTTTGATTATTCCATTTATATTTTACAATCTAATTTCTCTGATTGTTTCGTTTTGTCTTAAGTATCTTCTCAGTGTTTGCATTTCTCATTTGATTTACACATTTTAATTGCTACTCAGAGATTTCACCAGATATTTAGATACGTGTGATATAAAGGCATCTTTATTTTTGTTACTCTGGACCGTAAATATAAGTTTGTTCTAAACGGGAGATGAAACATTTAGATATCGTTTTATCAGGTATGCGATCTATCCGTAAGACTTCAAGTCAGAAATCACATTCAATTAGGCGATCTATCCGTAAGACTTCAAATCAGAAATCACATTCAATTAGGTGAAATGGCAGGATTGCATAATCTCTAGAATGCATTGTGTTGGCCTATTTTCTTATTATTTTCTACTTGCCTGCATTACCACAAATCGATATGTCTTCCATTCCTCCATCACATTAATGCAATTTTGTTTTAGATCAAATCATTTGACAATATTATCTCAATCTTAATTTTTCGTATTCTAGCTAAAATTAAACTTGATTTTGTAGCCATGTTTGGGCATAAATCTTAGTTTTAAACAATATATTTTATTGTTAGATTAGCACATAATCACCAAAAATAAAAATTGGAATAAAATTTTAGACGTATACATAAATGTCTTTAACACCTTAATCATGTTGGATATCTTGTAATGAACTTGTGTATATATAGGCCCTGCTAATATGTGAACACGTCTTTTCATTTAAATTACAAATTTAGCCCTTTGGTAGGAATGATTTTAGCAAAAGAATCAAAATAATACTTGTTAAAACAACCAGAAGTAGATTTAATTGAAGAAAAAAAATTATACATTGGACTGGAATGGACGAATAAGGAAATATTTAAAATATTAATGAATATTGATTTAACCCAGTCAGTAAAAAAAAAACATCTCATACAGAGACAATTTAAACATGCTGTGCTACCTTTTTCTTTTAAAATAATTAATGCCTTCTATGTAGCGAAATGACTTGGAACATAGCTCGACGTGAGGCATGAAAATATATTTTTTTAATTTGTTCGAAATCATTTGCTTGTAAGAATAACTTTCCGTTTTTCCAGCATTTGTACTGGATGCTTGTAACTTGATTCAATAGAGACTGGCCAGGCAATAAATCTACGGACAGCACTGATTCTGCCGTGGATAATTAGTTTACTATGTGCATTAGCGTCATAATCGACTCATCCGGATATAGTAACCGGCACCTGATCGTTTTAAATCAACCGCTGACTACTATAGACAGCTTAATATAACTTTCACAGCCATTGATCAATAAAGGTTCTTTGCTTTCAAAACTCGATATGGCTGAAAGTTTATTTTTTTCCATAGAAACGTGCCTCGCATTATGAGCGTAAATTATTATGTCACCTTAAAGTTAAAGAGTTTTTTATACTCACTTGTAGCAGACATCAGCATAAATTGAAAGTGTGTATGCTCACTACTAACAATGACAACATAACTTTGACAGCTCGCATACTCACTAATAGCAAATTGTTACATAATTTTGACTGTTTGCATTTGCACTAATAAAAAGTGAAAACATTAATTTTGCAGTCTTCATACTCACTACTAACAAAAGGCAACATAAATTTGACCCCACACAGGAAATTAATTTTTACCTTAGATCATTCCATGTGGAAAGCATATATTATGATATCAGTCAGGTATGTTTAGCAACCTGGACGATCTTGAGAACAATTTTCATTGAATGATTTTAAAGCACACAAAAAATCATTTATTTTTCATTTCGCGTACTGCAAATTCCCCTAAATAAATGCCACGTGAAAATCAAAATTGAGAGATTTCGTGTGACAGTTCTTTTCGTCTTTAAATATTCACGCAGTGGACTGATTTGTATAATGGAATAATTGTCAACGACTCAGTCTTTAATTGGAGAAGGACTTTATTGTTATTGTAGAAATAAAACAGTGACAGTGCTCATACGGAATGTGTGATTTACAAGTTCTTATGGACCAAAGGAAATATAATATTTGACCACGATAGGTGCTGCACATACACGTAAATATGCAGAGCAATAGCAGTAAAACGTCTGTCTGTCTGTCTGTATGATGATCCATAACGTCCCTATAACCCATTGGAAAGTTGCTGCATGTGGAGCTTGTAGCATTTATGTTTAGGAAAATTGAATGTTTGTCCGACCCTGTAGAGCAGCGTGTCTGCATCATCATATATGGTGTATATAAAACAATCTTCTTTGGTGAGCAAGCATGAGTTTCGATTGTCTACAATAATGTCAATAGTATTGGACATTATAATATGACATTATAATATGACATTATATTATATGACATTATAATATGACATTATTATATGACATTATAATATGATGTTATTGGCTTGAAGATTAATATTGAATTCGCCTCTTCTATCGACATACCCATAGTAAGCCGATGTTCCCTTTCGTTACAAATTTTACTGAAATTTAAAAAAAGCCACAAATTACCGTATATATCTTAATGGTTGCACTTGAAACATTTTACTTATATAAAATATTGTAATGTATTTGGCGTACATTATTAATTCAATGAAAAACTGAAAATCTTTGAAAGCCATAAAATTTAGGCCCAAATATTATTTGTTATAGTTTATGAAAATGTTGAAAAGAAAATGAACTCAAAGGAATGAATAGCTTTTTACTCTCTTGAAATATACAACTGGTCATTTGGAAGTCAGTGGATTAAAATTGATAGCATTTAGTTTACTTCATACAAACATTTTTAGCGATAAGTGAACTTTTAATTTGTTTCAAAACACATTTTTAATCGACGATTGATACTTTAGTTTATTTCATGCACTTGTATATACCGACAAGAACATATATTGATATAAAATAATGGTGTTATCATTTTCTTTCGACCTGTGGTGAATATCGAAATGATAAAATCAGACATGCATACACACCCACACATATACACAGACACACATACAAAAAAACACACAGACACAAAGACATATAAATAGACACATTTATGTAAGAAATTGTGCTTAGTATTAAAGCTGTGTCTGCGTGAAGCGGAGATTTTCTTTATTTTGAATTTAAATAAAATTTGATGAATAGTGATCTACATACATTTAAAATTTTTGTCTCTTCTTCGTAGAGAAATTATAAATATAATTAATTGAAGAATTTATTATAATTGTTCTAATAAAACAAAGTGGAAAGAAGAAAATGTAAATTAAAAACGATTGCAATAATTATATATGTATATATATATATATATATATATATATATATATATATATATATATATATATATATATATATAGTTTAATACAAACAATACTATCATACAGGTTAGAGAAATTAAATTCGTACTCTACCGAGTTTCGAACCCAGATCCGCGAGTAAATGGCACCCATCGCCTTGCCTGCACGCACCAACCCATATACCGTCACGACTAAGCACGCATCACCAAAAAATGATGGCACTGAATCGGTGTTATATAAGCCCGTGCGTAGCAGACACACTCGCATGACGACCTAGTAATTAATTCTCATATATATGTACACAGTCGTTCCAGATTCGTCTGGTATATATTTATAATTATATATATATATATATATATATATATATATATATATATATATATATATATATATATATATATATATATATATATATATATATATATATAATCAAATTTGCTTTCTACACAGAATGGATTTACTTCAATATTGTTTTTAATTAAGTAATCTTTTCAATCAAGATAGAGAGGGATGGTAAACAAAAGAAATCATCGTACTGCGATTAATTCTATGATGAAAATCTAAGTACCCGTTTTATAGTGAAATTCTAAGTAAACTTTGTATAATGAAAATCTAAGTACTCGTTTGTAATGAAAATCGACATACAGGTAGACCTTTATTAGATGTCTGGATTCAGTGATAGATAGTTTCAGTCACACAAATACGACATTATAGATAGTTTGAGTCATTTATTCGGCATAGAATTACCATCCTGGCGTGAGTCATGTTTATCTATCGGGTATATAACTTAAAATATAAACAAGTCATCCCTCTTTAATATACATATTACTGCATATCGTATCGGTAAAGAATCCACGCAAAACGATAAGGTTATCCATCCATAAAGATTAGATATCTTACAATGATAATAACAGTTGAGTCATTAGAAAAATTCTATCGGGTACCGTACGATATAAACACATAAATGGTGTATTAATTTATCGATGCGGAACCTTTAAGGCAGTTTGGATCCTATAATTATAGCATAGATGTACTGTTTATAGAAATGAGAGAACAAACTGAGACATATAGAATAAATATTTATTTCGATAATGTGCGCATTAACTAGTGACGAAAAAGACCCCTGCTACGGTATGTTATGCATTCTACATGTATATCATCTAATTGAATATTTCATTGAGCTATCAGAGCAGAATTCAGTTGAGGTCATAGTTCACGACAAATGCTCCCTTGTATGTCACAGTGAAAACTGCTAAATCTGATTCTGTATTTTCTATTAAAATTCCTATTCTTGAATATACCTTTTGCTTCCCTACAATTAAAAAAGACAGCTATTTGAATGTCTAGTAAGGTATTTAATTTTATTTTTATGAAGCTATGGTTTAAATATGGTAATGGTCTAAAATTATTATTTTGACAACCACCCACTTTTTACTCTTAAGAATCATCATGAGAAGTATTAGCAAAGTTAGCAAAAACTTTCTTTTTTCAAAAATCTCTTTTTTAATCACTCTCTCATGATAATAAATATAACAATATCCTTTTTGAGATGTTAGCTGTTTTTGTTGATACCAATTGGTTTTAAATAGCTGACCTTGTCATTTCATTCTGGTTAAAATAGGCACCTCAATGTAAAATAAATAAATAAATAAATAGGAGGTTTGCTGCAAATGTGTGTTTATTTTTAAGCTTAGAATATAAGAAACTATTCAGATTTTGCCATATAACCTGCTGAACGACATGTTAGCGAAGAGTATGTTGGTCAGTTGGTCAAAGGGACACAATTCCCGTCAGAGAATAGAAGGACGTAGGACGGTAATATCAATAGAAGATAAGACTGAATATAACTTAAAATAATTCCACTAAGTTTTTTGTTTTGTTTTAAGAATGAGAAAACGTCTACCCAATTTCAATGTCGCGCTAAGGTTTTATATTTGCAGTGTTTTATTTTTGTTCTCCAGAGTGATGTAGGATATAAACTGCGTAGAAACACTTTGAAAAGATTTCCAAAATAACAGTGCAAAATTAACAATTTATATTTTTAAATATTGCCATGTACACCGAACAGAATAAGAAACATTGTATATGTATCGAGAAAACATTAAATTAGCGACGCGGCTACATGTACGAAATCAAATATTTTAAGTACATGTAATTCCTTATTTTATAATTAATTCCAAAATTAAAAATATATACATTAAAAATTGTACGAAAAATACACTCGATTCCCAAATTTTAATCGTTCATCCTGAATAAGTCAGTGTGAAAATCATTGTTTTAATTAGAAAATATTAATTAAATTAGGGGATTTACGGCTTAGTAACATAAGTAAATTACCGTTATTATTTGCTTTTAGGGAGAATCTGCAAAACTGTAGAGACCCTTTTCTGCCGTAAAAAAATGCAACGGCCGATCTAGGTCTGTGCAGTTTGTTAGGACTAATGTTTAGAATAAACAACATAGACCCTGATCTGCAGGCGCATTATGTTCAGGATCAATGTTGTTTGCAGATTGACTCGTCTTATAAGCGAGTAAATACTGTTTTATATATTTAATTTGTATTTTATTTGTTGACTTTTCTTAATGACTATGTCATGTTTTGTAAAGCTCCAAAATTAATGTCATGCTTTTCCTGCGCATTTATTTTATAAACAGCACAATTAGCATTTCTCTCTCAGTGTGGATTAATATTTCACGACATTCTCAATGGATGTTTATTTGGGTCTGAGTCTAGAACATGAGGCTTCCAATTGGAAATTCCTAAACTTGTTGACAACAATTCATGTTTAAGAGAGGGGGGATGACCTACATCCGGGCTCTATTATTGTGTCTGAGTTTATTATATAATGTTGTTTGCTTGAAAATTTACTTACTCTTGGCTTAACATCAAGAAGCAGAATTAGTCATATTGTTGGGTGTTTTTTTTTTCTTATTTCATGTGGCTGGGTTAATTTATTCAAATTATTATTCACTGTAATGATGCAGAGCTCAATAATATTCTTAGACAAAAACATTAATTAAGAATTAAAGAAAATTCAGGTGCGAAAATTGTTCCGATTACCACAGATTACTCCACCATAGCTTTTTTATTTTGCGTTATATTCTTTTCAACTGCACCAGTTTCTCCATGCAACCTGGCGGCCATTGTACACACTCCATGAAATGCACCTCACTGATCGATCACTTAGTACATATTCATTTCATTTCCTTGTTAAAATATGTACTGAAGCCTGCATGTAATTTAACATCTCAGCACGCGTGGAAGTTCATAAGTAAAGGATTTTTCTCCTTTTTTGCTGTAAAAAAACGAATAACTAATCAGTCATGTCCCGTCATTGTGATGTGCATTTTCAGCTGGCATAATGAGATGCATGTCAAATGCCATTGTGACGTGCATTTTCAATTATTTCTGCATAATGTGCAATATAAACATTTGTTCTTAATCTGTGAATGGTATCATTCTGAATGAACGTTTTCTTTTTAAGGAAAACAAATTTATATTTTTGATCAAACACTAGACTCGCACCAAGTCACCGTTCTCTATATTTTCCCTCATTTTTAAAACTAATTTCTTGTATCTATTGTATTGTCATCACCGGCTCGTCGATAACAGATGCCAGGAGGCATTCATCAGATGTTAATGGAGAACAATATCAGTGGGCACAAACTGAATTTGATTGACAATTATTCATCCAAAAAATATATATTAAACAGGAGACATGGTGCAAATCTAAAGAAACACTTATGTTTTCTCTAGGATTAAAATCTGTGAACGTCTTGATTTAAAATATATTGAAATGTTACGATATTTTAGACCAAAGTTGTTGCACAATACCGCCTGAATATAAATTAAATTACTTCTTATATCTTATTTTAATGTCCTTTTCGTAATTTTGTAGGATACCTCCACAAAATTGATATTACTTTTCAGCTTTACCATTTTGTGGTTTGTTTCTTTCGCAGGTTGATTGACAAATTGCGTTTACGTTGAGGCACATAGATGACATCGTAATTATGTTTATAACTGACACCGTTGAACAAGCTAGAGTTAATATCGACGTCCACCCGCTTCAATGGATATAATTGCTATTTCTCGCTGCGTAAAACTGCCTTATTTTTTCACCCATTAATTACCCAACCACAATATGGCTGCTGTAAAAATAAGACAAAGATTTTATTTACGAACCATCAACGACCTGAGTATTGCATTTCAAGAAGAGATAAATGAGACTTATCAGAGTTAGGGTCAGATGTAAATTGGGGGGGGTCTGTCGTGGCAAGAATACAATCAGCACACCTGGACTCGACGATGACATGTTGAAATGAAGTTTAAGCACTTAATTTGTTATGTGCATACCTGTAAGGCACATGAGTACTGGTTTCAAAAACTAGGGCAAATACCTATCCGCATATTTAACTTTTTTTTTATTATTTCAGCATTCTCTGTTTTTACTAACACATTTTAATTGATCAATAATATTAGTAATGTTCTACCTACTTGTACATTTGTACGAATTTCAGGGAAGCTGCATTAGCTCAGTTCTCAAGAGGCATGGCCGATACCTGTCCAGGTCAGCCCATGTTTACTGCCTCTGCGTCTTTCTAAAAATACATTATACTGAACAAAATGTATTATGCACATTTTCATTGTAATATATGTTTTGTATTCGTATTTATTTCCTGGAGACGACAAATAATGACTTATTAACAGTTAATATTTTCCCATCTATTCATGTCTTATTATTACGAATCCTTATTGAAGATCCAGGAATAGCACTTGCAAGTCTATCTGGTATATATTTAACTCGTACAATAATAATAGAATTCTACCTTGAATTACATAGAAAGAATCAAGAATGGATGGGCACTTTTATGAAAGCTCATTAATTGAGTACCAATCAAGTGTGTCTTCTATATACGACCGTCGACATAGCCTGAGCTTGATCCTTTGGAGACCATATGAATTTAGATGAGGGTGTAAGGAAGCAGTTACAAGTCAGTACGGCCATGTGACTCGCAAACTAGGCTTAGATTTCCAGTAGGATGCTAATTACAATGCAGTCTATTTACATTCTAATCTTTGTTGTTTTTTCTCTCTCTCTCTCCCTCTCTCTCTCTCTCTCATATGATATGATATGATATGATTATGATATGATATGATATGATGTGATATGATATGATATGATATGATATGATATGATATGATATGATATGATATGATATGATATGATATGATATGATATGATATGATATGATATGATATGATATGATATGATATGATATGATATGATGTGATGTGATGTGATAAGATGTGATGTGATGTGATGTGATGTGATGTGATGTGATGTGATGTGATGTGATGTGATGTGATGTGATGTGATGTGATGTGATGTGATGCGATGCGATGCGATGCGATGCAATATAATATAATATAATATAATATAATATAATATAATATAATATAATATAATATAATATAATATAATATAATATGATATGATATAATATGATATGATATGATATGATATGATATGATATGATATGATATGATATGATATGATATAATATAATATAATATAATATAATATAATATAATATAATATAATATAATATAATATAATATAATATAATATAATATAATATAATATAATATTTGCTGTGTTGTCGTATCGTGTCTTATCGTGCCATACCGTGCCACTCAATCACATGAGATCACATCACAGTCCTTAGACTTTGCCCATTGTGTGTGCAGTTTCATATTCTTGATATTATATCATGTGAAAATAGGTGTATGTGATTCTGATTGGTTTAAATAATCCATGAAATTATTGTGCAGTATTATCTTTACTGATTGGCTGCAATCGTGGGGAAAACTTTAAACCCGCCCTCTGATTTGTTGTCAATAAATAATTTGGCCGCCATTTTTTCATTCGTTTCTCGAAATGAATTGGGTGAGAGGGAGGAGTAATTTTCTCTTTTGTCTGATTATGATCAATTTACCACCGCAGGGGATTCTTATGTCATATATAACATATCATAACAAAAAATGTCTAAAACCCGAAGACAATGAACAACAAGTGAAACTAAGGGTATTGCTCATTTCAAATCGAATTTTAAAGTTGGAGTTTGAGTAAGGGGCGGAAAACCTGAAGCATGGAATTCACTCTATATACAATAGTGGTTTAAAGTTAACTTAAAGAAGTAAATAAACTCACCTCTGCTTACAGAAGAATATGACAGACGTTATCCAGCCACTTAATATTTATGCGGTAAATATGTGATACAATTCCAATTCGAAACGAAATTTATTTAAATATTCTGTTGTCTGCTGTTAAAAGTCAAATAGAATAAATATCCGGTCACAAATGCATAAGAGTAACTATGGGAATTTCTGCATCCAGGAAACCTTTCAAATGAATATTGCAACAATGTAAAGTTTTGAAAGAGACATGTTAGGTTACATATACATGGACAATCTACTGCATTCTAATCGGTACTACATCAAACAATGTGACATCACGAGCAATGGATATTTTGTTGAAAAATGATTTTGTTTGTGCCAAAATGTTATGTTTACTAGGAGTTACACTTGTTCTTTGACTTACAGATTATAAAAAGTGTTGTTTTAAACCTGGGTGTTTGCTTGGCCGAGCGGTGTCAAACCCTTGCATGATTCGGCTAGAAGTCATAAATTTCACTTGATTTCAAAGGCTTCCTTACAGTTTTTGTTGTAAATTAGAAAGCTCAATATTTTCTTTATATATATATATATATATATATATATATATATATATATATATATATATATATATATATATATATATATATATATATATATATAAATATATATATATATATATAATTTTAATCTAATCGATGCAATACCAAAGATTTACAACTTTCTAATTGTTTATCAACCGCATATCTGCATGGCTTCTCGTCATCAACTTTCCGTACCATCAGCATTTCACGCCATAAAACTTATACAACTTTCCCTAACACAGAGAGCTATTTTACCTTAGGCAAGTCAAATTATGGTTTTGAGACATATTTAGCCTGCAAAACCGCATCACATTTGCCACCATGCTGACACAAATAGTATCTGCTGACGACGTATTGTGACGACGTATCGTGCTGATTTACCAGTCTCCAATCATAAATACTGTACCTGGAGTCACACAACCAATTACACCACTAGATTTTAATAGAAACTATGGAACGAGAGGGAAACTCATGCGGCTCTGACCTGAAATCACAAAACGTAAACCATGGCATCATTGAAACTCGCTAATACTTGACTCCATGACGTTTTATCCTAGCAATTGGTTAATTATTTCAGGCTAATGAACATTTCCACAGGACCATAATCAAACACTCACAAAAATGAAAAAATCCCTTAAAATGGGTCGCTGTAACCAAACGCGCATACTCCAAATTTATTACAGTTCAATTTACTTTTAAACGTTAATACTAGTTCAACTTTTTGGGGACTATTTATTACGCACAACAAACGAAAGGTGTAGCGTCTGTAAGAATTTACGAAATTATTCGTTCTTTTTGTCTAAGTAATTTCCACTGAATCAAACTATATGATAAAAAGAATCTCAGATGGTCATTAAATTTATGAAAGCAGTTGAATAATGTCCATGTTTCGCTTGACAAGGCTCGCAAATGCTGGACATAATTCAACTCGTTTCATCATTTCAATATTACATCATTATCCATTTCAGATCACACCCACACCCACACACCCCCATATATATATATATATATATATATATATATATATATATATATATATATATATATATATAGTATCCTATCGCAGGATGGTTGGATGGACACACTCACATAACATACATACATACATGCATGCATGCATGTATGTATGTATGTATGTATGTATGTATGTCCATACATACATACATACATACATACATACATACATACATACATACATACATACATACATACATACATACATACATACATACATACATACATACATACATACATACATACATACATACATACATACATACATACATACATACATACATACATACATACATACATACATACATACATACATAAGTTCAGACCAGCACATATTCATACATAAAAGAGTTGAAGAATAATTAAAAGGATAAAAAATTTAACACTAGAAAAAATGAGAACAATTCTGAGTCTATTTATTCTTAAAAGATTTATGTTGATTCTTTGTAGATTGCTGAAAGATTCCTGATGCAATCCATCCAGCTCTTCAACTACAGCCATAATTTTTAGGTCTTTTGTATCGACCATCCTGCAACCTTGCAAATTTGGCAAAACACAAGTTCATTCAGTTCTTAAAGTCCAGAACGATACACACATACGGTGGCTATTGTGTGAGAAACGACAGCACTAAATAATTATTTCTTTACGTCATTTCAAGATACCCGAGCAATGAACTAGTCATTGTTTGGCTTTTAGAAAATATACTTTAGTATATTGCAAATGTCTGTCCAAATCATTTGACATTATTTTTAGCGTATGAAAAAAAAATATAGTTAACTAATGATAGAATTCGGAATACAAACTGATCACAAAAAAGATCTGTGTACGGTACCTCCTGTGTTATAAGATTTTTTTTTACCTACAAGATGAAGGATAATATGCAACAGCCAATTGTCTTCGTCTTCTCTGACTTTATCTTCTTCTTTCTTATTCTCCATTAAACCTCGAACGACATATAAATGTTAATCACTTTCCTCTCAGCATTAAATCCAGATACAACACATGCACTTTAATGCTTAAGGTAGAATTATAAGACATAACTGCTACTGAGCAAGAAAATAGTGTAAGAAACTCAGAGGAGGCACATTTCATTTCTGTTTTTAAGCCATGTGTATCTATATTGTCTTTCTTCGTTCATTCATTCCATCTTTATTTCCTCCTTTCGGAGATTTATGACAGATATAATAAATACAGACACCAGAATAGCATGTACAAGACGTAAAAATACATATATAAAACACAAACTCGTAGATATAAGCATACAAACACACATAAATTACATAGTCATACATATGTAGATAGGAACACATTTTATATGTGGCATTCTGATAGTATTTTCTACCAATAGAATGGATCATTCCTATATTCTCTGAATCAATATAATATATGAGGTACACAATATAATTATCACTTATAAGAACTATTAGCAATTTTGCAATTAAAAATTAAGAGCAGTTATATAGCTACATAATTAAAGCTGTGGAGTCTAATTGTCCTTGAGGTAACCTAGCGGGATAACTTTTAGTTATTTGTCATTGTTTAGTTAGACAAAGAAAAACGTCAGACGCTAGAAAGTATTCCTACTAATTACAAAATTTAAGTAGACTTCCTGCAGAAAATAAGCAGCTGACATCATTTTTCCTCTTGTTTCTCCAAAGCTTATGTATCACTCCTCCCTCCATTTCAACCGATCAGCTATGAACTGGACCGAATGTCATACAACCTTGGGACAGAGTTTCAGCTTGGGCTTTTGTATCTGCCAGTCACAAATGCCTTTATGTCTCACAGTACAGTTTTGTTTTGGAAAATTGTCATCCGACGATGACCTATTGCAGAAAAATGATAATAATTTTACAATAAAGATACAAATAAAAACTAACTAATGATTTTTGTTGAAAGAAAACTCGTAACATTCTGACTAAGGTATTAAAGTTTATTCCTTATGCAACTGGTAGTTTTGATAATGAACCTATACTACCATCTACAACTCTTTTTCATTTTTGACAGAAAAGAGGTATTTTCAAAATGTTCCTGTGAGAAGCCGGTTTAGAGAATCAGTATGTACCTTATTCATCTTGAACGTTCAATAGTACTATAACAAATTAACATAATTTTCATCAACCCTCAACCATGTAGATTTTTAGATATTTACCTCTGTAGCAGATACATGTAATCCGTAACCCAAGTTAGTTGTTAGTTACGCATTTGATCTCCAATGCTATTCTGTGACAGGCAGTCACCATCAAGGCAACCCATTTACAAGCTTAAAACAAATTAAATGTATACCTCATTAGAGATTTAGCTTATGTGTGAATTTATAAATGCTAGACTTGGGATAATTAGGCTCATGCCTTCTACCTTAAAAATTAGAGGGTGTCAAAATACGAAACTATCCGGTGAGACCTTACATGAAGCACAGTATACTAATTGGATTAGAATGCCTCTCTCTCTCTCTCTCTCTCTCTCTCTCTCTCTCTCTCTCTCTCTCTCTCTCTCTCTCTCTCTCTCTCTCTCTCTCTCTCTCTCTCTCTCTCTCTCTCTCTCTCTCTCTCTCTCTCTACGGGAGTATGATGTATGCCTACGCACATTTCGTTAAAATTCTAATATTAGTTTATCTCTCGATGAAAAACGTGACGAAGAAGTTATTTCTGAAATTTACCTAAAGAATAATTTTTTGTCTGAGCATGATAGGCGAAACTTAATCACATTTACGTATAGGTAGTTATCTTCCGAATTATGTACCACAATCCTTCATAATGCACCAAGAAATAAATAAATCTGCTGGCTTTTTGAATCAAAGACAAGCTGAAATCACACTTGCCCGTATGACATAATTTTGAATTGTTCTTTGAAACTTAATGAATATTTACTGCAGTCAAATAAATATATTGCTGATGGCATACAATTTCTTCACTGACGTCATACTTTTTCACTGACGTCACCTAACTTCTTCAAAGACGTCATATAATGTCTTCAGTGATGTCATACATTTTCACTGACGTCACATAACTTCTTCAAAGACGTCATATAATTTCTTCAGTGACGGTATAATTTTTTCGCTGAAGGCATAATAATCTTTCCATTTTACCCGTTTTCTTTTCCCCTTCATCTTGTGCATGTCATTATAAAAATGTTTGATGGCCGGATAAAGCTTTCAATGTGGTTAATTGCACACCAAAGTGCTATGTGATTATAATGGCAAAAGGTACAAAATTTATACTTTAATAGCACGATTAAATCACAGAAGTTGTTTTCTCTTTCAGAAGTTATAGTATTAAACACTGAAAATGAAAGGAACCATACACAAGAAAAAAGTCTGATTCTGAAACTATGAAAGTAGTACGAGTACTCACTACCTTCTGTCAGTAAACTGTTTCCAAATGTTCGTCACTAATATCAAATTTTACACAAGATGGTAACATCGAACTATAAATACAATCTTCTCAGACAAACAAATAATTACTGCAATGGCGATTTAATCCCGCTGTTTTATCATACGTCACACATGGCTTCACAAATATAAATTTTCAGGTTTTTGACACGTGCTAGAACCATGTGGCCAGTGGAATCCCGACGATATTCCAGTGACTTGTACATATATATCTAGTAAGAAACTGACGGGGTAAGAAGAAAAAAAAATTACATTTATTCCTTACCACATCATCCGATATGTTGTCTTAATTTTCATTTAATGACAGCATTTAATCGTTTTAAAGTGACATTTAGTGCGGCGAAGTACTAAAAGTAGTCCTTTAAGTGGCTTCGGATGTCCTTGTTGTTTAATAGGACTTTGCCTGAAAATTCATAAATCAGCCAGAATGCACCTGACAAACCCAGTCCAGATAAGATAGATACGAGCATATCCCAAGTAGCTGGAAAAGTCTCAAACTGCCTTTTACTTTTTGGGTTATTTTAACAAAAACATGGTACAAAAGGTGCATATATCACAGAACTGGCAGTAGATGTGGACAAAATGGGGATACAATACACAAATGTCCGAAAAATCAAGAGATTCAGCCGATGATGAAACAACAACAACAACAATAAAGTTCTATAATAACAACAACAAGTATATTCCCAAGCACAGAAAACTAACAACAGACAAATCTAAAACAAATACCAAATCCACAAGAGGCAGCAGCAAGAAGTGATCATTTTCAAATCCCACAGCAACACCAGCAGCAATATGAAACAAAAGCCCTCAAAAACCAAGAGACTTAAAAGTACCAACGATGAGACCGAAACAGCAAAAATAAATTGAACCCTCTAGCTCTAGATGGCAATAAATAATCACCAAGCAGATGAAAAGAAACAACAACAACAACAAACACCAAATTCACAAGAGCATTCGAGAGCAGTATCACAGGAAATATTGAAAGCACCAGCAAGAAGAAAACAATTAAGAGAGTATCAAAATCGATTCATACAACAACAGCATCAACAATATGGAAAAAGTGCAAAAGAAACCAAACTACCAAGCCTAAATCAGAATTTAAAGCCTGCCATAACATTAGCAACAATAGATTCTAAAGCAACAGGAACACGAAAAAATGATCTAATAGAAACAGTAAATGATGAGAACGAGAGAGAAATCAAAAGAGAAAAGAGGAGAGCAAAACGAAGGACAAAGAACGAAATGGAGAAACATTACAAAAAAGCCATGGGAAAACATGTTGAAGAAGATGAATGTCTAAAATAAAAAAACAAAAAACATTTTTTAAAAAACCCACAAAACAACAAAAAACTCAGTAGATAACCGATAACACAAAAAAGGAGAATATCCAATAGCATAATTATTACATAAAGGGCAGGAGGGCCTCCCTAATGGCCTGAAAAGATCAACAAGGAAGAGCCCCCTTCATAAAAAAACAAAAGTTCTTAAACTGCCGTTCTGGTTTAAATGAGTATAAAAATTGGTTTTGTGAACGATCTTACATTTCAATGTAGTTGTTTGGAATTTGAATTTCAAAGCGTTTGTCAGGAATTTTAATTTTCTAGGGGTTGCTTATAACTTCAGTTTAAAATTGGTTATTGAGAATTTTAATTTGCAGGGTTTTTTTGCGAAATATAGTTGCCATGGGGTTGAGAATTGTTACCATCTTATGTTTTATTGTGATGGACTGAGGAAACAAATCGTCTCTGTACTGTTCTGTCAAAGTTATATTGAGAGATAAATGATATATAAACAAGGCAATTATTCTAAAAAACACTTTTAAATGTTTCAAGATTGTTTTAAACGTACTTAAAAATGTGATTATACTACATAGAAAAAAGCTTAAAACACTATAATTGGATTAAAAATCAGGGCAATATCATAAGATTTTGAGAAGTGTTCATAATACAAGGACAATTGTGCTTTGATGGAGACAAAACAAATTAATTACACAAAACAATTTAAATAAAGGTTTGAACTTAATTATGATAAAATTATTCTGACACTCGTTCTTGAGAAATAAAGTCTTAAAATATTGATCTGCCATGACACAAACGAAGTAAACTGCCCGAAAATCCACGGGAACATATTGAAAGCAATTTCATAGAATTTTTTGCAAATATGCATGGACAGAACGTCAGATAAGTAAACTTAACTTTGTAGACAAATAGAGACTTGAGTTCCACGTGCTGCAATTGCTAAAAGAAAATGGCGATAAACAAGGAACTGTTGGAGATGGAAAAGTACTTTGAAACAAAAAGAATAGAGACAAGTGAAGGATCCTTTTCACAATCTTCGTATACAAAATGGACGCAGGAGATCGACATGTCTGGAATACCAATGGAAAGACGACCCACAATGTCAATGGTAATGGCTGCGCTTTATTTATAAAATAGACTTCACCAAAATTATCAGAAGTGCTGAATAGGAGGGGAGATAGACCGTGCATCTTGATGCCAATAGGAAATAAAACAAATGATACCATGTGGGAAAATATAAATTGCTGGAGAAACAGTAATAGGTAAAGAGCCAGGGACCTTCATAAGAAAAATAGAGAAGATAAAAGAAGAACTTCATATATTAGATCTGCCCTTGGAAGCGCTTCGAAAAGAAGTTTCAAGGTAAAACTACAAAAGCCAGAATGGATACCCACCCGGGATATACCATACAAAATATATAATGATCCTTGAAATATGAAAAGACAAGATCAAGACGATGATAACATTTTTTTACATGGTTTTCTGGTAAAGATGTGTTGTACATGGTACAGACACCACAGGAAAGCCAGTAAATGTGGAAAGGTAGAACACACACCAAAGACATATCCAGTACCAGCAGAGCTGGAAACACAACAAGTGACACCTCATATTAGTCAACTAACGATCTATCCGAAAAGAGTAAACAACAACAACAAACAGAAAAAGAAGGATAAACAACAGGAGAAACACCAGCACAATTAACAATATATCCAACAACACAAAAGCAAACAAGAAAAAGAGAAACAACAACAAAAAACAAGCACAAGAGAAATCACAGATATAACCTTATTAACAAAAGAAAGCACAAGAGAAACCACAAAAGCAAATCCAACAAAACTCTAGCGGCAACAAAGTAACACAAAAATCAGAAACTATGACAACATACTTCATGGAATGGAGTGTTGAGCAGAGAACACCAAGACCAAAGAAAAAGGCCAAAAGAAACCTTCATAAACAACCAAAAATAGAACCCGAAAAGAGGAAGAATTATTGTAAACTGAATTTGGAGAAGAGCTATAGGAAGATAATGTATGCAGAGACGTTTTAAATATACGAAAAAACAAAAAGATCCTTAAGGAACAAAACACTATCATGCAAACACTAGCAATTTGTTAGGCAACATATATATAACCAAACCCAAAAATGCAAATGGATATAAAAAGCCAAACATATGAATAGAGAGAAAACACAAACAAATTTTATGCCATATAGCATTTATCAATACAGAATACAACGCCTTGAGGCACCCATACAATTAGATAGGGGACATCCATGTAGTTGAAGACAAAAAAATATAAAGGGACAAGCCCCACCCCACACAAAATTTACATTAAAGAACTCTAAAGAATAAGGCGTAAATTAAATACTTCACACTATACTGTGTAGGCTAAGATTTGGCCAAGAAATGATTGACATTGGTTCTTTGTGTTTCATGGAGTACGTAAACGAGAAATGGTGTCTGGAAGATAACTTCTTCTCGACACGAATATAGTCGTACACATTAATTAAGCTTCTCAATCGGAAGAAGAAATGATAAGCTGGAAATTAAAGGTTAGCAGTTGGAGAAAGGATAAACATATCCAAGGCAAGTGCATTATGGTGTTACTAAGATTGGAAAAAAAAACATTTAGTGTGTAGCACGCCAACATCAACTATCTCTTGATGATTGTCTTGTCTGAGAACTTCCACTTAAACGTCATAAAACCTCAAACCTCAAGAAAACTTTACATTTATAATCTAAGGCAGAAGCATAAGTTAAAACGCCTTAATGATATATATATATATATATATATATATATATATATATATATATATATATATATAATTATATATATATATATATATATATATATATATATATATATAAGCAACATCAATGAAAACTGACATGGCAATTAAAGTGTTTTTATAAAGCAATTTAATATATCTACATTATTTGTATATCAATTTGATCAGCTGATGGCGCAATACTAGGCATATATAAACATTCTAGCAACCGTCTACAGATGATTCTAAATGAATGATGAATTTTCACACACATTAATCATTAGTGACGTCTGAAAATATCGATTAAGAGCATTAATAATCATTTTTAAATGAACTTAATATGGTACACAATTTCATCATAATCCTTTCTGAACTCTGTTACTCCCTCTCATGTATATATGGCCTGAGGATGGACGGACAGAAACAGAAAGAGAAAGAAACAGACACAGAGAGATAGAGAAACAGATTTATATATTCTTTTATATCTTCGTGGAAGTTCCTTATATGAAAGGTGGGGGTAGATAGACGCGAGTCGAACATAACGTGCTATACTGATGGTCTAGAATTTTATAAAACTATGCAATTTAAGCAAAATTTAAATTATACTGGAAATTCTACTTAATTTGGAACGGACAATACTTTGGTGAACAGAGTAATTCCAGCTGAAATGATACATGTCGAACATGAGACCGCTATTACTTTTTGAAGGTATTTAGACAAGTGAACAATTGTGCTCGCAAGTTCAAAATTAATCATCGCCTTTAATACACAAATTCATTAACTTCGTTAACAATTTTTTCACTGAGTTGGAAGGGAATTATTTCCTTCGATCTGTAGGACCTGGCATGCACAGAAAGAAACCGCATGGACAAGCATAGCAAATAGTAACAAAATGCCATTCTAAATGAACTAGTCAATCGCCACTTATCCACTCAATGGTCCCTTCTAGAGAATTGCCTTAGGGTTTGTTGTCCTCCCTTTCAATGCCAATTTAACACAATAGGAAACACAATTAAATGTCACAATGGCCAATATCAACTGTCCGAAAGCGTGATTGCATTGCATATTCATCGTTATACGAAGGCATAGAAGTGAGAGCTAATCAAAGGAGTTAAATTAGATGGTCGGAAAGAGTTCATTTTGGCGTTATGATTACTTAAGCAGAAGCTGACGTCAATGTCACTAATATCAAACACCAAGACCTGTTGCCTCGGGTAGTTTACACTCCTTCAATCGGCGACATTCGTATAGGAAGGTTTCGAGAGTGAGCAAGTAATTTTAGAAACAGCGTGAAAGTAAACGTCAGCAAGGTCGAATTGGCCACGCGCATTGGTAGCTTCCAGATGGTCTTCCTTTTATTGCAGTTCACTTTTACCTTGTTCATAGCTGCAGAGATGGGGGGGGGGCTCGCTCTAAATCAATGATGTTTGTTCTTGCAGAAAGACGATATGCAGAAAATATTTAACTTCCTTTTTATTGCCCCAGTTCGTTCTCTGACAATAAACCTACGTAAAATGATAATTAATGGAATTATTATTGGGATTTATATGAGATTGAATTTCGTTGTACTTTACAGGCCAGCATAAACATTTACATAGCCATTTCTTAGTCATGTGACCAGCTTAAAGTAAAGGGAATGAGTCGTATATAAAAGATATCAAATAAAAGACATTTAGACTTAAAACTCAACATTTAAAATTTGTCGATGAAGTTTAATGAATCGAATCTAAGGAAAATTAAAGAGGCCATATCTGCCTATCACGGTAATATATTTGACACGTATTAGGTCATTATATTTGACAGGTATTAGATAAATATATTCCACAGGCATTAACGATACTGGACAACTTCTCTGAAATAATTTACTAATTTATTGATGAGGTGGGTCACTGATATAAAGTGCAATTTATGTCACATTTTTCAAGCTTGTTTGTTATGGATCAGTCTTCATCATCATTTTGCCTTTTGCGATATTTCAACCGATTTCCTTTAGTATTTTGTAGCGATGGAGAGCAATATTTTGCTTCAAAGGAAATTATACTGCAAAGAATTTGCTAGATGACGAACCAGGATTAGGAAGCCAGAATATAAATCAATAAATTATTTTGGTAATATACAGTAGTGAGAAGCGTTGTTGGTAGAGACTCCAGACTTTATCTGAAGAAGTTACGTCATTACTTACCTGTTCTCACCGGCATCACACTATCTAGAACCAATGGGAAAATTTTGAATACGAATAATGCTGGTAGTGACACATTAGATAATATTTGTCGTGAGTTTCTGTATTTTGCTGTTCACTTTAGAGCACTGGTAGAAATATTGAAACCAATGACTTGTCGTGCAGTTATTTCATACTAATTTTTTTAAAAAAAAACTGTCTTGCTTGATAGGTTTATTTCATATATATATATATATATATATATATATATATATATATATATATATATATATATATATATATATATATATATATATATATATATATATATATATATATATATATATATATATAGTGTGTGTGTGTGTGTGTGTGTGTGTGTGCACTAACATTTACGTATAAGCTCTAAATTAAGGACAGAAAATGACACCATCAGAACAACCAATCATCGAGACATTTGGTAAGCAAACCAAAATTATTAATGGTTTATTCCATACCGAACAGTGGCGTCACTAGTTGGGTGCAGAGGGGGGGGGGCGAGTTGTGGACAGCACCGGGTGACACCATCAGATGGTATGACACCAAAATGACTGACTACAAAATTTTTGAATTTCTGTGTAGGAACGGGTCCATGTAGATGACACCATGAGTTACCGCAAATGACAATTCTAACAATTTACCAGATAACTTTTAAGACAGTGATATGCGTTGTAGTTGTGTGGGTATCGCATAATCCTTCAGAACGCAATATTACTCTGCCTTTTATCTAATTCATATTAAGTTTTATTAGGATGATATGAAACATTAAAAAGTGCTACCATAATTAAAACATAATGCCCATATATTTACCTTAATTTAAGTTTAAAGTTTAAATTCCTCGTAGATATATTTTAGAATTTAATCCAGATCTTTAAGTTTTTCACTCAGAGGATGTCGATCAACTTTAAGCACACGTTTCGGGGTCAAAATAATTACCAAAATAATAACTTTGAATAAGTGCACGTTATGAATTAAATGGGATAGGTCATTCATAGTATACTCGCCCGAATGCCTGGATTGGCGGTATGTGGGTGGTTTTGTTCACACTATGGGTACATAGAACTAAACCCCCAATTATATAATGGCAGGCTGTTTGTGCATAAACAAACACAACTGTTAGTCTCCTTTGCACGCACTCCCGGTGATCATAAAGCTAATATTATGCTACATATGTTTGCTTTAAATTGTATGCTGTCATAATAAGAAAAGCAAATGCGACATTTAAAATATAACGGAGTCGTAAAAGCAACAATGGTGAGTTTTCGTGTCTTATGGTTAACTTTGCCCACCTGTTGGCAAAGATTTTTGTAAGTGATAAACACGGAAATTTAAATTTACTGGGTTAATGGAATGTGTGTTTAAAGAAATTTGATAAGAAATAAATGTCAGCAAGTGCCCGATCTCTTCTACATATGTGATTTAAGCCCTCTAAAGAAATGAATGGCATTTGTGCAAACACAATCATGCAAGTTACAAGACAAAAGCCTTCTGTGTAGTAAACAGATGCCGCTGAGCAAATGCCACTTAAGGATCTCGTAATTAAGATTTCGCCCGAAAAGAAATGCATCTACATGGAATTTACTTCTAAATCAAACACTTGATACCGTGTATTCTTTTAAGGAATCTTGATGTTTCATTAATTTTAAAATACCTTTATCTACCACTATATCCCATTAGGCCATAATGCATTTGGCATATTTTTATTTCGATGTCAAATCATATTCATTTTTACAGTTATGTTATACATATTTTTCTAACGAAGAAATACCAAATAGAGAGTAAAGTTATCAAATATAACTTTAAAAAATGTAGTAAATGTTTGGGTATAATATTCAAAAATTATTCATAAGAAATTGACAAATGAAAGCAATAAAAATGAATCCGATGATAAGGTAGTGTATAGTATAATCATTGTAGTGTATAACAATGATTGGCTGGAAATTCCTAATTTTCCGAAGGCCACTACAGTGAATCTCCTCCATTAACTCAGGTGGTGATGGCGTACCCATTTTATTTACAATGCGATGTTCCATAAACTATTCTTACATGAGAAAAGAACAGAGTTGGAATTAGGTGAAAACCTTGTTTTATATAAATATTTCTATTACTGTTCAGGCAAGATGGAGAAAACGCTATGACTGTATGTCAGTGTTGTTATTTGGCGGAATCGAGTACTTTTCTGAAAAAAAATCCCCTTAACTATTATAATAAAATAGTTTATTATCATCGTTGTCGTCGTCATCGTCATTTAATTATAGAAGACTGTGCCATCATGGCCAGTTCTAATTTTCATTATTATTTATGCACTTATTGAAAATTAATGAATTAACTGAAAAGTAAGCTTAATTACATTGGTTTTCGTTTGCACCGGTGCAAAAAAAATTATTGCTCACACTTTGAACATTACAGATGAAATTAGGTAATTTAGATGAAGTAATTTCAGTGTAAAATTTATAACTTTTATTATCGTACACATATCGCCGCCATGTTCTTCTAACGCGTCAAGCGTCTATGACTACATTTACAATAATTTCTTGACTTAGTTTTGATACATATTTATAATAACAAGTCTCTTTCTTAGGATCGATTTCAAATATTTCAAACTTCAAATAATTTCTTAAGAAAATATACTTAAATCTTACCCTTTAAACATTATTATTATTATTATTATTATTATTATTATTATTATTATTATTATTATTATCATTATTGCTATTATTATTATTATTATTATTATTATTATTATTATCATTATTATTATTATTATTATTATTATTATTATTATTATTATTATTATTATTATTATTATTATTATTATTATTATTATCATGATCATTATTGTTATTATTATTATTATTATTATTATTATTATTATTATTATTATTATTATTATTATTATTATTATTATTATTATTATTATTATTATTATTATTATTATTATCATTATTATTATTATTATTATTATTATTATTATTATTATTATTATTATTATTATTATTATTATTTTGGCTCCGTCCTCTTTCTATATACTATGAAATACTTATCGCTATCTAACCGATTCAAATAGCCAATGGATTAGAAGCAATAGACAAAAATGAGTGCCTACCTTATAAAGTAACCTTATCCCTGTTCAAGACTCACGTGCTTTTCATGCATCCGTCATGTTTCTTGACAGATTAATTTATGTACCGTTTAAAACTGATTGCCAGATTTAAATCCCTGGTGTTGATAATTAGTTCATCATGTGTACTGAAATTAAGCGCCTTGCTTCCGGAACACGTGAAAACCACCTGAGTTTGAATGTTCTCAGTCATGAATATAAAAGCAGGTTTGTTTTGGGGGTATTTTGTCTTTTTTCTTTCTTATATTTTTTAACACTTTAAAAAAAAATATTCTTTGATTGCATTTTTTTATCTTGGTGGGGTTTCATATATATATAAATAAAGAGAGATAGATAGATAGATATATATATAGAGATAGATAGATATATAGAGATATATATATATATATATATATATATATATATATATATATATATATATATATATATATATATATATATATATATATATATATATATATATAGATATATATATATATATATATATATATATATATATATATATATATATATATATATACATACATACATACATACATACATACATACATACATACATACATACATACATACATACATACATACATACATACATACATACATACATACATACATACATACATACATACATACATACCTACATACATACATACCTACATACATACCTACCTACCTACCTACCTACCTACCTACCTACCTACATACATACATACATACATATATATATATATATATATATATATATATATATATATATATATATATATATATATATATCTGATCATTATATATATCTGATCATTATATATATATAATGATCAGATATATATATATATATATATATATATATATATATATATATATATATATATATATATATATATATATATATATATATATAATGATCAGATATATATATATATAATGATCAGATATATATATATATATATATATATATATATATATATATATATATATATATATATATATATATATATATATATATATATATATATAATGATCAGATATATATATATATAATGATCAGATATATAGATATATATATATATATATATATATATATATATATATATATATATATATATATATATATATATATATATATATATATATATATATATATATATATATATATCGTGCTTTTATATGATATGATATTATGCGGTGTTGTTAAGTGATTTTGCGCGGTTCTTGTGCTATTACATAAGTTCCTGCTCTAATACTTGATCTTGTTTTCCAATTTATATTCAATTTATGAAAATTTACGGTTTGAGTTTCGTGGTAAAGTTACTGCTTGACAGTTTGAATGCTACATGAATTTTCTTTAAACCTAAAAAACTGCAAACCAGAAAATGTTTTGCTTTCCTAACGTTATTTTGGATTGCTTCGTATAGATGTAGTAAGTCTTGCCTAATTACCGATAAAGCTGATGAAATTCCTTTATAATTTATCCAGAAGCTGTTTGCATGAAGTAGTCAGTGGCTGGACGCTTTTCATATTTTTCAGACACTAAGGTATGGATTCCCACGTCACGACGCTGACTGATGCGCTCTTTGATCTAAATTCGTCTGATAGATTAAAAAACATGCACGAGATGAACTAAGCTTAAGAACATTGTTTCAAAACTGCACAGACTAGAAAGTAGATTGTAAAACGATTTTCTCTTTTAAAGCACCTAATTAGGAACAAAAGACTAGAGGGTTGGACATATTTAAAAAGAATTATAATTTATGTGCCATTTCCTTTTTTCTTTTCTCTTATAGTTGCTACCAAGTACACATACGGCTGTGGTATTCGTCGCTTACTGAAACTTTTTCTGTAGTCTGAAACAGCAGACAACTTTAGTTTTTCTCGCAATCTAATTCTATCGCTGATTTTGATTAACCAATACTCTGCCGATCGGCTACTGAAAAGTATTATGTAAATCAACCATTTCACCACGATTTCAATATCGCGTGTCATTCCTTAAATTATTGTCATAATCTTCAAATGAAATCAGCATAAAGCCAAGGAAGGTTACTCTGCTGAAAGTTAAACACAATTACATCGTTGGATCTTACTTTGCAGAGAAATGTAAATTTTTATTTTGAACACCTTACATCATTGCTGATAAAAGAAAGCAAACCAAGTAGATTTTTTCACTCCAGAAACTGTTCAAGACAAAACTTGGGACCGCCATTATAGTAACAAAATTAAGGTGACATTATATTTGGATGCAGATTAAATAATGTGAATGATTGTATTTATGACAGTGTATATTATAGTTCCATCAACAATAACCCCAATATTAACTCTTAAAATAAAAACAATTAAGGTAGAAAATAAACAGCATATCTGGTGACTTTGTATCCTCCGCATACCGAGGTGAGGTCAGTAACAGCATACTGCAATGAAATCTGGCCTGGACGTTTTCAGCCCGGTTATATAGTTAATGGGAATACGTCGTCATCTTTATTTCCTTCGGTAGTTGATTGCATGATATAAATCATCTGAATACAATCAATAAATAAGTAACAAAATACAAAAACGAATAAAAAACACAAACATTGAACAAAAATTAGAATACAAATTCTAACATTATATCAATCATTAAAGATTCAGCTGCGTAAGTTACGAATTTCATAATCTTATTTTCAGAAGATATAAACTGCATGACAAAGTATGCTGCATACACAAGGAAGGTGTAGGTCCAATAACTAAAACGGACTGTGGGATACATTCCAATAGCCCAAATGGACAATGTAGGATACATTCCAATAACTCAAACAGACTGTGGGATACATTCCAATAGCCACAACGGACTGTGTGGGATACTTTTTTTAATTAACTGAATTACATTACGTATAGTACAATAAAAAACACGGTATCATGATAAATTGTGTACAATATACCCCCAAAAAATAAAAAAGGTACGAATCACATATGCATGTATATGTAAATCAAGGTAAACGAAATACGCAGGTTAATTCACAAAATATCTCCCTAGGTAGAAAAATGATATATACGTTATCAAGGGCTACGATATGAAGATACAATCAGACGTTATTCAATACAAATTCGGGTTTAAGAAATGGTCAGTCAAAAATATTTAGAAGATATCGGAATACAGGAACAAATTTTCGTCTCAAAGTTTAACAATTTAAGTAGCTAAATTACTTTAAAACTATCATTCTGTGTATTCCTAAGTTCAAGAAATTTAACCATATTTGGACGTTTTCTAAAATATTTCTTTTTATATTTAGCCCTTAGGTATTTCTACAATAAAAATTCAAGTGCAAAACAAATTTCATCTTCAAAGACGTTATAAAATGAACGAAGATTATCTTTAAGTAGAGTTTAAAGTTTCTCTCATCTTCAACTTCGAGTTCGTGAGAATATATTCTAAATTTAGCAATCACTTTATACATTTCAAAGAATAGATGCTGTCAAAAAAATTTCTGTCCCGAAATTTGAAATATTTACATAAAATAATCTTTGATGTGATCCATATAATTTTTGGATTAAATCGTCCAGCTTCATACAATACTATTCTACCATTCCTGGCATTTTCTCTCTCTCTCTCTCTCTCTCTCTCTCTCTCTCTCTCTCTCTCTCTCTCTCTCTCTCTCTCTCTCTCTCTCTCTCTCTCTCTCTCTCTCTCTCTCTCTCTCTCTCTCTCTCTCTCTCTCTCACTATATATATATATATATATATATATATATATATATATATATATATATATATATATATATATATATATATATATATATATATATATATATATAGATTATATATATATATATATATATATATATATATATATATATATATATATATATATATATATATATATATATATATATATATATATATATATATATATATATATATATATACTTTATTCTAATTTGGTTTATCAATTCGCAATTACAGTTTCTGAAACGTACTGTCATTTAGTGAAAACTTCCATTCTAGAAATTTCTAACCTCGGAATCAAGACTGTACCTTTAACTCAAATTCAGTTAAACATGTCGACATTAATTATGATCTGTATGTTGACTTTGCACTCGTTGAGAAATGTTAGCCAAGTACTCTGTTGCTTATAAGGTAAATGTCACTGATCAGGTACACTATAAACCTGATATTTTACAAGGTCAGGTACAAAATATAAATGTATATCAGATATAATCTTTAAGTAAAGGCAGGAAAATTATAAAGTAAATATACATAATAAAGAATTCAAAATAAAATTAAACACTCCAGTATCTTCCTATAAATCATCAACAGACACTTATAAAGAAATGGCATTCACCACGCATACAAGAAAGTTCAGTTTAACAGTTTAACACATGATTTTTGACTTGTCATTGCTTTACATCGATTTAATTACGTTGAGAATAGTTCACTTTAAACCAAGCGCTATTAATTTTTAGCACACGTTATCGCATGTTTTGTAATCAAACGCTTTCGTGAGGACAATAAACTCACAAAATATTTTACCTTGACAAATAATATATGCAATTAGCCCAGGTAAAAGAAAAGACATTGTCGGTTGTACTCACTGTTTCTGAATCCTGCTGAGTTTCCATAAATAGCCGATATTTTACGCCAATCATTAAGTTATTATTAAGCATACATCTGAATAATTAACCTTTATAATTATTAACATTTTATACGCAGCTGTTATACTACAGACAACATTTCAGTAAAGTAACCACTTTTAATTGTAGAATTTAAATAAATTGCTGATTTTTTATTTCAATAATATCTTTACAATAGTAAAGAAACTCATTATTAGTCATATCTCTACAAGCAATGTTGTCTAATTTTCTTTCATGAAAAGTGTTTTTATTTAATTAATTAAACAAGATATTAAACTCTCTTTTATGTATATTTTAATAAAGTGTATAACATCTACATATTTGTATTAAAATGATCATTAGAATTTTTAACAGCGTTTACAAATATTACAAGAAGTCTCCATTGTGACATCCGAGGATTTAGAATTCGCACTATCTTAATTTTTTTAGTACAGCTTAGAATCAATAAATTTTGCTCTTTTAAAGTTTAATGGTTTCTGCGCTTTATGTTCATGTCTGTACTTTGTAGACTAATTTCAGAGTCTGATCTTGCACTTCTCATTTCTTTTCTTCTTATTTTGGCTTCTTGTCTTTTTACAACTCGATAATTAATTAATTAACTCATAAAGTTGTCCGTTTGTCTTGACATATATCATTAAACCAAGGACTATATTTCTAATTATACTTCTCCGTCAAACAGGTAAATCCAGGTATGGACCAAAGGGTTAAATTCAAATACAATATGTTATGTAGAACATATTTTACCGTATGTGTAAATAATTGTCTCGATATTATCATCGATAATTATATTCCAGTAAACATTTTAACAGCCATCACTTTAATCTAGTAAATATTTGAACAGAATTAATATAAATGGAAATCAGAATGAAGCCTACACCTTAACCATACACATTTTTGGGAATATTTCTGAAGTATGTCCACAGTATAGTAAATATCATTTATAAGATGGAACTATTATAAATTACGCAAACCGCTATACAATTATTAAAATCAGCAACAGGGAGAAGGAAACAAGAATTCACCCGCATTAACAATATTACTGGCAAAATGAATATAAAGTGTACCTTTTGAAAAATAATTCTTTCAAAATGTTATCTTGTTGATAATTTTATTATATGCATCGTAAAGCCAGCATGATTTACATTATTACGAGCTTTTTGCACCTGCAGTATTATATAGAGAGAATGTAGATATACATTGATGTTGGAAGATTAAAAGTAGTCCTTGTGCAAAATTCAGAAACGTTTGTCTGCATTGCTAATATGAACATTCCATAATAATGCCCTGGGTTACTATTGAAAGGAATCAAGCAATGGTAACGTCACAATGTTGGATAAATGTTGACACTTGAAGAAAAATTCACTGGGAAAGAACAATTAACACACACACACACACACACACACACACACACACACACACACACACACACACACACACACACACACACACACACACACACACACACAATAAATTACCAGTCACAGGTACAATTTCAACCTGCAGTGTACTAGATCGGATGCAAGGCTTATCTGATCTAAGTTGATATTACTGTTTTCTAAACTGATTATTAAGACTGATTTATCAATACCTTTGATCTTATTCATTATGCAATCAGAGTAGAAAATTTGCTATCCTAATGTCAGAAAATTGATATATTTCATCTGGTTAAATTTTTCGTGTTCACGCTATTTTCTAAGATAAGGTTGCTTTAGACAGCCGCAACAACAACAACAACAACAACAACAACAACGTCAAAATCAACGTGCCCAATAATTCATCGGCCAAAAGTGTTAGCATAAAAAAATGACTTTTGACTTGGTTTTAATTTTCATGTATTATCTTCCTCAGCTAGTCAATACATAGAAAGAATACACTTTCTAAATCGGACACAGCATGTATGATGCAGTCTTATTAACAAAGTAAATTAGGCATTTCCAGTTTTTTTTAAGCAAGTGTATGTCCATTCATTCTTTAAGCGCATTATAATCTTGCATGGGAAACAGTGTTTTTTCAAATCCTCTTATATGCAAGACAAACACACACACACACACACACACACACACACACACACACACACACACACACACACACTTTTCATTACAACCGTAATAAAGACTATTCAATTTTTTGTTTTCTATTGGAAATCGGTGTATTGGTTCATTCATAGATGTGTCAATTCATTCATTCATTCATTCATTCATTCATTCATTCATTCATTCATTCATTCATTCATTCATTCATTCATTTTTTAGTTTATCTATCTCTTCATGGTCCAATAGTGAACTAAAATAATGGCAAACATAAACAGGCATGGGGAATATTTTATGCCACGAAAATTGATGTGTCCTGGTAATGCTATGAAGATACAAGAATATATCCGCAATTCGCCAAGAGGATTAGACGCTACTTTTTGTAGGCGCCAAAGAATCTTAAAGTCTGTTATTATTCCATTTTATCTTACAATGTGGCGTCGTTGAGCGGATCGATGCCATAAAAGTCCTAATATGTTCGGTCCTAATGTAGCATTTGTCTTACAGTTTCTGTGTAGCAGAACTCCATTTCAACATCTAAAACAATCTAATATCATCCTCGGTGCCTTATTAAACATATCATATATACAGAAAGATATGACAATTTTGAATTTAGTGGTGTCTGCATCAGTTTATGTAAAGTGTCAATTATCCGGCTGATTTCTTTATTTGCGCTACCACATATGTCAAAATGGTGTCAGGTACAGACAAAAGTTGATATGCTGTACAAAAGAAAGTGCTGATCTAATGGTAGGATTCGAACCCGTGATCTTGCTTCTTATCTCGGCCAGACATGACAATTGAAAAGTGTGTAGTGCACACATAAACATGTGTGGAGGTGTTGCTCCAACTACCTCCCGTATGATAAATGTCTTATTTCAGCAACTAATTAACAGAAACATTACTAGCTCGAAATTGAAATATACTAAAGATTTGAAAATCAAAATAAAATAAAAACAGAAAAAAACACTTATGGCAGGCAGTTTGGGAAAATATCTTCCAATTTACATCGAAAATGGCCGTGTGGCCGAGTGGTCTAAAGCGCTCACCGTTCCGGATCACTGCCGTCTCACATTTGTCTGCGTGGGTTCGAGTCTCGGGCTCGGCTAACGTGTGTATCTGAGATAGCTTGTCAATAGCTTCTCGAACGATGACAATACTATGGAAGTAATATAAACAATAACAGGTCTGAAGATAATTAGGAATTATAGAATGACTCATCAATGCAATATAACAGCAAAATTATATTTAATAGAGGAGAGCACTGGCAATATATAAAATAACATGGTCCAAAACGAAGGTAACTCTCAATATCATAATTCTTTCTCCTCTGCTCTATGCACATTAGTGATCTGGGAATGGCATATGAATACAACTTAAAGTTAAGTGGAATCAGTACACAATTAATAAAATCCGGTTCAGTACACACGAATGTAGTCCCAGTTTATTTTTAGATCACATTTCCGGTCTAAATTTGGTGGTGATACTAGAGTTAGATTTTGGCATTCTTGGTAAAGATTTAAAGGCAATTGATTATTCTTTAAAATGTGAGCTTATAGTGTGGTTGTCTGTGTGTATTTCGGCGACATTGCACATTGAGTAGTAAGGTCATGGTGATGATCCGGAAGTGAAATCTGTGTTCCGTTGCCTGATGTTTTGTTTACAATTCAGCCTCTCAAAAAAATGCAGGTCAGCCCTTGACAAGAACTAAACCGTAAAGTCATTTTTGAAGGTATTTTATATTAACATATGATTTGTATTGATTGTCACACAGTGGAAAGTTCAGTACTGAGAAACAAATGTAGAGACAATATAGTGAAATTAATTGTGTACTATGGCCTGTAAGTAAAAACTTGAAACTGATATAAATTTTTTATTATTAATGACATACACATGAAATTTTAATATGTTATGTATATTGACTTTAAAAATATAAAAATGAAATTAAAAGTAAAAAAATAATTTTAATTTTAAAAATTTAAATGAAATTTAAAAAAACAATTAAAAAATAAAAAATTTCCACAAAGTATACACATATATAATATCTTTTTGGAATGATATTAAATGATATAAGCATATATATACTCCTACACCATATACAAGCTCAAATGATGGATATTTGTCAAATTTGATCAGAGAAAATATCTTTATTAGTCAAAATGAGACCCTCATTTAAAATACATGAAGACAAAATTCTATTTTGCTTTGTACCTTTAGGTCATTGAAACTATTTATTTGGGGTTCAAACAGTTAATTTATGTGTTTATGATGGGGTGACTTCCTGAGTAACACATATCTGCTTGTATAGCTATCAGTAATTGTTTATAACCATAGTAATAGGGTATTTAGTGAGAGGACAGAAATGAAGACTTTATACTAGAACCTGTTCAAGTTCTCTACAAAATCATATTAATCTGTCAGAGAATGAAATACAGGTCAGAGGGGTAAAATATACTTTACCCAGGTATATTTTCCATTGCATGTAAGAAAACAGCAAAATGATGTAAGTTGAACACAGAATGCATTCCATTTTATTGTTCAGTTTCTTTAAGATGTTGATTGATGTAGTGCGATATTGCAGCCCAGATGATATTATGGGAATTCTCATGATCCATTTTGCTTTATGCATTATTAATGACTAATAATATTTGTTATCTGACACTTTAAAGATTACATAAGTAATATTCAAACAGATTATTTAAATTTAACTTTCCACAACTGATCCTAACATGGTTACATAGCTGACATGAACAAATATGCATATATTTTGTAATGTTTGGAATCAAAAGTTGACATTGTTAGGCTGACATGGTACCTATAGTGAGTCTGTAAGGCTCAGTTTTGACTGTGTGCACTTAAAATATCCCAAGATGTTATTTCCTTCATGAATATGCCTCTGTATGGTAACACATTTCAATTTAGTACTTTGACAGAGGGCGGTATTGCAGCATCAGCTGATATTTCATTCCATTGAATCATTGAATCATTGAACTAAATAACTTGGTAGCCAAGACTCTTAAAAATAGACTAAAAATGTTCAAACAGATTATTTGAATCATTTTTGCACATGTGATTTTAACAAGTACATTGCATATGTCCCACACATGCAAATATCCATCCTTGTTTACAAGTTTTCGGGATGAAAATTTCACATTTAGTTGATGGTATAGGATCTATTGGTATCTATAGTTGATCTGTGTGGCCACATTTTGTTTTATTCACTCACAATATCTAAAATTGTTTTTCCTTCATGAATAGGATTGCATATAGTAATACATTTTAATTTGGTACATTGTCATTTGACTTTCCACTATACTGGTATGTATCAATGTTTGCACCAATGATCAAACCTCACCGTTCCAACATTGCCTTAAACTTTATGATAATACTCTACCTGATTAGTTATTTAACCTGTAAATGGCTAAATATGCTTGTAGAAACTTCATCTATTTTTAGGATGCATTTTTCACTTTAATACATGCCCATTGCTTCACATCTTTGAGTGTCACTCTATTAAGTTTACCTTTTTTAACCATATTTGCAACCTGAATGTTATTTTGAAATCACCATATCTAACACATTTTAACTTCATTTGCCTACATCTTCCTTTTTTTAGAATTAAGTGAAACATGTTATATATTTTCAGGTCTAGTCTGGTATCTGGAACAAAGTATTAGAGTTGGATCAATTTGGAAGCTCTGCAAAAGTCCAATGGTGATAGCAAGGTCTCATAAAGACATGTGCAGTGTGCTGCTATAAGTGACCAATATGAGTTCATATCAGTACACTGATATACAGCATCTCAAAGACATGGCTTAGATCTTCATGAGAGAAATTGGCATCATTTTGCAGTAAGGTGAAACTGTATTTTCATATTGCATTGTTGACTTTTGTAGTTATCGGCATTAAAATGGAATGCATATGTGCTATAAAACATGGTAGTGGTCCCATCAAAACTTTAAATTTGAGTGGGATATTAGTTATACAAACAACTGTCTAAGAACCTGAAACAATACATGTGGAACATAGCACCTGTCATTGTTTCTTTAGTATGTACACCTATATGCATCTGGATGGGCATATTGCAATTTGCTGTCAAAATCACTAGGAGCTATCATGCTTCAGTACCCCTGGGATTAATATTATCAGTTGTACAGACCTAAATTACCATTTGTTTTAAAGACCATTCATTAATCAACTTTGCTGCCTTAAATTTGCCAAACTGAATGTCATAACTTGTATGCAAATTAATTTTTGTAAAATAAATAGTTTTTAAAATTTATATATTTATTTAAATTTCCATTAAAAGTTAATATATCAACAATTTTTAATTTCAAGACCATTTTTCCAGACAGGCCTTATCAAGTATTACAATTATGTTTTTACTGCATTGAAAAATTCCTATAATTAAGGAAGATATAGCAAATTTAGTTTTGGTTTCTTAAGAACAATTGGACCTCAAATTGCTCCCTATAGAACACCAACACTACACACTTTCTGACAGCTGTCACATGTCTTGCTTGCAAGGAAATTTCAAAAGACTTTATGTATGAAGTTGAAAGAGTAGTGGCATGCAAAATAAAATGCAAATATAAAAGTTTGACAAAAACATTGACCCTTTCAGGAATCAGTACACAATTAATAAAATCCGGTTCAGTACCAACGAATGTAGTCTCAGTCTATTTTTAGATCACTTTTTCTGGTCTAAATTTGTTGGTGATACTAGAGTTAGATTTTGGCATTCTTGGTAAGGATTTAAAGGCAATTGATTATTCTTTAAAATGTGAGCTTATGGTGTGGTTGTCTGTGTGTATTTCGGCGACAGTGCGCATTGAGTAATAAGGTCATGGTGATGATCCGGAAGTGAAATCTGTGTTCCGTTGCCTGGTGTTTTGTTTACAATACAGCCTCTCAAAAAAATGCAGGTCAGCCCTTGACAAGAACTAAACCGTAAAGTCATCTTTGAAGGTATTTTATATTAACATATGATTTGTATTGATTGTCACACAGTGGAAAGTTCAGTACTGAGAAACAAATGTAGAGACAATATAATGAAATTAATTGTGTACTATGGCCAAGTCAACTTGCCCGACCATTCTAGATCCAGCCAGGTAAGGTGGCAATAACTGCGATGATATAACATCACTTAGGAATCTTATGACCCCAATTCATTACTAAAAGTCGGTCCGAGTCCAAGACCGTCGTGCCAAGGAAGTATTATTCAGTAGAAGTAAGAGTTAAAATGTTAAATAGGGTAAGAAATTAAGACTTATCAGGTGGTTAGACCACAACCATCAGACCCCAGAAGAGCTAAATATAATTTATGTTAATAATTATAAAAGCATTACCGGATTTACTATTGTACTTAGGTGTGCTTAAGCACAGGGACCCTGTAAACCCGGGGGGTGGCAATATATACGACAATATATATTGATTGCTTCAAAAGTCTGTGGCTTTTTTTTAACTAATCCTAAATTTGCTGAGCATATATGCCTTTCTACTTATGTAGGCCTACCGGGCCTACCTCCACTAGGGCCCAAGTATGGGGCCTCATAACTTAACTAGTACGGGGTCTCATTTTTCTTATATCCGGCCATGTAAACAAGGCTTGACGGCGAAACTCAAAACGAAAAGAAGAAAACTTCCGGAACCTATAATTAGATGTTTTAAGGTGGTTAAAGCACAAAATCATAAGGCACATTCGCACGAGGTGACACAATTCGTTAATAGTCAAATAAAAACAAAATGTATAGCCTTTTCAACATTAAAGGTGACCAGAAATCAATATAAATGTAGAATAATAATAAAGGCACTATAGAAGAAAACCTGATTCTAAAGTATCATCTGCGACCCTAATGACAATATGTAAATATTGGCATATCTTCAAGGTGATGAATTTCCGCGCCTATTCGTAATGTGACGTCATAGTAATGACTCCAGCATACTGACTGACAGTTGCCAGCATTAAATATATTTTCAATCCTGGGAAAAGTGTTAAACGTGTGAGTTAGGCAAATAAGCAAAAGACTCAGTAAGTGACCACAAAATGCAGCAATCAAACCAGCAGTGATACAAAAAATTATATAGTCTAAATGTGAGCTGCCCATCAGGGTTGTCGAAAATAAATTGTTAGCCTGAGAAAATGAGTAAATGTATTTTCAGAATGTTGATATAAATGCCATAACACGGCAACAATCTAAATCAAATCAACGCAGTTCTATGTGAAATTGAGTTCTGATTTTAATGAAATGGAAGCTCTGCTAAAAACAAAATTTTAAATCCGACACAATCGTGTTTCAAGAAAACACGAGTTTCGGTAATCTTAAAATTTAACAAACAAACAAAAAATAAACAACAAACAAACAAAAAAATAACCTTTTAGTCTATGCCGGTTAAATGTAGTATGTATAAACGGTAATCTGATGTGACTAAAACTAATATAAAACTTTCCATTGAACAGTTTAAATTGCTGCGATTAAAAGAAAAGAGATCAAGTATAAAGTCAAAGTTTTACATTAACTGGCTGAAAATAGAAATTGGTGTGAGGCGAAAATCAAGGTACGCGCCATTTCTCCCTGTGATACACCTTACAATCCGCCAAGCCCCCTTTTTCGTAATCTCGTCCGCTTTGGCTAAACTGTAAAATAGCTTGACTTATGTACATAAGCAATAAAGCCAGTGTGACAATTAAGCAGTTTAACTTTATCCCATCATTTAATTTGTTATAAGGACTGACGTTCGTACCATGTTCGATAGTGTGTATATGTAAGCACCAGCAATTATTTGGCAAATAAACGATTCCTTTATTTTATTGTCGTAACTTACGACGTTTATAGGACTTCATTTTGACAGTTAAAATCTGCAATCACAAGTTACCGTACATGTGGCAACTGTTTATCCCACGTTTTATATACCACTTTATTTCCTTAGGTTTAAGTTTTAAGGCATGAAACACTATTTACTGAATTAAAATAAATATTATAAATAAGTTCTTTGGGGGCATATATACTGCATGGTATTATTGTTTTTTTCCTTAATAAAACTGCACATATACGGTATAGGATTGTCAGGTATTGACTGAACGAGTTTATTCGGCCGAATGCAGGTGCGTTTTTGTTTCTTGAGAAAATTGCAAAGCATTCACAGTGATCATTCATGGGATTAAAACTAATTGGTAACAATATTAATTTTTTAAAAAATATTTTTACTATAGTACGTTGTAGTGTTTTTAACAAATCTGAAATTTAAGTGAATAATGTTTAATCTTATTAGTCTATTTACTGAAGTAAAGAAATGTGTAATATTAATTATGTCGTCCAGTGCCAGATTTAGACTTAGCGGGGAAGTTGTAGATGCCCTATTTGGTATGAAATAAATTTGAGAGTCCCCTACTAATTTTGATGCCATAAGAATTAGAAGTTTTTACTAGATCGGCTTGTAGGTGTGGAAATATCCCCAAAATCGGGAGATTTTTCTCTCGGCTTGAGAGTTGACAGTTATCAACGGTCCCGTCTTGTGGAATTTCAGTCAGGGCTTGTGAGTTCATTCAAGTCACCCGCTCGGGGCCTGTGCCTATCCAACATTTCTTATATATATATATATATATATATATATATATATATATATATATATATATATATATATATATATATATATATATATATATATATATATATATATATATATATATATATATATATATATATATGTATATATGCAATAAACTGACGACGAACAGTACGAAACTAGTAACTAACTAGCTTAAGCGCTTTCGACTCTTAATGAGTCTTTTTCAAAGGCAAATACAAAACATATATACGACAAACAAATAAACACAAAAACGTTGTGTTTGTAAACCTCTACATGGCTGTTTTCACATGTGCTAAAACTATAAATACAACCAGCTTGTATAGACTAGTTGCGGAATAACTATAACTATTATATAACTATATAATCAGATTCGTCAAAAAGAAAAATGTAGCCTGCATGTAAAATAAACTTTAATTGAACCATAAGAAGGAAGCTTCTTAATGTTTAAATGAATTACTTCTGCTTAATTACTACTAATTAATTTATATCTGCTTTGCAGATTTATTTGTGGGTTGGTTTTATTTAACAAAAAAAAAAAACAAACTAATGCTTAAGTTACGATCGATGAAAACCGTTCTCAATGTCTTTAACACCTCACCGGTTATGGATATATTTCACACAAAGTCGGTACCTGTTCTAGTTTTTTTGACCCAGAATTCAGTATTATCTCTCAGTGTTTCAGTGTTGGCTGTATTTTTTCAAAATATTAGTCCTTAGTTGGTGTGTTGGGGGTAGGTAATGAATATGTCATTTACATATAATACGATTGAGTATCATCCTTCTTAAATTAATTTATTGCACTGTGGTAAACTTTTAACTTTTACATTGGGCACCATCACTTTATCCTTATCACATTTTTGCACAACACACAATGTATAAATATTTGTTAAAATTACATTGCTTTTCTTTACATTTTAAACACACAGTTCAACAGATATAGTTATGATCAGCTTTCGGAAACAGATTCAACTTTTTAATGTATAACCCAATCAGATTTTCCCCTGTACTGCTCGCCTTGCTTCTGTTTTAGGACCGGCTAGTATTGCAACATGGGACCACGTAATCTGTCGTCTCATAAAAACTCGGAAAACTCGCCAATTTAAGGAATCGTGATATTTTCCGAGCAATATAATCACTACCCGCCTACGATATGTAATTTATAAACATTACAATCGAAATAAAATTTGTGGAGAATCACATACATAAAAGGAAAAGTTTTGTTTCTGGTCTCTTATTTGCTTACCCATTTTCAGATCCCTCTATTGCTTTACTATACCCTAACAATTATTATTGCAGTATGTGAAGTAAATCGTTACACACGCCGAAAGGACGGTAGTGACTTTAATCATAGTTCCCATCAGTTCCTCTCAGTTCAGTTCAACTATGCCACATTCATTCATTTTTATTCCCTTCTAGTCGACACCAGTCATTCAGCACCCAACATCTGCTATTGTTGCAATAGAGGAGGGCAATCTGTGAGTTTCAGCGTTTTCACGTGCAGCTTATGACCATCCTGCTACTAGACGGCCAACAATACGAACAACACCAACAACAACATCACTCCCAACTTCAGATTAGTTTTTGTTATTGTTATTGTTATTAGGCTTAACGCCACTTTTCAGCACACGATAGGCTATTCATGGCGGCCAGTATTAATGGTGGAGGAAGAAACCGGGAAATCACCGGAAAGAACCACCGACCCACGAGAAGCTACTGGCAATCTTTCTCACATATCCACATTCTCCGAATCCTAGTCTCGAACCCACGCAGACAGAGGTGAGATGGCAGTGATCCGTAACGGACAGCGCTTTAGACCACTCGGCCACTCGGGGCCCCTCAGATTAGTTTAATGCCACTAAAACAGTATGTTCAACTCAACATGGGTCAAGGCAGAAAGGATGAGAGGAAAAAAATAAGAAATAAAGGATAAAGTAGCCCCAATATGGAGAGGCGTGGCGAGGGTGTGGCAAGACACCGCAAGTGCAGTTGGCGCCACTTGAAGGGGGAAGGGGGGCGCAAAATCGGTGAGCAGAACAAATTTTTTTTTATAATCTCAAAGCTTTGATAGAAGCACAATTTTAATTTTTGCCGTGGCGCCAAATGTCCTCGCTACGCCTCTGTTCGTAAGAGACCAGAAGACAAGAGGTCGATAGGAGAAAATCTCAACCACCACGTGAAGCGGCCGCACCACACTCAGTGAGTAAGTATCAGGGAACACCGACAAAACACCCGGAAAGGAGAGTGGTGACAAAGAAAATCTATCTAAACAGTTGTCACTGCGCACAACCAAACGACTAGTAAAGATATTCCTCCAAGACTAGGTAGTGAATGTGGGACTATGTGCGATCATAGTAGCAGCAAATCTCCATACGGTAGAGTTGGGGACAGTGGCAGCAGTCTTTAAGAGACTAAAATGTGAGGAACAGCTCGATAGACCTTGAAATTCAGTTTCAAAACGTCTATGTAGAACATCGGTACAATGGAAAAAATATAGTGGGACCACAAACCCCACTAGCGAAGTTTATTCTCAAAGAGTTTAGAGAATCGTGGAAGATTTTCCCCAGCCCATTACAGTTTGGCCTACGATGATCAGCTAAGTGATTGCAGACGTTATTGATCCAGGCAGTTCCAAGACACGGATTAGATGCAAGTTTGAGATGCTCGACCACCTGAAGCGTACCTGCTCCCGCTATCAGATGCTGTCCTTCAGTTCTTTTAAGGGCTAAAGAAATGCCTCAAACGCCTAAGGAATTTAGCTTTGGCTTGAAAATCCATTTCAATAAGAACTCTTTTAATGTGCGTAAACCAGACATTCGTCCACTATTCCAAAATATTGCTTGAAATTATCTAAGATCACAAACCTTAATTTGCAAGGCAGACTAGGTCAGACAAAAAAAAAACCCGAGTTAAACTCCTGCTACGGCTCAGACTGCTTCACGTTGGTAAATTTCAATTAAGTTCCAGATAAATAATATAAAGGTAAAATTGTTGAAATTCTGAACAAGTATTAAAAACAATAAATTATAAAATATGAAAATTCTTAAAGCATCACGTTTGTGAGTCTTTGTTGAAAGATTTAAATATAATTATATCAATGTATCACTCTTTGCCTAAACATTTAAGATTTGACGACAATCCCCTCTCCCCGTGATCATCTTGCGTTTTAGTGGGTACGTGGAACGTCATCTTCATTTTAATACTGAGTTGGGCCCAACTTCGTGTTCATACAAGAGCAATAATTTCATTAAATTATGAGCAATACTATTACAACAGAATAGAAAATACCAAAGCACATGACACGTGCCGAATTCAAGTAAGAAACATGTCTGTTCTGTTATTAAGTGCAGTTGTTGCCTTCCTAAACACTTGATTTTAGGGGTGTTATAACTTTCGTGATGAACTATCATTGCATGTATTTATAGGTATTCGTCATTAAATAAAAAACAACAAAATTTTAGATGTTTGTAACACCTTATTCACAGCAATATCTGGATTGTGTCAGCAGACCGGATTCAGTAGTTTGTGGTCCAGTAACGAAATTTGTACTTACAAACAATCGAAATTTAGAAGAGTGAATTATAGGATGTTTCTGTATTTCATTTAAAATGCGCATGAACTTTTTTCTTAGAAATAGCATTCTTGAGTTTAAAAGAAAAGAGAATTTACAATTTCCGTTTCTCAGTGGCAATTTGACAGTTTTCTCTTCAAAGTGTTCAAAATAATTTTGATCTCATGTTTCATCGTACACCATATATTTTCATTATCTCGAAATTTAAAAAGCACGCATACTTGTGTGTATTTTTATGCTGAAATCATAGAATAGTTGTTTTCCAATCTGCCTTTGCTGTTAAATGAATTCCCTTATATCATGCTTGTATTATAGATAACGTCCTTTATTCTGTGCTTGCGTTACATATTGCGTTTGCGGCTACATTATATTTTCGTGTAATATGATAAGTATTTATTTAACAAGTAAAATAAAAAAGCGTAAACCACATATCTGCGTCGCTTGCTGTTATTTTTTCATATGGACATATGTATTCAATTCCCTCAAACTTGCACCAGATTTGGGGTAAAATTTTAACACAGGTGAAAGATCAACATTTTCCGTTTCTTATGGTTTTATTTTATATTCGATTTAAAACAGTGACCAATGTATCATGAAAACATTGGTATCATCATATTTCTTAGCAAATCATTTTAATGAATTACAGTCTGGCACGTCCTTGATAACGGATTTGAACGCGTCACCTTTAATACATCGATCAAACTTGCGACTCTACTAGATGTCTCTATATAAATTATCCACAACGACTCAAGTCATTAATTCTCACAAAACAAATACTACTTCCGATTCAAATAATACTGGGAAATCGTACACCGTCTATTGAGTTTTGACAATTCCGCGCTTATAATGTTTACGGAAAGATGTGCACCTTTAATCAAACACGGAAAAAACTATTAACAATGCACTGTTATGCATTTGACAAAGATTTATCTATTTTCGGGCGGCATATTCCTTTTTTTCCATTGCAAGAAGAATGAAGCAAGGAGTAACCGAATCAGGTAGTACAAAATAACAATCATATCATTGTAATTTTTATTTTAACCAGATAGCTGGTACACTTTACATACAGTGTTTGTGGTTTAATATATCACATTATATCACATATCACACCTATCACTTAAGGCGAATCTGATTGGTCCAAATAAGCCCAAGAAATCATTCTACAGCATTTTAATTATTTCGTGGTTGTTACCTTAGAAATTTTATTTGTCCATCCATATAAAACACTATTTTTTACTATTAACAATATAACTGGTGTCTTTTCCATCGGTAGTAAAATGGACATCGCAAGAAAAACCGTTTATTTTTCCCGATTCAGACAAGTTTTACTCTGTCGAAATTTCTGAATGCCAAACGTAAACTGGAAAATGAGCATACGGCGCCTACCACGTTGGATGGATCTTTCCCCCTACTCTCAAGACAAGCGTAGTTTAAATGTCAGTATACAAATGTAAATAAATTTGCTTCTGATGGAACAAATGTCGATAAATGCTGGTCTACCAACTGACATAAAGTAATTCAACCGCAGCATTCTTCCAAATCAAATAACGCAAATATCAAAAAACATAATATGTGGATTGCGTATTACCAGTAATATTCTTTACTCTATACTGAGTAGCATTTCTGCATGCAGTAATCAATCCTTTACACAAATATTCAACAATGTGAAGGCAACATTGTCCAGCCATATCCAATACTGCACATGTCCAGTGCCGTCTTAAGGCATAGGTACACTGAGCATTTTCCCAGGGCCTCACGCTTCTAGGACACACGGTACTAATCATATGGAAGAACTGTGAACCAGTCTAGAAATGGGTGAAGAAATAATAGAGTATATACGGGTTTGGTGGTCCATAATTGGTTAATAATGAAAAGTAAAATTTTATTAAAAATATCTTTTGAAAGCTTATCCTATGTGTAATTTAAAAAAATATAGACAAATTTATATTGAAGCAATTTTAGTATTTTTAAAGAATTGATTTAGGATTACTCAATAATGAAAGTATCACTTGATTCGCTTGGTGCAGAATCAATAACATGTGCTTCATGCACATGTAGGTAAAATAAATGCCGCGGCTCATATGGTGTTCTCCACACAAAAGCTTTCACCAAGGATAGTTGTGCATGGAGAAATATAGGTCTGATCATCAGTACCCAGAACTTTTAAGTTATTCAATTTTAAATATTATGGTGTTTCCATATGTTTACTATGGGAGTTGAATTAGTACCGTGACTCCTCAAGAGGCTTCATGCTGCCCATATTGTTAATGAATAGTAGGGCCTGTAGGTGTCCCAGTGCATTGCTTTGCCCAGAGCCTACAGTGTTGTTAAGACGGCACTGCAACTGTCGTGTATGTTCAACGCGGAATTTGTCGTTTATGTTCAAATTGGAATCTGTCGTGTATGTCCAACGCGAAATCAAAACCTTTTTTCCTGTGACAAAGTTGCAAACTGTTTCAACGAATGCCATATAATAACATGTAATCAAAATGTCTCAAATGTTTAATACTAAATGCCTGACTAATAAATGATTAAATATTACATTTATAAAGCTCATTGAATAACTTCCATCCGCAAGTTATTAAACACGATTCATGTATTCATCATTGAATTATTACCATGCGATATCCTCTACATTTATTATATATGTTGTTTTTTAATTGGCATTGAAAGTAATGTTCCTATCTCGTTGGATTATGACGATGTTTCTAAATTTATTTAACGTTGACAAGCATCCGAGTATTCCTAACTATATGTACCCATCTTCAACCTGTAGATACAGAGAGAGAGAGAGAGAGAGAGAGAGAGAGAGAGAGAGAGAGAGAGAGAGAGAGAGAGAGAGAGAGATGGGTAATTAGTAAGATGTGAGGAAAAGGGGTACATGCTGTTGATTTGGTATCATTAAAATGTTTCCAGGTTTCAAATCAGCCGATAATGTAAAACTTATAGTAGTTTTCCTTGCTATCTGTTATTTGTATTTATATTATACCGTGTTTTGGCTTTTGTCCATAATAATATTTTGCAATGGTTATTTTGCACAGAATGTAATAGTCATTTTTTAAGCAATGTATTATATATCTAAGTTTTGCATATTATTGTAGATTATACTTTAAAATAATTCTTGCTTATATGTAAATATGTTTACTTCGATTTGAGTCCATGTCATTGGTTTTACCCTCGATAATTCTTGGACTACCTGATATTGATAATGTTCTTTACTAATTATTTAAGTTAATGTTAATTAATTTAAGTTGATTTTTGTTTACAACTTTGAATGTTCAAGAAAAGAACTTTTGACCCTCATCCTTGAGCTCCTACTTTGTATAAGGTTTTCTTTATTAGGAATGTTTTCATCAGAATTTCTTATTCTTGTCCTAACATCTATAGTGGAGTCAGACTTTTAGTGATGCTCATTATTACTTTGAGATTATTTATTCATTTAATTATTTTTGGGAATTTCAAACTGATCATTAATACATTCTAACTAAATCTCTTTTTAGGGATTATTGTGAATTCATTTGGATATATTTTGTATTATATTGTGGTGATACATCAAGACTCGTAGCACATCAACACTATTCCGGGCTAATGGTACATCAGCAAGTTAAGATTGAATTCATTAGGTAAAACTCATATGGATTACTTTATACTTTTGGACTAGAGATTGAACTTATAGGATTATATAGGATTTAATTCCTAATACTCTAAGTTCTTTTAAATTTTCATTTTTAATTATAGAGAAAATGTTTTGTGTAGAATTTTACTTGTTGTTTTTGCATAGTGTAAAGTCGTAAAACATTAATCCACTGTGAAACGTATATCGGTTTTTTCTTACATTTTAAAATCACTTCGTGGTTAATATAGATCGCTTAGAAGCTATAATTCATTTTGTGGATACGTGATCAGACTACAAAAATAACTCTAAACATGCTACTGCATTAAGACATAAAACTATAAAGAAAGCTGAAATAGTTAAAAGTGGAAATCTTGTTTTAAAAGTGGTAAGACGGGAGGAGTTTAATGTGATATCCTAAAGAATACGGAAGGTTTGTCTCATCCTTCTTGTAATCAAATGTGACATGAGGCTAAATTTCGCACTTTCAACTACAATGATGCAGTGTATTGTGATATTAAACATAGGACGACCCGCTGATAGACTTTTATAGCTTCCACCAACGTATGGCCAGAGTTTGAAAAGTGATTTTAGTTAAGATGAAACCTTTGATCTAGAGGAAATAAATTAACACCTCTCAAGTTCCCTGTCCTCTTCAATTACATGTCGCTTCCAACAACAACAATCTGCTTAACAATATTCGAACACAGTGCGAAGTTTACGACACATTAATAACGGATGTGAAGTAATGTGCTTGATATCTCGTGTTTCTCTTACTTGAACATTTCGTCTGATGTTAATACACGGTGGACCAAGTTAAATTACAGGTTTCATAAAATAACAGTTTTGTCAAGCAGAACATGTATATAAAATACTCTCCGGAAATTGTATTCCAAGACTCATAAAATCAAGGCACAGTTAAAATCATTGTGTATTGAACTGTCAAAAGGAGAAATATTAGCGAGCGAGTTGGTCAGTGTGTGGTAGGTGGTTTATTATAGGCACGAGGCAGGAAAGGAATTTATTGGTTAGCATATAGGTGAATTAGTGCTGAGTAATGCCGAGAGTCATAACGGACCAGGTCTAGAAAGGATAGACACGGCATGTTAACTGGAACCGTGACTCGTCAAGCTGGTGTTCTTACGTATCCGTGTCAGATAAAGTATGCAAAATGTAGCAGCTACTGGCTTATCTCGAGGTGCATATCGCGTTCTGGACTAATTAGTCTCTCTCTCTCTCTCTCTCTCTCTCTCTCTCTCTCTCTCTCTCTCTCTCTCTCTCTCTCTCTCTCTCTCTCTCTCTCACACACACACACACACACACACTCTCTCTCTCTCTCTCTCTCTCACACACACACACACACACACACACACACACACACACACACACAGAGACTTCTCTGCTACAGCTCCGCAGGTAGAGCATCTGACTTGTAATCCAAAAGTCTCAAGATCAATACCCGACCAAGCTGCCTCGGTATGACCTATCCTGTTTTCAGCTAAAAATGAAGCCCACCCAACTCCAAATTAGCATTCATCAATGCCGACATTGAACTATGAAAACTCCATGCAGTTATGGCAATTCCAGTTTACCTATGACGAGCTACGCCAGAAAACCTTCTGGCTGCCGACATAACAGCCCTTATAAGGGCTCATATTGCTAAACTTGCCTATTTATTTAAAGGGAATCTACTTTGGCTTGGATTCCCGACTCCATCAAACAAAAACACCTGATAGGACTCCTTTTGGCCACCACCGAACAAATGTTATAACTACTAAACGCCTAAAATTGACTCAAAAACAGCTTTTGTCGCTTCGACATAGAAAATTAAATTAGTTATGGAATTATTTTATGTACATTAATGTACTATTTTAAAGCTAGACAGTTAGTTGATATGAATATTTTTACCCTATATGAATTTGACTCAGTTGCACGGTGGCTAACACGATATTATTGATAGGGCTTGTCCACTAGTACAACTGGACTGAATTTGATAAATATTGTCCAGACTGAAAGTTTTTGGAGCGCACACGACGTCGCCGGATGCAGTGGAGGCTCATTTCCTAAATCCTTCTAATCATTTGTCTCTCTGCAGCAACTAAAAAGTGCGACCATACTCGTTAACTTAGTGTTACGTGATCTGCAATATTTCGGACCATATCATATACAAATTCTGAAATAGATCACACAATTATTCATCTTATATCTGTGGTGAAGAAGCAGACGCCTAACAAATATATTTGCAGTAAATCTATTATTACCTCAAGCTGAATCGGGAGACATAATTTCCGCGTACAATTAAGAACTGCGTGAATCTAAGAGTTTAAACTTCAATGAGTAGAACTGACAGACTGCGCTGAGTATCTTTGTTTATACATTTTGTCTGAATTACCTGTCCTCCCTTTTCCTTCACGTCGCCTGTTTTTCGTCTGTACGCTATCTTTTCGTGCCAATGCTTCACAACGTAGTCTTTATCTAAATGGCCTGTCAGGTGGATGCTTAAAACCCTTACAATTTCGATAACGTCGGATGTCAGACCATTAAATGGTACTGAGGTTAAAACTGTTCCGTTCTCCAGGCGTCACAAATTCTTGTAACCTTCAATATATGTATTCTTGACAATATATCAATATCTAAAACGTAATGATGTATTGAAAATGGAAACAAATGTTAGCTACACAAGGACCAGCAATTCGACGAAAAACAAACTTCAAATAGAATCAATACAAACACACGATTCGATGCTTTTGTTAGATTTTGTTAATAAAGAGGTTCCTTTAGAACTGAGTGTTTGAACATTGACGACAATATTTAATATTTCACCAATAAATATTAACTTTACAACGTGTTTTTAATAAGATTTAGCTTGGGGGTAGACAATCAGAAATACATCAGACAGGTTCTGAGATTATTTGTAAGAGCGACAACTCACAGGTTGAGATTATTTTTAAAGTCGACAACTCACAGATGTTTGATTATTGTAAGCATCTCCTAAACAAAGTCTTGAAATAATGCAGAATATTTATGGTCTGGCAGATATATCATATATCGTGAGTAGTGAAGGGGGTACTATAGCATGACTCAGGCTTCTATGTTAAATTGAGCCGTTTGCACTGTGGGGTCAAACGGGAATTTAACATGAAGCAGATTGGGGCTGTCTAGGGTCAAGGGGAAATTGAACATAGCGACAAGGGATTCGGCCTGTCCAGGGTGAACATAAATTTGAGAGTGGTGACCTCATGGTACGGAAGACTGGCAACAATGTTGAAAAAGGTTCCGAAATCCATTCCTTCAAGACCACTATGTTATTGTACCAAGTGTAGAGAGTCTAAGAAGATTACAAACGGTCCCTACGATACCGCTCCTTTGTCGCTAAATATGTTCTAAAGTGAATTGGTTATATTCCACTTTGATCGTTTTTGTATGTATTTTATCGATGTATTTAACCATTTGGCTTTTGTGTATTTTTGACTTTCGTGTTCCTTTTTTAAAATGTTCTGGAAATACACGTGTCCTAAAAGAACATTAAAACTCTTCTCTTACCCGCCTTCGCTTTAAAAGTGCCATTCCCTGCACTATGGCTACCGCCGATATCTCTGTTCACCCGTTCGCCATTTTCAAAGTCATCGGTGAAACTTATATCGTGCCAGTTGGGAGGGTTAAACCGAATTTGTCAAACGTTTCATCGAACACAAACATCATTTGATCCATTGTCCACCTCAACGTGTCGCGTGGTGTTACAATTTGTGGCATTCGGCGTACAGCGAGAAAGTCAAGGTGCTTCTATCGTGTTTCTGGTGAAGCCGACGAGATATTGTCTTATCTTTGCCATACTCATCTGGTCGTCGTCGACGACATGTTAGGAGAAGATGAAGACAAAGTTAAATTGTGGTCAAACGCAAAGAGCATCATCGTAATGACAGTGTTATTAACATCACCCAAATTTTGTTTCACAAAGTAAACCCCATCACACCATCAGTCTCATTGCTTGTTACATGGTCTTGTATAAAAGCCCTAGAAGTCAATCGCAAATGCAAGCATTGCCCAAATAGGTTTGAACGCCTTGGCTGACACATTCGTACGACGATTCTACTCAAACCTCTCACGCATATTTACTTGTGGATTTAATACTCACGACCCTCGATTATTTGCAATTTCTTACGCATCTGTTTCACAACTGATGCCAAGAAGTAGGGCCTGTCGTTTATACGTCCCCGTCGACTTACAAATTCTATACAAACCTTGGACACGTTTGGTCTGCCTCAAACATCGATAACATGACATCCCTTCAGTCTAAGCATTCAGTCAGATAGAAACCAAGTTCAGAAAAGTCATACGATGGTTTGTGGTGACAGTACCTCAATTAATCCAAGACATCTTTCATATTCCACATCAAAACAAACGTGTTTTGAGAAAAACAAAGAAGACTTGAAGCAAGTGGCAGATCTCCGCATCGACATTCAAGCCAACGAGCAAATCATTTTGAAACATGTAAATAGTGGTTCTCTAGGAGGAGTAATGATTCAATCCCTCTTAAAATGGGTTCCCAACAACACCAAAGTCATTATCAAGAATAAGCAAACCTCTCCCCGAGTCAAATGTACACAAAATGAAAATAACAGTGGTGCCAATACCAGTTCATAGCCCCAGGAAAAGAAACGTCCAAAAAAAAATAAATAAAAATACCCCAGAAAAGACCCCAGGAAACAGCTTATATCCGCAAGATATTCACTTCGACCAGGGCTCAGCTTACAACTCGAAACGACCATCTGCAGCAATGGTGATCGTGTCTACAGTCGCCTCAGGTTTTTCCACTTTTCCATTGCTGTTAATATCAGTCAAACCAAATTTGACACGCATATTTCCTAAATTGTGACAAAATGGAAATCCTTGTCTCCAGGAACGTCTCCTCCAGCATTCATAACCTCTACATCTTTAGCATGAGCGCCAGCTGTTAACAAAGGAACTGTCCCCAAAATCAAAGTCCAGGAGAGATCGGGAATGTTGCAAAGTTTAATGGATTTATACAAGCAAGAACTGTCCAGATTTAGTCCGTTGCGTGATGCCTGTTATCGAATTGATACGAAGTAGAGACAATCAGTGGCAACGCATTTCCCTATAAAGAAAGGCCTGGGGCAAACGATGGGTATCATTGTTCTTGTGCTCCTGAACGCAAAAAGTGCACAACACCACCACCATCGTCGTGCAAAAAGGAAAAGGAAACATAAACATCGACGTCAACACCAGAACAGACCCCATCGTTCGTAGGAAAATAGGAGGAACCAAAGAAGATGATTTTTTGGCATTGCAATGGTTGAACATGTGTTCAAAGAGTTCATTTTCCGCAAATTATCCAAAAAATACACCCAAAAAATAAGATAAAAGAATGAATGTCGAGCGATGTACTTAAGTGTATATTTTGCTTCTGAATGCCAAAAGATGTCCGCTAAAATAAGTGCACACCACCACCACCATCATAGTTCGCCTTTCCGAGAAGGAAAAGGGAAAAGAAAGAGATAGCATCAATGTCTACCTCAAAAAAGCCCCATTGTCCAAAGAAAAACACAATCAGCCAAACTGGATGATTTTTTTGGCGATATAGGAAAAAGGTAATGACATTTTTGATAAAGCGATATTCAAAGAATTCGTCGAAAAGACTAGTTACAAACCCTTTGACCTGATGCAATACCTAAGATAAAAGGGAATATGTCAAATCATATATGTCAATGTATTTTTCGTGTGTGTCCCTGAACAAACAAAGATGTCACCCCGCCCCCAGTAGCCAACCCACTCCTACACCCAAAAAAAAGGAAAGGACTGCCTCTTCCTTTAGCAAGATATTGGGACGTTTTGTTAGTCCTAGTCCTGTCCAATACCCTCCCACTTATGCGAAAACAACTCATTCAAACCACATCCAAAGACGTCATCGATGCCATGTGCGAACTTTACTCGAGTGTCTTGAAAAGGAACGATACCTTTGTCTCAACATCAGACATAATGCTCAGTGAAGCAACGACATGTGTTTCGCCATGAAGGTCCAAAAGAAAATACCAATTCCTCAAAATAATGTTGGTACAACGCGGAGGATTTGTGCACTTATTTTTATCACCCATACTAAAATCCACATTGGTGCCATTGATTACATGACTAGTTGAAACTATTCCTTTAAAAATGACTTAAAGATAAAAAAAACGATCAAGAATATGAAAGGTATTTCGGGGGTGAAAATATCTCAGACGTCAGCTTTGGAATCTGATGGAAGGACGAAAACTGACTTTAGTGCCTTACAAACGATGGATCGTATTCCATCTTTGGCAAGATGAACATGCCCCGCAAATATCTTCGAATCCTTATTTGACCGAGATGTACCAGTTACAATACTAACTACAGTCGATGATTAATCGTAGTAAATTGTTAGAAACAGAAAACTCGCAACAATACTGTAAAATGTTGCAACAACCTCAACTCTTTCACCAGAAAGCTTTAGGTGAAACTGATCGAACGACTCTAGATGATTTTAAGACTCTGATGAAACGCCAATCACAACAACTATTGCCTTAGAGATCAAGAAAAAAGAGAAGAAGAGTTCAAACTACACCAGAAAACAAATACTCAAGTTAATGCCACCAATGTTCAGAATTGAATGGATTAAATAGATGATGGGTACCTATTCTTTCTTCAAAGATAAAAGGAAGGCGAAGGAAGAAGTTAAACAAAAACTGATTACCCTTGATTAGACATCATCCTTCTCGATATCTATTGCTCGTCTGACACTTCAAGCATTACAGTCCAAGAAAATACAACACGAAGAAATGCGTAGCATCTGTATAGAGTGGGTGACTTTTTTTTAAAGAGTCCTAATGGAGAATGTGTTAGCCAGCATTTATTACGATCCATTCCATCCTTCGAATTACGGAGGAGTTCAACAATTGTATCATGCCGCCAAAACCCAACTAAAAAGTATCCGTTTACATCAAGTGCGACGTTAGTTACAAGTACTAGCAAAGCATGCTTTATACAAATCCATTCCTCCGAAATCGTATCCGAACGGAGGGCATCGATCATCCATGGCAAGCCGATTTAGCCGATAATCTCATTTGGTCACCTTCAATCCTGGCTACAAATATTTGTTTTGTGTCAACGAAGTATTTTCCAAATTGCCATGATTGTGTTTGTGACTTCTAAATCGAACACTGAGTTAGTACGTGTCTTAAACTGTTTTTTTGGAAAAGGGATCGTCACCCACTTTCATGGTTAACCGACATAAACACCTAATATCTAAACCAAGCTTTCCATAAAGAATTGAAGAAACGAAGACATTCATTTTTGACCACATAGAATCCATAAACCAAAGTGTAACGTTTAAAAGGCACATTGAAAGAACGTGTAGAAATATTGTAAGCATCAACACACTATCAAGTCCATCGACGTCTTACCGCACCTGGTCAAAGCGTACTACTATTTGAGCATCGGATGAGCTCCCTACATCGAAGTGAATCCAAACAACGAAATGACCTTTTTGAGTTCCTGTTTGGTACGTCGCCGGCCTGTGTCTGTCCACAAGAAAGGTGAAGTGTTAACGGCGGGAGGCTGGTGCGTATTTCCGAATCCAAAAATAGACTTTCGACAAAGGTCACGTACCCACCTGGGCCACCTAAATGTTTTATATCACTGGACGAGTGCGTGGTCGTCATCCTGCCGTCTATAAATTGGACGACATGAATGGGGCAGTGGTAAAAGGAATGCTTCACTTGCCTGACTTAAAACGAGTGATCAAATAAGGCAACAAAGTGTTATACATATCCGCCGAAGTTTGATTCTTGGATCAATGAAGTGACCATGATGCACTTCACCACCGTCTCAACCACCAGTGACCACTCCTTCACTGAGTTCTTCTGTGTAAGATCTACAAAAGCAACCCTTGTAAGAGGAATGTGGAGAGATGTATGCCTAAAATGCAAATCGCCTTTTAGTGCAAAATCTTTGTTGTATATTGTCTCATTGGAGCTGCCAATAGTAATTTGAGTTTCCAACAAAGAGTCAAACAATTGTGGACCATTTTACTGAGCAGTCGCATCGGTTTTCTTCTTCCCAATCCTTCCCTGAAATATTCTAACGATAACAACGGGAGTCACCTTCCCAACAGTCAACACCAGAACAACAATCGTCTTTTAGACACTCCTCTGACCTCCAGATACCCCTCTGACAGCAGAATTCTGGAATTATGAATAATCAAATTTTAGTTAAAATTACCCATGACATCTTCATGGCTGTGTTTCCCCACAATACTTTGTGCTGTTTCATTGCTAAATCACCTCGTCGGGATCACGAAGCCTTTTGGGAAGTAGCTTTGATTAAAATGATTCACCCTTCAAAAAACATCGCTGAAAATCAAAGCAATGTTAAGGTCAAAATCCTTAACGACCAAGTACAACAATACTTGTTTGAAACATAAATTGTAGATGCCTTAGCTAAAAACGATAAGTATCACCCGATACTTTACGGTGCAATTATATATCGAAAATTCCGCGTGGCTATTATTTATTGCTCAAGATCTGGTGGGCACGCTTTTCTCCAGAATCGAGAAAGTGTATGATAAAGCCATAGACAAAACGAAACGAGTGTCACCATTGAGCAATATAAAGTAGCTCGTCGCCTACTAATGAAATTTTCAGATGACAAAAAGTTGGCCATTAAGTTTTATCATGATTTGTTTAACATTCTCAGTGGGAAACTCAACATGGTCAAGGGTAACAACATACTACCCACAACCAACAAAGTAAATTTTCAGCAGCTTTTTGATTACCGGTAGAAATGATCAAAGGATTGAATTTGTTCTTTGCGTACTATGATGTGGTGGGACACACATCCGTACCATTACTAAAAGTCATTTCTGTCAAAGTGGATTCTTCCACAACCAAACTACCAGAAAGATGTAAACACCTATCACGTTCACCGCAAACTTGTGCGTCAACACTATTTACCGGTCATTACGTCGTGTTTCAATATTGTCAACAGAGCTATAAAAAGAGAACAGGGACAAAATATTCCATTCTCCAAAGGGAAAGTTAGTTGAAACTCCATTCTCGGAAACGATTCTCTAAAGATTTGCAAATCGTCTATCCTGTGTACCGAGGAGTCGCTCGAAAGCGATAACATGGTTTAAGAGATATGCTGAAACCGGTGATTTGTTCGGTGGCATCAGTTTTTGAAACCGATGGTGACACGAGGATTGCACACATTGAAAGTTACCGCTTTTACTCAAGGCAAAGAATTTCTACAAAATGCCATCATCGACAAACAAAACCCAATATAAGCCTTCTTGAGTGCAGCCAAAAAGGTCTTGCTTAAAACTGGCAAAGACATTTTGGGTCAAGGAGAAACTCCTATCGATGCACTAAATGCTGCCGAGTCAGGCATCCCCCCTTCCCTCACGCCACTTAAAGAAAAAGGCAGCAAGAGAAGACTAAGACACGTCTAAAGACGTCATACCATTAAGCTAGAAAGACCAAGAAAAGAATAAAACATCCCTACTATTAGACGATACTTATTATTAAATAAGAAAAACTAATGATGCACATAGAGTCTTGCGCATGATCCAAATTGGATCTGAACCTATTTGCCATGCCACTCACCATAATGACGATACAAGACACACATTGGGTAGAATTTCATTTAATCTCCTCATTGACGGAATGAGCTCCCATTTAATTTCAAATCAAAGGATAGCCCAAAGAATACATTAATCTGAATAGAAATCTGAATAGTGCTTGAAAGTCAAAGTGATCGAAAAAGACAACTCTGAAATAGACACCAATGAGGCAGTATCTTCCGTGAAAATTTGTAGCATTCTTTGTTCAATGAAGTGGATTTGTACTTGAATAACAATCTTGTCATCAGAAATGTGGATACTTATATTTACCGAGGGTACCTATAAAGTCTCTTGACATACGAAAAAGAAACCAAAAACATCTGGATGTATGCATGCTATGTAAACCTGATAAGGCGAAAGGGTTCGGTAAGGTGGCGGATAACGATTGCACCAATAAAGGGTTCGACGAACGTCAAAAGAAAATCAAACTAAGCCATAATTTAGAACTGATGACTCGCTCGCACTTGGACATGTGGTTGCAAGAGAAATGTTTGCTGAACAGAGTGGATATCTGTCTCAGATTGAAGCTCAGTAGTTCCGGTTCCCATTTGATGGCTACAGCTGATCCGCTTACAAAAAAGTCATGCAAGAGGAATGACGCGTGGAAGTGCTACCTAAAGTGGGAAAAGTTATCAGTCATGCTTTAAGCAGAACGATCGCCAAGTATCCGATACGACGCATGGAAGTGAAAACTTTCACCATTTCAGCTAGACTCCGATCCAAGATCAAAGATCATCTGTTCCGAGGATAGTCATCCAAGCGTTTAATTACTGATATCTTTAGCAATGAAACCTTCAACAGAGCTTCCTCACCCAGAGTTTGAGCATTTTGACGCATCCAAAATCTAAGGCTGTCGAGATGGCAAGATTTTGTGTACCAGACCCTTCAAACCCAACTTTTCACAGAAGAATTACTTCAGGCTGTACTTGACCATGCAAAACCACCGAATAGCTAGGTACTAACTCCAGCCATGTTATTTCGTTCAACAATTATGCAGGAGGTTACGATTTTTGGGTCTTTGATTTCAATCCTGACCAAGGCAGCGACGAGGGACATTTGCACCCTATAAAATCCTGCCAGATTTGGAGACGAAACAAAGGGACGATTACTTGACCTAGATGTTTCAAGTAAAAGGTCACGATTGAATTGATGACTTTTCATTACCTGTGAAACGAAAAAAACAAACAAACAAATGGATATCTAGGAACATTATTACCGTTTGAAAAACAGGTCGTACACCGCTTCTTGGAGTCCTGTCTTGTGCGCTAAAGATGAACTTTAACATTGCAAACTTAAAAGGCCATCAAGCTTATGTAATCGACGTGGACGACAGTCATTTCTCAGGAACCCCCTACGTAGCCGTCTTCTTGTAGAGCATTTTAACTCATATGGATTACCTCCTTTGGACGACTACATTGATTTTATGAGAAGAAATGCCCAGATGACACGATTCAATAATTTTAAATTACAAGGCTCATATTTCATTGTGTGTGGACAAATATTGTGTGCATTTTCGTCGTGAACGCAGTTTAAGATAACTTTTAGAACATTTGTTGACTTATTAGATCGTGACTCTTCAAGAGCAAATGAAAAAGTATATCGATGGTGTTGTGACCATTATGGATATTTCATATGCTTAGCTATGAAAGATAGTGTGCATCACAACGTTGTCAAACTTGTCAAAAATATGCTATTTTACATTGTATGAATTGTTATATTATGAGCTGGCTAATTGTTGGTTAAATAAGAAAGTTATCTTTTGACAATTTGTTGGTGGTTTGTTTTAAGATTTTTTTCGGTCATTATACGTGCTCTTTGACGTCTCTCTATACCTCACCATTTAGCGTTCCTATCCAAAACATCGTAGGGATGTTTTCTATCGAGTCCGCGCTTGAACCCTGTAAAGCGAGGTGGTCTATAATCTGACCATCTCCTGGGTGATATCCCGGTATATAGATGTGGTATCTATTAAAGGCAAGGAACAGTCCAGGACATACACCTTCCACCCTGCTGTTCCATAACACCCTTCCCCCGAACACAGACAAGCTCAAAAGCGAAGGGCAGTTGAGGCGGCGCAGCTTTCTGTCCCACTTAATGTAACTGTCTTCAATTTGGCCCTTGAAGACCATCATGCAAACATGATCTTCTCGGACGGGAGTCAAAAACAGCCAAGTGACTACAACTAAGCGGATGTAAAAGAAGTAATGGATGGCCTAAATCTAGCTGATAGGAAATAATTCAGGCCAATATAAATGCGCTTAGTACACAAAATTTCAATATGATATAGTATTCCAAATGCACAACACTTCAGCATTTAGCAAATTTATTAGGTGTCTTTTACATAATTGGCACAACTGGTAAAGATTTGATCGTAGTCTGCCCTGCTGAGATACGTGCATAACTACCAGTTACCAGTCTGACCATCCATAGTTGATACGTTATCTTATGAAGTTGCCTTCAAGACTAGCAAAGATAAACGAACCCCACATGAATTTAAATCGTGTCATGCAAAACCTGATACCCAAGCCGGATGAGAGTGAAAATGTCAGGACGGTAAAAGTGGCGCAATACCAGATAGAAGAGGTGTTTAGAGACAAAGTCAAGAAGGAGCAAGAAGAGTGGACCAAAAAGAGTAGACTTCATATAGAGCAGACAGAACAGCAACAGCAGCAGCAACAACAAGATCGAAACATATGTTTTGCGGCCTGCTAAGTGGACACGAAAGAGTTCTCATTTTCCTTTTGCAGAAGTAGACCCTATCCTGTTTGAAATCCTATAGTCATGCGGGGATGCAATCTTAGACGATAAGAGATTGCCAACAAAACAGACTTTTTCAAAGCTTCCCCAAACAATATAGAAAATATATATATATATATATATATATATATATATATATATATATATATATATATATATATATATATATATATATATATATATATATATATATATATATATATATATATATATATATATATTCTATTCATTTGCCAAAACATTTTTCTGTCTTTGTGTTTGTTTGGAGGTTAAATATAAAAGTGTACTTATAAATACTTCGTTTCACTGGCTTGTAAGATTGTGCGTTTTTTATATGTAGGAGTGGTAATACGACAAATTTGTTTGTAGGTAAAAGTGAACTTGAGTCTTTATTTTATGTTCGCGCGTTGCATTTTATTGATAGCGGAGTTGGTATTGTTAGATTTTGTGTAACTGTGTTTTCCTTCACGTTCGTGCTAAATGCATATAAATCAAAGTGTTCGTCAGTCTGGCTACCAGCTGATTTTTGGGAGCAGCGGATTCAAAAGTCAGTTATTATGGCATGTGCAGCCAAAACCAAGGAAGAGAGATTGGCAGAATTGCAAGAATAAAATTCCGAATTGCCAAGGTTCAAGAACAGAACAGGTTCATACCTATTGTTCATAAACCCCAGTCCCACAGACACACAACAACACTTATGCAAAATTAATAATAAGAACAGTAGTAACCACTCCACATACTGCTCTATAAGTTTGAATAAAATTAAACTAAGGGGCTTTCCAAGTAGCTCACCTTGGATCCCTACAAACCCCAAGCCATCACTCACACACAAGCACGAATTATAGCATAAATTTTAATACAATACAATCAAGGGACAGTTCAAAACTCCCGCACTGTTCCATAAACCCCAATCCTCGCACCAACATACATTAATTGGTCTAAGTTATAAAACAGATGCTAGGACTCATACTAGTAATGCCTGGGTAAAATCCTGAAACCTGCAGATCTATGTTGGCCTAAGATTTCCCATCATGATTAAGGCGAACAGGTAAGGTATCACGCAAGCGAAGGTCAAATCAGGACCCCCCCATCTGAGGACCTACCGTTCGGACAACCATTTCACCACCAACAGGAGAGAGGTGGTTACTCCAAAAAAGCATCAAACCCTTCCCTGATGTGGGAGGATAAAACTCAGATCTTCAATTCAATAGAGAAGATCAATCGTTCCCTAGCTTAATCCTTTGGCTGGCATGCAAAACAAACAAACTCAAATATACGCGGTGCTAAATAAAATTAGGTGGCTCACACCCAGCTGATTGGTATGATTTAGACTCTCCCAAGTGCGCTTAGTACACGAAATTCCAACTAACCTTACTACTCCAATTCACAACTCAGGAATATTTGATCCAACTGCAGAGGTGGCAAAACACACGGTTGTTATAAGGCTAACCATAGTAAAACTGGATATAAATTGCTAATGTTAAATGGGTGTGTTAGCTGCAAGAAACACATAGCCTTTTGTGAACTTTGCCATGATGACGGAAGGACATACAACAGAATAGGAAGTGATTGGGTTCAAAGAGTTGGCATAGACTGGGTTAGCTGGCTGATGAGGTGGGCTTCATTGTTGGTGGTCTGGGTGGGTGAGGCTGGGCCCTGGAGGGGTGGAGTGGTACGGTCTGCCTTTATGTCTGGTTGGAATGATGGTCACGAATTTAATGTCATCTTGGCGTCCCTGTTCCCATTAGGGGCCAGGAAAAGGAATAGCTCTGCGGTCAAGTGCCCTCTTAAATGGACTGCTGTTCAAGCCTGAGACTGTAATCAGTCGCATAAGCCATAGTGTAATAAGCGACTTAAAAGCTGGTCTGGTCTGGTTAACAACTGACAGCGTAACAAAGTAAATGAAAATGAGCAGACTAGCCAATCTTCTTGAGATTCAGATGCACGTGGAGTATGCCAGGCAAATCCTGGACTAGATAGCCATGGAGGTGATACAAAAATATACCAGAATATAAGATGAGGAGTAAAGAAAGAAGAACGAAGAGGAGAATGAAAGAAAGAAGGAAATGATCTTGCTTCACTTCACCTATTTGTGAGGTGAATCACCTCAACCACCACGTCAGCCACAGCCACAACGAAAACCACTAGTAGCAATAGCCGTTGTCCCCAGATTGAAAATTTGGAGGAGTTGGAGAGACAATGGCAAGAGTTGGAGCCACAGCGTCGGGAGAATGACTGGAGCCGACGCTCGGTGTGTGGAGCCCGGTCCGGAAGGTGCTGACATTAACCAGGTGCATCGGAAGTTCTCGAGAAAAGCCCTTCTCTAACCAGATCTCTAGAAAAGAGAACCGAATCAAGTTGCCAAATTATAATTGTGTGTGTATGTATATGTTTGTGCACGCGTACGTTTGTATGTGTATGTGTTTACTATTTTGTTTGTGTTTGTGTGTGCGCGCGTACGTATGTTTGTGGTTTGTATGTGCGTTTGTTTAGGTGTAATTGTGTGCTCATACGTTTGTGTGTATGCTCATATGTGCACGCTTACGTTTGTGTGTATGTGTCTTTCCCTTAACAATGCCCTTATTCCTACAATCATGAGTGTTTGTTTTGTGTGAATGTGTAGTAGTGTGACTATAAACACTAACTCCTTTGCTGATGTGATTGTAGCTAATGATGTGTTTTGTAGATAAAAAACGTTCATTCTCCAACTATGTATTGATAGAAAGCATAGTGGTTTTGTTAGTATTAGTATGTTGCTTTGGTAATGAGAGTGCTAGGATAAACTAAATATTTATACAAAACAACACACTAATACTAGAAGATCCACTATATCAATACATAGTTAGAGAAGGAACGCTTTTATTTAATCCCTCGCAATGGTCATATGTAAGATGACAGCTACTTACAGCCAGGCCTAAACTGACCTTGCTCCCATTAGTCATAACTAATTATATTAGTAGTAGCTAAACATGGTTGATTGACAGGTTGAAAGGGTTTGTTACTATTCAAGAAATCATATACAGTGTAGGGATATTCAATATTACTCCTACACTTCATTGATATTCTCCTTCTTATGCTTTCAAAAATTACATTCACAAGCAAACTTCAAACAGAAATCTTTCATATATGTTCAATGTAATGTATGATAGTTCACGGTGAAACATGTTCAAAAAGACAGAAAAACACAAAATCCAATAATAACAATAAATGTAAATTATCCTCAGTTGTTGTTGTTGTTGTAGGGTTTAATGCCAATTTTCAGCACAAGATAGGCTATACATGGCGGCCAGTATTAATGGTGAAGGAAGAAACCTGGAAAGCCCCGGGAAGAACCACCGACCCACAAGAAGCTCCTTGCAGGTTATTTCACTTACCAACGTTAGCCGAGTCTGGACTCGAACTCACGCAGAGGTGAGATGGAAATGATCCGTAACGGACAGCGCTTTAGACTACATGGCCACTTAGAGCCCCTAAATTATCCTCAGAGATATGCTATTATTTATGCAATGAACTTTTAATTCACTTTAAAATGATCTTACCTGTTGTTTTATTCACGAGTTCCTGTACTACCATTAACTCAAGAACTGAAATAGAAAAATAATACACGTATGATTCAATATAATCGTTTAATTTTGTGCCTGTTAGATTCTTGTTGCTGCTCTCATTTTTTTTATACAGCTATTTACCAAAGTATCTAAATTTCCCAACATCTTTTTTCCGATCAATATAAACTGCATTCCTTCATTTTGAAAATGGAAACCAAAAATATTGTTTTATTTTACTTTTCACATAAATAATAATTCTACTATAAAGATTATATTTATAAAATTGTTTAGAAAATTTTCTGAAATTGTTTAGAAAATCTCCTGGCTTGATTTGAATGTTGTCATAATTATTTATGAGAATAGTTTGTTGTCCGTTTCCTAATTCTCAGCAGGGTATGATTTATTTTTTAGATAGAAATTGAAAATATTGCAGAAAGGTAGACGTTCGTGTGGAAATTCGATCAGAAGTAAATATTATCAAAAAAGGTTGCTCATCGTTTTATGTAGGTATGTATACTTTACGGAGAGTATATCCATGCACGTGACCTGGTTTTATCCACCTTTTTACATCATCGGGTGTAGTTTTAACAGCGTTTATCCGGCCCGCGCACCGTAATAATCCGCTTACTTATATAACTGAATGTTTTCACTTTCAGTTAGTATGTATGTATTTAAAGATAAAATATTGAACGAATGATTTTCAAGAAATTTATTTTCGAGGAAGTTTAGGATATCTCAATATCATCGGTATATTGGAGAATTTTCAAACATGCACACATTGTTGAACAAAACGGTTTAAAAAGCAAGCAACGTAACTACATTGGCAGAAACCACAGCCTAAAAATGTCAAAAAAGAGAACATTTCACCCAAAAGTGATATTTTTTAGGCATGATTTGTTTTCAAGATAGATTTGGTGATGATTTTCACAAACGATAAAAGCTAGTTCTTGTGGAAACTTGCCACAGCTTCACTGGTTGAGAGTTTCCCGCCGCATATGGACCAATCTCTCCGTATTAATACAGTGCGATTAAAACTCGGAATTTGTATAATCTTCTATTTACGGAATTCAAAGTAATTGTGTGAATTTCAGTAACAAATATTAGCACAAAAATATATATATAAATTGACGCTTCAGTATTAAACTTACCATATGTGAGGAAATACGTTTACTCATGCCTTCAAAAACGATGGGTACACACAATCCATCAGCGCGTTACTCACTAATACGAATGTGTGTGTGTGTGTGTGTGTGTGTGTGTGTGTGTGTTACTCTCTTCTGTATCAATGAAGTAAATTCGTATTAAATATGAAACTGCCTTACAAATGTAAACTAAATATAAACGCATCGCTTATTTCAGAAGCTATTTCTTGATGACAGTTAAATCCCGCCTGTATTATGGGAAGTTCCAAGAAAGTTTTTTTTTCTCTTGAATCATGTCGAGATATTGCCAATATCGTGTACAAGTTGTTTTCATCTGCGGATGATGCTATTTTTACTCGCTATCATACCTTGTGTACTTCTGTTGTTGATCATTTCAAAGGAGCATATATCTTCCTTACTCCAGACCGAAATGGGTTTTGGTGCCATATTATTGATCGATTCGGAGTACTTAGATTCACTGTCTGAAATTGACTTTGACAGTACTCTTCTGGGAATGATGTCTCGTGACTTATTAGCTCTTATTACCAATTATTATATTATGAAATTTCATCTTCTGTGTATCACAACTGTTGATGTCCTGTTGACAAAGTACACAACACACGTTTGACAGTGCACCACCACGATACCTACGGTGTTATATACCAGTATTACTCTTATAAAATGTACCTTTAATGATATGATGTCAGATTTTGTACTTCTTTGTTCTAGCTCATTTTGCATTATCAGGTTTTCTGCCCAGTTGAAAATAACCCCACGCCCGTAAATAGGTTTTATTAATATAAATTTGATGTTAATAGATTATATGCAATGTACACTCACAATCATTTATAATAGAATCTAAACCAGTATACAACAATTTGCTGTGTAATATATTCTCTCTAGATAATCACTACAATTTACAGCCATGAATACAATTTATAAAACAAATATAGATATGCATAACACCAAGAACAAAACAATCAGGCAATAGGTAGGATTTTAAGACCGTGACCAACTTTAGCTTCTTGCAAATTTGTTGTCACAATTTAAATAACCCAATGAATAATCGCATGATAAATTGAACTTATGTTCGGAAATTTCAATGAGTTAAGTTGTTTTCATGCAATAGAAAAGTTTAAACCAAAATAAATACATTTTGCTTTCATTTAATTTGATTGATCTATTGACCGACGCAATTGATTTTACTTTGTTTCTTGAAAATAAAAAAGCATGGCTTCATTTCTTTGTTTCTCTTTTCATATGTATCTTCCATGACCTGAAGGCACCAATGAAACAGTGGCTTTACCTGTTGTCGTAGGACCGTTCCGGTGGACTAGTGGTTAGAGTGTCCGCCTCAGATGCGGACGGATGTGGGTTCGATACCTGGCTGTTTCATGCAAAAGACTTACAAAAATGGTACTAACAGCTGCCTCGCTTAGCGCCCAGTATTAGGGGGTTTGTGTTAGGACTGGTCGGTTTGGTGTCAGGATAATGTGACTGGGTGGGACATCATGCTACATGTCTGCTGCATGATGCTAGACATCACTATAAACTACACACTGCAGATATCGTAGCGATATGCCTAAAAATATTTTAAAGCTACTTTGAAGATCTAAATCACACACACACACACACACACACACACACACACACACACACACACACAAATCTTTATTTGTAGGATTCACATTAAAAGTTGCCTACATTTAATACGATGATTAAGTCCAGTCATTCTTTCTAAATACTTGTGTTATGGACAACAATTGCCGGGATTCTAAACGCGCAACACTGGGTGATACAATACAAGATCGTATATCTTTGCAAGTTACACACATATAGGATTAATGCCATCATATAAATGTTTTATTTAAATGATACAAACCTTTACAATTCAATACCTATCTTTTCCATTTTAATCCTGTTTCTTCTCAAAAGATTATCGAACTCTCTGAATATCAAAACAACAGTTATAAAAAGGGTTCGTTGTTTTGAGTTTTTTCCATTTCATAAAAGTCTAATTTGTTCTAATTAAAGTAAATAAAAAGTACTTCACATTGGCAGCCTACAGTCTATTTCAACAGGTAAGGACGGAAACCTTCCAAAGCAAACTTGTGTTGTGTCCATATTCATTATTTGACCCTAATAAGGTTATCGAATGGTGACAAATATTGCGCTGATAAATGTCTTTACATACCGCAAATTGTTTTATCATGTATCTCTAATTCAAGAATGTAATTTCTGTACCTGCTTTCCACCAAAAAGCTATTTTCAATGAAGAAGGTCCAAAGTCTGCCCATTTCTAATAGGCTGCAAAAGTATAACCAGCTGCAATTCCTTTTGAATATTCTCCTCGACTGCGAACTTTTTGTCGTTGTTGGTGTTGGTGGTAATAGTAGTATTGGTGTGATGTGTGTGTGTGTGTGTGTGTGTGTGTGTGTGAGTGTGTGTGTGTGTGTGTGTGTGTGTGTGTGGCTATGTTTTCAAGCTCCATTGCGAGCATATAAAGGAATATAAGTTTGAATATTGAACGAACGTTATCATTAAATTCATCACAATAACTATGCATGATATCAAAGAGAAAGTGTGCATATAATCCATAAAGGTTCTAACGTCAACCTCCATAGCAGTGAAGCTGCGAAAACTCAGCTGGTACAGCGTCTGAGGTTTAATGCAAGGGAACTGGGTTCGATATCCCCTCGGGTGTGTTATTTGTATTATAAACATTATGGTGATTACTTTCCACGATACGCAATACCTTTCGTACTGAAATCATTTCTTCGAAAGGCTAATGATTGATTTTGTGAACCAGTTGTTTACTGCGATTTTTATTTGGCACCTATAATATACTATAATGACAACAAAATACACGCTGGAGTCTATTTTAAAATCCCAAGTATACTTGGTTATAAGACGAGTCCAACTACCAACTAAACAGACCCAAATCTGCCTGCACATTATGAGCAGGTAGATATGGGTCTGTGCAGTTTGTTATTAGTATTCATCAGAACAAACTGGATGCAATTTGCTCATCAGAAACATTGTACAATAGATAAGCATCTTTATTGTTAGCAGTTTGATTCGACTTATAAGCGAGTACATAAGTGCTATTTTAATAAAATGTAGTGGCAGTAAATTGACGCGTAAATCTGTTACATTTCTCGACCCATAATTACAAAACTACAATATGTTCTTAGTAGGAAAATTAAAAAAGCTGTAATTTACATAGGATCGCACGGCACAGTGTCAAATTTCAGAAACGCCTCTTAGAGTTCAAACATGTAGAGGGCATTTCATTTATATATCCATAGTAAAGTATACCTTGTCAATGTAGGTGTCGCATAAACTTTCGAAACAAATAATACTCGTTCACATTTAAATTGCTTGTAAATAGATGGCTTTTTAGCTACAATAAATGCAGAAAAGACACCTGCAATTAACATTGGCAGACGAGAATGAGGCTCGAATTGGAATACCTATTAGTTAAAGGACAGAGCAAATTGTTGATTAATAATCTCTCACAAGGTCTGATAAATGGGAGCTGCTGGCTTCTTTAATGCCGTTAATATTAGTATTCTACATGCTCATTTCCTTTTCGTGAATCGAGGGCATTTGTATATATCGTTAATATGGTTCTGTCATACAATTCACCACTTTCATTTTTGTGTAGGAGACTGTAGTTACAGAGGCATGATGGGCGCGCGCGCGCCTTTGGGTGTATTTATTTAACGTAGCTTTAACAATTTTTCAGTCATATCGCTATGATGTCTGCAGTACTGCAGTTCATAGTGATGTCTTGCAATGAGGCATTGTGCCGCAGATATGAAGCATCTCATCCGATCCACTCACATTATCTTGACACCAGGTCGATCAGTCCTAACACCAAGCAACTTATGCTGCGCGCCAAACAAGGCAGCTGTTAGCAGTACCGAATTTAGGCATAACCTAAACACGCTTAGGGCCTCAAAGTCTGAACTCAGTCTTAAGGGCTCCTCGAATATATTTTATTCCAAATATGGCCTCTATATCTTCCCGTAGCTTAGGGCCTCGCTTTGTCTAAATTTGGCACTGGCTGTTAGTACCAATTTTAAAAGTCTTTTGTACGACTCGGCCGGTATTTGAAACCGAGACCTCCCGCATCCGAGGCGGGCGCTCAACTACTTAGGTCGCCATAACGGTCCGTATGTAGGTTATTACTTTGGACCATCACTCCTCTTACGTTTACGTATGTTAAACCATCACGAAAATGAGAGATGACAAAACAAGCTGCATTTCTTTCACATTAGTTTTGCTGGCATACACACATGCTTGCCTTGCCTTGCCTTGCCTTGCCTTGCCTCGCCTCGCCTTGCCTCGCCTCGCCTAGGCTTGGCTTTCCTTGCCTTGCCTTGGCTTAGCTTATCTTACCTTGCCTTACATTGCCTTGCCTTGGCTTGGCTTGCTTGCTTACTTGTTAACTTGCTTACTTGCTTACTTACTTACATGCAAATGCTTAGAACAATATTGAAAACGATCAAATTAAAATTTGTCTATTTGCAATAATCTGAAAAACTTGGTGATTATATCGTTTAAGGTTTTCATGTATATCGTAAATAGTTTCGACACATATTTGTTATTATAATTGCAATATTGGTATTTTTCATTGGTTAACTTTACCTCGCAAGATTGTGTGTACGTATGCGTATACTGTCCAGGCACAATTAAATTTTCTGGCTGTACTTTCTCTCAAACTGTAAGGAAAATACCATCGTTTCGTGCATAGACTATATCAACTACCTCTCACGTTATATGCAGTTTGGCGCCAGATTAAATGTTTTCGATACTAATTTTGCCAAATTATCATAGCATATGGACTTCTTCAAGATGTCTAAGGACTAGGTTAGTCAAAATAAGACATCTAAATAATAGCTGGCTACTTGATGTACAATTCTATTCAATGCATAGCTTCTGTTATCACGGGCAATTAATGCACTTTGAGTATGACAGAATGTATTTACAAAGGGTTATTTAGATGATGGGGACTAACATCTTGTGAATTAAAACATCCATCCATAGGAAACAAACGCAATCCATATTACGGCAGCATTTATTCCTTGTTTCTTTTAGATCAAAATAAAACTTTCGGGTACGGACATTAAATTACGTTCGGAGGCCCAATATTATTTGTATGCTTTGCCTGCCTTAAAAGAAATGCGCGATAAATTCTCAGGTCACTGACTAAATAATCTATGATAGAACACTTTCTTATCCTTTGTATTCTTATATCGTAATCGATTCTTAGTAACGATAGTTTTGAATTGCAGATTTTTAATATACAATTCATTTTGTAAGACTTATCTTGGGCGTAGCGTATACGGATTAAGAGCAATTTCAAAATACATCTTCCTCCAGTTCGCCCCAACTTAAATAATATAGCACTTGTATTTCAAACATTAAAATAAACTCTTTGATCAAGCAGTAAAGATACGCCTTGAACTACTGATACTTGACTTTTATTTGATATGTTCCCCTTAAATTTGCAGATGGATTTTTGTAGTTATACTGAAACACTCTGGCTGTAAAATATGTCAACAAAGAAGCGGTTAGTCGTATATCGTTTAAATATTTTAAAACATAACATTTAGATGCAGATTGGTTATTTTTAACTAGGGAAATACAAACATATCCAGGGGCGTACCTAATGAATTTGACACCAGAGGAGAATATTTCCATTTGCACCCTACAAATAATTTTAAAAAAATGTAAACACACAGGAAAATATATTATGTTTGAAAGCAGATTTTTAAACAACACACTGCGCTCATAAGCAAACTGAAATAAGAAAAATGCAAGGCATTAAAAATTTAGTGAACAGGTAATATTGCATTTTATTTTTTTTTAAGGAACAAACAGCGAATACTTGTATTTCAACTCTCCCGATGGGACAAACCCTTTCTGGCTGTCACCTGGATCGGATATCCCCCTCCACACACACACACACACACACACACACACACACACACACACACACACAAACACTACCCGTTAAGTAAACAAGAAATTTCAAGAGTAATTCACCGCCGATGAGAACTATTATAACAGGAAAATTGTCAGCCGTTTATCTTGCAACATGTATGGTGCACTCCGTCTGAATCGAATCGCCAAAACACCAAAACCAGCTAAAATCATGTTTGGGTCAAACTAAAAAATGACATGCTTGAAGGTGTGTAACCAATTAAGCAGCTCATATCTCAATTTAAATGTTCTGATTGATTTTGTATTTGACTGAAATTTTCATGACAGGGACGGATTTTTTAAATGGAATACTTAGAAAAAGGTCATATTGTGCATATTGTGGTTGTGAAAGGTGTATGTGTGTGAAATAAGGTCACAAATTATGTTTTGCTTGACCCGGAAATGGAACCTACTAAAGGGGTAGTAGGGTTTCGTCAGTTGTTATTTGTTTTTATGCTTGGCAACAAGTGATAACTCTGACTGTGTGAAATGCACTCCGACAGTAAGCACATCCCCATGAATTCTAATATGATTCGAATGTTGGTGTCAGATAAGTCTAAAGAAATACATGCATGTAATATATAATAACATTTTTAATAGCCTGACCTCAGTCAACAACTGCATCTGATGTTATTTCTCGATTGAGGGATAAACAGTTATAATTAATTATGTAAATAACGGTGTGATGGGCATGGAAAGCGAAATATTTGCAAAAATATAACAATAGGTTACAACATATTTAGCAAATATTGGTTAAATGTACAAGACCTGACCGCCATCTACTATCAACCAACCTTGACCTTCTTAATATCGAACTAAAGTTAACTTATGGTGTCCGCCAAAAACGTCTTGTCCACGAGCTATTACATAAATAACATTCCTTGGAAATTCTTCTAAACTCTTAAATTGTTGGAGAATATAACACAAATTTAACTACAACCTAACTATTCTGAAAAATGATACAGTGGTATGTCCAAGAACAGATGATACAATAGCATGATCATGAATATATGATACAGTAGTATGTCCAGGAATAAATGATACAGTGTTATGTCTAGGAATAAATAATACAGTGGTATGTCCAGGAATAGATAATACAGTGGTATATCCAGGAATTGATAATAGAGTGGTATGTCCAGGAAAAAATGATACAGTAGTATGTCCAAAAAAATAATACAATAATATGTCCAAGATAAAATGATACAATAATATGCCCAAGAATAAATGATACAATATGTCCAAGAATAAATGGTACAATATTATGTCCATAAATAAGTGATACAAAAGAATGTCCAAGAATAAATGATATGATACAAGAATATGTCAAATTAAAACTCCAGCCTTTAATTCTCTGATCATTCCAAACTTTGGCGAGAAAGTAATGTAATGGTCAGTCAAAGACAGAAAAATCGTCTATATAAAGTAAATAAAAAAAACTGAAAAATATAATAAGATTGAGGGCAGTTAAAATCGTCTATATTTGATCTCTCAAGCACACACACACACACACACACACACAATTGTGTGAAATTCAAAACGCCTTAATATGCAACATTTTAAATAATATTGCATTTTTTAGATACGATATTCATGCCGTTACAAAGCTATTATCATTCAAGCTTTCAATACCTGGTACTTTTCAAGATTTTTAATGACGATAACGGCAGTTTTAATCTTGGTGTGAGGAGCGGGTCCATGTCCAATTCCAGCTCCTTGTACATGGATGCCAACTGCATTCTTGTTTCGTATAAATTATGACACCATATAATATTTGCATCTGGGTTTTTTTAATTACTCTTCAAAATGGTATTGAATCGATTTAGTTCTGCAAATTATGTGTTATTGGATGTGTCAGATGCCCTAATGACCACAATATAACATTAAAGGTTAAAGGTCATTTTAGAATGATCTGTAAGAATTAAATTACGAAAAGGAAATTTATCCTGTAAACGGCAGTCCGTGCTGTACATGACAATGAAGTACAATCAGAAGACCTGGTTCATTTGACTCACATAAATCAACCTACTTTCCAGAAACCTAAAGCAACATGGCATCAAGAATCATCTGCAACAAACAAATCGGGTCGTAGAAGCTATATACCTAAATATAACAAAAACTATTGATGAGATAACAAATGAGTAAAGACAACAGTTTATTTACTGCACATAAATAAATTAATGTGATACGAGGCATCGAAATGCATTCTCGCAATGTTCAAACAGGCGTAACATCTGAAAATATGCATGCTGTAATTATTCTTTAAATTATTTCTTTTAGTTAACAACAATTTTTTTCCCGACGATTAACAAGCCGCTTTACCAACAATAACAATAACAATATCACAGAAAATCCACTTACAACAACATTTCATAATAATAATAATAATAATAATAATAATAATAATAATAATAATAATAATAATAATAATAATAATAATAATAATAATAATAAAGAGCAGAAAAAAAATAGTAAAAATAAATAGTCGTAATAATCATTCAGTTCAATTTGAATGATTCTAACATATACTATTAAACAATAATGGCATCTGATATGAAGGTTTTGAATCAAATTGCAAAGATAAATATTCCAACCTTGTGCAACATTTTCCTGTAAAAAAGTTTTTTTATTTTTCTGCTGAATGCTTAAAGAGTGAAAGTAAAGAATTTGTTTTTCTATTTTAGCATTAACAAATGCAGCAGTCTGTAAACAAGCCAATATCGAAAGTAGACCCGTACATGTATGACTGCTAGCAAGCCAATATCAAAGTAGACCCGTACAGTCATGGTTTTTCCCCAAAAGAAGCCAGATTAAACTGGCATTTTAAATAGTGTTCTACAACGCATATTATAAAACATAATCACCTTATGGTATACTATTGGATTGATTCAAATTTAATGTCAAATTTCTGGTAGACTGGAATGCGGATGTATAGAGTGGTCTAACATTTGGTTTCAAATAAGAGAAAACAGAAGTGGGACACATGGTATGTGTTTTACCATCAATAAAACTTTCAAGAGTAATATTTTCCTATTATTTTGTTACTACGATACTCACGTCATGAATAATACTCTCCGTTGGCTGTTATAAACAAATGGATTGTAACTGGTGTCAGTGCGGGCAGTTTTAATCATATTCCTCGCAAATCGGGGTAATTTTACATCAATACGCTATTAGTGTCGCCACAGAAATAAATATTGGAAAGAGGATATGCCACTTTACAAGACACCCAGATAGAGATGTATGAGCCATGTGTATTCAACGTACTCAGTCCGAACTCGCTTGCTTGACCTATGGGTCATCTATAGAAGATAAATTTCTATCTGGTTTGCATTTCCGGATAAAATACAACGTATTGTACGTCAAAGTTTTTGTTGGCCAAAGACGTGTCATTTTGATAAATAACCTTTGATTACAATATGTGACTCGGCAACTCCATTTTCGGAAGAGGTTTGCAGTTGCAATAATGTTTACAGTCACTAATTTTCTTGATGACTTTGCTTTGCAAATTAGTACCTGTTTTTGTTCTAAGCTTTTTGGCAATATAGATTGCTATAGAAACTTACGATAATTAGTATATGTTACTAACGATGATTAGTATATGTTACTAACAAAAATTATTACACTTTTTATACGTTACTAATGATAATTAGAATTCATTACTAAAATGATTAGTATACGTTACTATTACGACTCTATGGTCACAAATAAGTAACAAAAAGAAGCAAAGTCAACAAGTTGTGTACAGCTTAACAAACAAAATAAGCATCAAAGTCATAAATGAAGACGCGAGATGAACCTACAGTATGATGTGAATCCAAAATCCTGATAAAATTGTATAAAAGTCCCAAATGAATGAATAGTTCTGTAATAGATTCAAAGTAGGAAGTGTACTGTTCCGCCAAAATATATTGATGTTTTCACGAGGGCGTCATCCAGAAATCTTTTGAATAATTCACAACTGTCCCAAAATAATATTATGTTCCAAATTATGATCACGTTCTATTACCAATGAACAGTCCAAACGAATGTTTTTGTTCCTCTCAAATAATATCAAAGTAAAAAAATTAAACATGTCTGCAGATTTACAACAGGAACACAATAAATGAGAATCTTTCTAAAATCTGAATGAATCTTATTGATCAGTTCTCTCCTTGAATGCACCTAATATGATGATTCTTGCCTATTTGTGTAGCCTAGCCCACCCAATGGGAAGTTATCGAATTCTTCTAAAAGGGTCGAAAACCCGTCAGCCAATGAGAAATTGATCCAAGGCACTACTGTGATTATTATTAATTTTGTTAATAAATACATATGGATCTATTTATAGATCCTATGTCATATTATGCTATAAACAGACTCAGGTCACGTAGGCAACATTTAACAAAAGATATTTTGTGCAATTTACAGACATGGATAAAAATTATAAAAATTAGATAAAATTATGTACTAGAAGTTAAACTAAGTTACCAACAATTATTATATTTTACAGACGATGATTAGTACACGTTACTAACGATGAATAGGATACGTTACTAATGATAACTAGGACACGTTAATAATTTATATTAGGAAACATTACCAATGACGATTAAAATATGTTATTAGTGATGATTATGATACGCGACTAATGATGATTAGGATACGTTACTGGTGATGATTAGGATACGTTACTGGTGATGATTAGGATACGTTACTGGTGATGATTAGGATACGTTACTGGTGATGATTAGGATACGTTACTGGTGATGATTAGGATACGTTACTGGTGATGATTAGGATACGTTACTGGTGATGATTAGGATACGTTACTGGTGATGATTAGGATACGTTACTGGTGATGATTAGGATACGTTACTGGTGATGATTAGGATACGTTACTGGTGATGATTAGGATACGTTACTAAAGATAATTATGATACGTTGAAAGAGATGATTAGGATATAATACTAGTGATGATTATGATTAGTGTATAGTTCATGATTAAATAACATCTCAAGTTGAGATTATCCTTCACTTATAAAGTTACCTAGTAAATATAATGACGCCTTCAATCATTTTGGTAACATCTATTAGGCCACTAGAAAATATTTCATTTTGATCATATATTAAAAGGTTCGAGTCATTTTTTTTTTAAAGTATCGAATGAGAACGAACGACACTCGGTTCAGTGAGTAATTAGTCATAACTGCCATGCTTGGGATTAAATTTTAAATAATTTAAAACTACCACGCATGCTACCCGCGCCATTTTTCTCTGCTGAGACAGTAAGGTTCCTAAAGAACTGAAAACATTTGGTTACAAAACTAAAAAATATGAAAAATAAAAGAAACAAACATCTTTTTAGTTCGTTGTTTAAAAAAAAATATACAAGAGTACATCTTTTCAAACAACCAATGAGTGCACGGATGTGTGTGATAAACTTCAATTAATTACATCAATGCAGTGATTTTGATACAACACGATCTTCAACTTTTAATTAACTATTCCATCATAATTTTGCGGAACACATGCTATCAAATAGTTTTTCATTATTAGAATTCTAGATAAATAAATTTAAATCGTATTAATTTATTAAGTTGTAAGATAAATAATTCCCGTGTTTTTATTACTGTCTTCCGCTATGCCTGGCATCATTTAAATAGTACTGCTGATATATGAAGCTTCATACACAGGGTACATGAAACACCGTAGACATTCAAGATTTGGTAAATGAATTGTTAACACTCCCTTGTCATGGGAGTACCAAAATATTGTGTTAGCACTACGACACGCCAAGTACCACAGGAATACCAAATACAGCCATTTAGCAGTAAAGAAAAACAAAACTATAAGGTATAGTCACAATTAAGAAGAATGCTCATCCCCTTGGCAGCTTCACATAGAAAACTTGAATTTCCAGATCTTAAATAATTTGCTTTATGATGTTTCGCACGCCGACATGTCTCCACAAACAAATTTCATTGAAATGCCCTGGAAAACTGGATTCTTTATGTTATGAATTTTAATGGAAGTTTGAGTAGGTATGTCTACAACGTGTAGATTTTATGCAAGTGCTTGAGTAGGCATGTCTACAAAGTGTAGATTTTAAACAAGTGTTTGAATAAGTATGTCTACAACATGTAGATTTAAAACAAGTCTGAGTAGGTATGTCTACAACGTGCAGATTTTAAACAAGTGTTTGAGCAGATATGTATGCAAAGTAGATTTTGAACTAGTGTTTGAGAAGGTATGTTAACAACGTGTAGATTTTAAACAAGTGTTTGAGTAGGTATGTCTACAACGTGTAGATTTTAAACAAGTGTTTCAGTAGGTATGTCTACAACGTGTAGATTGTAAAGTGTTTGAGTAGGTATGTCTACAAAGCAGATTTTAAACAACTGTTTGGGTAGGTATTTCTAAAACGTGTAGATCTTAAACAAGTGTTTTGATTCGATTTTATAGCTTGTTTGTGTGTGAATATATATATATATATATATATATATATATATATATATATATATATATATATATATATATATATATATATATATATATATATATATATATATATATAGTTATATATAGTTATATATAGTTCTATATATATATATATATATATATATTAGTTATATATATAGTTTTATATATATAAATAGTTATAAATAGATATATATAGAGTTTCCGCAACTAGTCTATACAAGCTGGTTGTATTTATAGTTTTAGCACATGTGAAGATAGAAATGTAGAGGTTTACAAACGCAACGTTTTTGTGTTTATTTGTTTGTCGTAACTATGTTTTGTATTTGCCTTTGAAAAAGACTCATTAAGAGTGGAAAGCGCTTAGGCTAGTTAGTTACTAGTTTCGTTCTGTTCGTCGTCAGTTTATTGCATCCATATATATATATATATATATATATATATATATATATATATATATATATATATATATATATATATATATATATATATATATATATATATATATATATATATATATATATATATATATATATATATATATATATATATATATATATAGTTATATAGTTATATAGTTATATACATATATATATATATATATATATATATATATATATATATATATATATATATATATATATATATATATATATAACTATTTATATATATACATATATATATATATATATATATATATATATATATATATATATATATATAGATATATATATATATATAGATCTATATATATATATATATCTATATATATATATATATATTAACTATTTATAACTATTTATATATATATATATATATATATATATATATATATATATATATATATATATATATATAGTTATATATATATAGTTATATATATATATATATATTTATAACTATTTATATATATAAAACTATATATATAAATTTCTATATATATAACTATATATAACTATATATATAACTATATATATATATATAGTTATATATATGTATAATCATATATGGTCATATATAGTTATATATATATATATATATATATATAAATATATATATATATATAGATAGATATATAAAACTATATAACTATATATATATAACTATATAACCATATAACTATATAACTATATATATATATATATATATATATATATATATATATATATATATATATATATATATATATATATATATATATATATATATATATATATATATATATATATATATATATATATATATATATTCATATATGGTCATATATATATATATATATATATATATATATATATATATAAAGCAATAACCAGTCTATATAT
>JAEAOA010002230.1:2282500-2317500 GCA_016746295.1 Potamilus streckersoni
GTTTCTTTCGCCATTCTAACGTAGCGAAAATACATTATTTTTGGTAAATTATTTCCAGTTTAGTAAAGGGTATTAAAGTTTCTAATTCAACAACAGCTGAAACCATGTAATGTTAGTGTAAGTAACGATCGAGTGAAAAATACCTGCTTCGTCGTGTACAAGCTACGCAATTTTTTCAGATTCTTCTTTAACAGAGCCGATGTTTGAGTCTATGAGGGTGGTAGTGAGATTTGGTTATCGTTATCTAGATTGTGATCGCCTTCGGTGTTAGTATGAATATAAAATATGGAATTTGTAGGTGGAATAAATAGATATCTGAGCAGATGTATAAGACAGAATGACACGAGCCTCCGTACATGAAAAAATAATTTAATTCAATTCATAAACAATTGTGATAATACATTACATTAAGAAGATACACCTCTTTTGAAATAAATCATTCAACGAATTTCAAACACAAATATACTTATGTAAATATCCGTTCTGTTTAAGTAATAGACTTAGTTCATCATAGAAGTCAATGCCTTGAGGAACTTGATAACCTGATTTTTTTCTGATTTATTCCAAATTCACTGTGAATGTTCTGGAGTTTCACTGTTCCTGTTGGTCGGTGTCCTTCCACTTTCACTTCTCCAAATTCTCTAATATTTCGCCTCTTTCAGCCCTCGGACTTTGTTTGGGTAGGTGGACATGTAAGTACGTGATACATGGATAATTAAATAGGAAGGTACGAGACTACGTCCCGTGGAGCTTTTACACCTTTTAAAATTAAACAAAAAAAGCAACCTATATCTTTTGTCTGATATCCTACTGGGAATAGATCATTACTCACTTCTCATTATGTCAGATATAGTTCTATCGAAATTCAAACATATACCAAATACTATCTGGGCAAACTAAACATGGCAGACCGTAAACAAACCTAGTGTCATAAGATTAATGTACTTTCTAATGGCTATTTCAAAACTGGATCACATTAACATCCAACGAGACACACAACCATTCTGTTCTCGTATCAATTATACAAACGAATGAATGAAATACATTGCATAGCTTGACTACGTTATTTCTAGCGGATACACACATTTAAGTGTCTAGCACATATTAAATTAAATCGCGCTTCATGGTTTAACAACGTTAATTTTTTGTCAATACGCACTCGAGTCTTTATCATACATGAAATCATCTAAGGTCGGAAAATTCACATGGATTCTCGGAATTCATATCAACTAATGTAAGGCATGAAATCTTTAGATATGTATTTTCCTATAACAATCAATGACAACACATTCAAACGATTCGTCAAACTTGTATAATGAATATTATTGTTTGTTTTCATTTCGACGAATTCAATACGGTTATACTCATATCATGAAAACTAATCAACGGATCTAAACAAATAAATTCATGCAAATATAAGCAAATAAAAATTTTTTATATTAATATCAATGGATTACATGAGATTGGCGCAAAATATCTTGTATTTTTCAAGCTTCGCTTGTTTCTAACGCAAAAGTTTCCCATGACTTTGCAGACATCCGATTCCTTGAATAATTATTTTACGAGTGAATTCCTTCTAAATTCGATCTGGAGTCTCTAACTTTTGTTTTCTGTTGCAGAAAAGCGTAGACTGACTAAACATTTTACGATGAGACATATTAAACCCCAGAGTTTTCGTTTGGGAATCACGCTCTTTATCTGGCGTAACCAATCCCAATTGAATATATCTCCCGCTTTTAACCTAGTTGCTACAAAGGTAGTCTGCCGGTTAAGCCCAGATAATCAGATACTAATTCTGAAAAATTTCAATTCGGACAATTCCTACGCAAGATCAAAATTTAAACCTATCTTTCCAGCCTGTCGGACTTGTTGAATAAACGAAAGCTTATTAAAAATCGTTTCTCTCATGAAATTGATTTTACCAATCAGTGCATTATGATGATTGAAACATGCCACAGTCCCCATAAATCTAACTAATTATTCACCTGCCCAAATTTATGTGCTTTTTATAGATCGAAAGAAATTTGCACCCTCACATTGAGAAAGTGAACACGCTGTATGAAGAGTGGATGGGCGAATCAATCAGAACGACAAAATCTATGCAATTACATTGTATTATATAAATCGTTTTAATTGAACTCCATTGAGAATAACGTGATTAATGGTGGTTTTTTTTTTTCAATAAATTATTTTATACCAATCACATATAGTAATTTACACAATAACTTAATAAATTTATTGTTTGTTTTCTCTTGTTATGATTATTGTGTGGCCTTGATAGCAATGGTACTTTAAGATATGACAAAAATCACAGGCAAGCATACAAAGATAGGAAGATAAATCGAACGACGACAGTGTTTGAAAAGTACAAAGAATTTTCAATATCAGCGATATATCTTTCAACTCCTACCTTGATTGCATTTAGCCAAAAGAAACCAAACATAAATATAAACCGTAACGAAACTGATGGGTAACAGACGTGAATTGATCAAAACACTTTTAGCGGGTTTTTGCTGTTTTCAGATAAAGCTACAGACGTGAAACTTGGGCTATTCATTTCTTTTAATGTACACTCATTCATTGGAGAATTCTAGATATCATTAATCAGTAGATCATTTGTTTGGTTTGGACAGGATAATCTCATTAATTAGATGTGGACTTGCTTGGTTTGGAGAAGATAATCTCATTAATTAGCAGTTGACTTGTTTAGTTTGGAGAAGAGTTTATAAAATATAATGCAAAGCTTATTACTAGTCATGACATCCCTTCCTAATTGTTTGCTAGGATGGAGACTGCATTTGTTTTGTTCTTTTCGTATCAGGCTGGGTGATGGAAGGGGCTGAGGGATGCGTAGTGATGGGGTTAATGTTGACGATCATCAATGTGGATTGAGCATCGTGGATCTTAACTGTGCAATAAACAATCAAAGAAAACAAGCATAATAAAAACGAGGTCGAGTACAATGATGATTTCGCGTACAATAACAATAATAACGAGTCAACACGTGCATTCAACATTTGAATACAATAAATGAAGCCCTAAAATCTATACAGTTGAGTCTAAATTAATATACAATGAACACATTACACTGGTATACCAAATACTGTAAATGTTCGTTAAACTTTTTGGGCTGTAGATAGCATTCATATATCGAAAACGGATTGGAAAGATGTTCATAAAAGCTATTTTCCTGCTCTCATAGGAGTATACGTATTTAGGCAGGAGGGTACATACAGTCTAATAATACCAGTATACCTGTCTTTAGATAACAGTATGCCAGTTTTTAGAATTCAGTATACCAGTCGCTATAGCAGGATGTCAGTCTTTAAATATTAGTATACCAGTCTTTAAATACCATTAGACCAGTCTTGAGATAGCAATGTACCAGTCTTGAAATAGTGTTATGTAGTATGATACGTCTTTATATATATATATATATATATATATATATATATATATATATATATATATATATATATATATATATATATATCTATATATATATATATATCTATATATATATATATATATATATATATATATATATATATATATATATATATATATATATATATATATATATATATATGTATTCCAGTGGTTAGAAACGTGTGAAAGTATTAACGTGTTATGAAACATGATACGTCACGTATTAGTCAAGTTCAACTGCAAAGAACAGAGGCCCTTATATGTGATCGCATAATGCGCTTGTAAATAGGAGTCTATTTTGTTTATTCTACTGTTGAAGTTACTCCTAATAAACTGCTTAAACCCAATATGCCGGCTCATAATGCAACAGCATATCCGAATATATGAAGTTTTCCAGTTGAATTTATAAACGGGTGCATACACTAACTACATGCAAGTTCAAATTCAATACAGACATCATTACATGTAGTATACGAATTGAAGTGTCAACCGAACAAGAAAAAAAATCTGACACACGATGTATTTATTGTCATGGAATTGTGTGTTCTTGATGTGTATGCATTACACCTTAACTAAAATATATTCTGGTAATCCTGTCCACGTATGGCATTGCTAGAGTGTGGTTTATTTGCTTCTTAAGTTACTTTAAAATACTCCTATTTGGTTCACAAAGTAATTACAGTGAGAAAACAGACTACCTTAAAGGGGACAAACATCCTAACATGCAAAATGTTATTGTAAATAGAAGGATATGTAGTAGTTTGTGTATATAATCTATCCTGACTATTTTTTCCTTTGCATTTATTGTATTTGCACAAACATTTAATAATAAATACGGCGTTGAATTCCGAGATCAAATGGAAAGAACCTACCCACCAAGTTGTTATCTCCCTTTCATACAAAGAGGATGTGACGTCATTTGAGACGATTCCCGTAGAACAGGCATATTCATATTCAGTGTCAAGTAGAAATGATGTTTCAGTGCGCAGCTCTGAATTGTGTGAATAATAGCAATTCCGGACAAATATTTTTTTTTACATTTCCAAAGGACCCTAAAAAGTGATTTGTATGGGCGATCAAATTAAAGAGAGGAGGGATTTATTACCGAGACAGTTCGAGCATGAAAGTTTTTTCAAAAGACCAAAGACTCTTCAAACTATTGGGTCTGAGCCAAAACGTTAGTGTTTGAAGCCTGATGCAGTGCTGACTCTTTTTTAATATTTTTCTACTCTTATAACAAGATAGAAGACGGGAAGCACGCCGGCGAGTCGTAGTTGACATAAGCCAGGGAGCATTAAGGACTTCAGGATAATTCAGGAGCACCGTCAACGTTTCAATACCTGAACGTGTAATTTCAGCCAATAAAGTTTAAAACCTCAGTAGCTTCTGATAATTTATTTAGCTATTATACACATACATTTACACATATTTCTAGAACTGTCATAAGTTTTCAGATTCATCAGTCAGAAGCGAGAATACATGAATCATGTGAAGGTTCAGATGAGAAGGTCTTGCGAATCGTGCTCACTACACATGATGGTAATATTTTTATATTTCTTTTACCAAGTATCTTACACACCCAGTGGAAAAATCGTCTGTATGATATGTGTCGGTAGACTCTAAAAGGACAAAAAAATTTACTGAATAGTATAGTTATTACACATAATTTCACAACAATTCAATCACTTTATACATGGCTACATGGTATTTATTTTTTAACACATTGGTTTATGGAGCCTTAGAAGAGGTGGGGATATAACATCATGTGCTCTCTCTCTCTCTCTCTCTCTCTCTCTCTCTCTCTCTCTCTCTCTCTCTCTCTCTCTCTCTCTCTCTCTCTCTCTCTCACACACACACACACACACACACACACACATACACACACATTTTCTCTTCCGAGAGCCACTGAGATTGGCAACAAATATTCCATTCTTGGTTGGACATTGGAACACATTTTCTACACAAGCACCTGTGTGGAAAAAAAGGCTAAAATTTTTAGAAAAAAAATTTCTTGCCTGTTTGATATTTTAAATGTCCATTTATTTGACGAGCATTCATCCAATTATGACATGTTTAAGTCCATATCAATAGCTGTTGGATTAATCCAGGTTATAAAAAGTGAAAACCAATTTCCAGCCTCCCCCCCCCAAAAAAAAAAAAAAAAACTGGCAAGAAAAACTCTGATCTGCAATATTAAATTGTTTTGACTTAAAAGAAAATGAAAAGAAAGAAGAATAATTCATGAAACAAAAAAAAATGAATTGTGAAAGAAATCGTAATCGGTAGAAAATTCTAGCTCTCTCCCTACCCGGTTTATTGATTAGATTTTTTACTGCTATTCAGTTTGGTATTTAAAATTAAAGGTAGTTTATAATCATCGTCATTGTTAGAACCTGACTTCTCCTGTACATCTTTATCTCCGGTTCATACATATAAGGTTGGATGTTAATGAAATATTCTACTTCTGGATTGTCATCCACATCACTGACATAACTGACAGTCGACGTAATTTAAACATTCATTTACAGCCAACTCCTAGAATGCTTGACTGTATTATTATAGGAGTCTGCAGTTTTATCAATAAAGCAAAACAAAATTTCTGACTACATGAAATTACCTTAACGGTAATATAAAATAATTATTTCATAATACCGTTAAGGCGATTTCATGTAGTCAGAAATTTCGTCGTGCTTTATTGATAAAACTGCTGACTTTATTTTATATTACCGTTAAGGTAATTTCATGTAGTCAGAAATTTTGTTGTGCTTTATTGATAAAACTGCAGACTCCTGTGCTATTATCAACAATGCCAGCGTGTACAGTGTCTCAAATGACGTCACATCCGCTAATTGTTCAGGGGGAAGGAAGTGCGTTAGTTTATTCAAGACGGATCGGAAGAGATGATCGGTTTTTCATAAATTTCTTCGTAACGAGTGAAAAAGAAAGGTACATATTTTCAGAAAATGAAACTTATATATATCGCAAATTATATACGGAGTTTGTGCGAATTTCAGTTTTGCATGTTTGTCCCCTTTAAACTCTCTAACTGTAGATTGCACTATAGCCAGGGTACATACAGAATATTACTACCTCACAAGTATTATCGGGATTCTGTCCCCTCTTAGGATGGCTTACTAACAACGTGCATAAACTGGCATAACGGAGGAAGAGGTACACCCCAAAGGTTAGTAGCTAATATAGCAAGAATCTGGCGAGAGGCCCACCAAGCAAAGCTTTCTAACAAGATTCTCTAAGGCAAAGTACCTTACAGTGGGCACTGCCAAACCAAATAAGGTATTGATTGCATGTTGTGACAAGTACATACACCAATAAACTTTATAGATGGCTTCCTGACGAATAAAAGCCTGTAAGGCAAAATATCAGCCAAACCATTTATTGATCGTGAGTTGAAAAATCATATACCAATAACCTTTACGAGAGCAATCTTCAATTACAAAGGTTTTGAAATACAAACTTTCATTCTTTTACAGTTACCCGTATTAATTGATAAAATTGTTTTATATATTGTATGTTCCAGTATTTATTTTTACAGGTAGTCGGCTGAATATCTTATAACGCTAAACTATTAGAGATGACTACAGTCTATTTCAAGTTAAACATTTTATAACTGAACAGGCGAATTGGATTCATTTACACGGTGCTCATATTAAAGGATGACAAAATGTTCAAGTTCTTGAGATCTAATTTTCGAGTTTGTTAGTACCATTTTTTCTTAAGGCTTTGGTATTACTCGAAACGCGTTCGAATCAGCAATCTCCCGCATCCAAGACAGACGCTCTAACGATTAGAGTCTAATCACTAGGCCACCGTAATGTATATCGTTGATTTTGTACTTGATCCTGTCTCACGTGATCCATGACCCTAGACATTATATTTATTATGTGATTTTAGAATTGTAGGACTTAGCTGGGTTTCATATAATCTGCGTGCAGCTGTCGGTGATATTTGCTCGGGATACGATAGTAGTTTTCTCGCGACGAGGGAACAACGAGTATGCAACGAATACCGAAGATGGCTCTTTATGGATCTTTCAGGTAGACTTGGATGGAAGGAACATGAGTGGTGGCTCCGTGACCATTCCACGAAAGAGAAAGAGAGAGAGAGAGAGAGAGAGAGAGAGAGAGAGAGAGAGAGAGAGAGAGAGAGAGAGAGAGAGAGAGAGAGAGAGAGAGAGAGAGCAGGGTCCACAAACATTCTGTGACTGTCAACTGGACGCCATGAGTTACATGTTCCGTTGTTAAACAATTATTTTATATCGATACATGAGTGAAAATCAAGAAATTATTCTGTACCATTATAAGAGTGAAAATCATATATGTATGGATATGGAAACGAGAGAAAACACTGCAACCGTTTGATGTTGTTGTTGTTGGGCTTAGCGCCATTTTTCAACATACGATAGGCTATTCATGGCGGCCAGTATTAATGGTGGAGAAAGGAACCGGAAAATTACCGGAAAGAACCACCGGCCCACGAGAAGCTACTGGTAAGCTTTCTCACACGTCCACATTCGCCGAATTCTAGACTCGAACCCACGCAGACAGAGGTGAGATGGCAGTGATCCGTAACGGACAGCGCTTTAGACACTCGGCCACTCGGGGCCCCGCAACCGTTTGAAATGTTACAATTAAACTGACTTTGTTATGGACGGAGACCAGGAAACTACAAGGAAGCCTCAAACCCTATAGCAGATCTCCTGACACGCAAAACTACCACACACACACACTAGGTTCTTAAATGTAGGGCTTATGTATCAGTCTTGGAAATTAGCACATGATCTCCATGGTATTTTACTGTACAAGCTGAGTCTCTTATGCATCAAAGAAACTAGATGGATAGAAGCAGATGAAATAACACTGGCCACAACAGACACCATACTATTGGTTTAAAGGAGGAAATGAGGCAAGATGACCAACATAAGAAACTTTAGTCCTGGTCATTATGTAGTAAACTGAACAACATGCTTATCAAAATGAAACCCTTCAACGAACGAATAATGTATACCAGATTCAACTGGAAATTCGCCAAGATGTCAATCACTATCTGCTGTGCTCCAAAACAAAAGAAAATGTCGATTAATATAAAGACCATCTCTACAACAGATTGCACTTAGCTGCTGAGAAAGCTCTGAGACATGACCTATTGTTCATTGATTGAGATTTTATCTTATGAACTGGCTTAGACATCACAGACAGAGATAGGTCTATTGGTAGACGCGGAATGAGATCAATCAAAGACAATTCACCTCTGCAAAAACATTAAATACATGGAAGTTTTCGGATGACAAGACCAAAGAGATATAGACCGTGTACTGATTAATGGCGAATGGAGACAACCCTGAATGAAACGACAAAAACGACATTCAAACTTTGCAAATGAAGAAGATCGCAATGTCCTGCACGGCTCAACTTTACCCCAAGAATAAGTACAACATACCTCGCGATGAGACAGAAGTCACCTATCATTCATTCAACACATTCATGAAAGATACTGGATTCAAAGTGTTCAGCTACAGAAAATAGAAACGTAAAAAGAAATGGATTTTCCAGCCAACCTGTAATGCTATTAACGAAAGAAAATGCACAATGTGACATGGGTTAGAACAATTAAACACCCCGCTGCAGTTGCAGATCAAGCAACAAAAGCATCTGTACATGATAACAAATAAGCTCAAAGGGGACTACGGAAAAGGTCAAAGTGTATACATGAAGTGCGTGACGCTGGGGATATCTTCTCTGAGGAGAGAAGAAAATTAGCAAGATGGAGTGACTACTTTCAAAATATACTGAAACTTCCAGACCCACCTGTACAACGACAACTCCAGAAGCCGAAGAGGTCCTTAATATCAATCTGAGGTCATCTTTGAGGCTGGAGTCGGAGACGCCACCAAAGCCTACAAAAAAGAGAAAGTTCCTGGTCCGCATCTACACACAGAAGTCAGAAGATAAATATCTTCGATGATCCATCAGATTCCAAACTAGATGTGGGAGTGAGTAAGCTCTGGACGCATGGAAACCTAGAATTATCGTCAACTTACTAGAAAGGACGACCTCAGTGACTGTAACAACTGGATGGGCATCGTCTTTTATCCCTCACCAGCAAGATCAGGGTCTTCAGCAGGACCACTCTCAATAGTGTACTTTGAAGAAGGCTTTTGATAACCTTCATCGTCATTCTCTTGGGAACATGCTCAATTTATGTGGTATCAAGATGAAGGTTGCAAACATCATCAAACTTCTGTGCATGCGAAAAGCGTCTCCCATATGGCATCCTGGCATCTCATTGCTCCTCACCCTTGCCATCGACTGCCTGGTGAAAGAGGCAACTGTGGACAGCAAAACAGGAAATTGATGTACCCTCATTTCATCCTTGGAATACTTCGGCTACGCCGATGACACTGATCGGTTTTTAGGTCGACACACACACACATATATATATATATATATATATATATATATATATATATATATATATATATATATATATATATATATATATATATATATATACACAAGAAAAGTATTATGTATAGTTAATTTCCATTTCGTGTTTGTTAGATTTTTTTTTTCGATTTCATTATATTGCTAATGTAACACTGTATGTTGCTGGACTTGACTTTGTCCAAACTCAAATTCATTTTCTACTTTCCCAATTCATTAATATTTTTTATCATGTGAAGAACTGATACATACCTAAATATCTTCTCTATGTATAATCAAAGACTTTTAAAATGATATGACTCTTAGGCCTGGTGACAGGATAATGGGACTTGGTGGGACGTCATGCTATGGTAATATTAGGACTGTTAGGCCTGGTGACAGGAAAATGGGACTGGTAGGACGTCATGCTATGGTAAAGTTAGGACTGTTAGGTCTGGTATCAAAATAATGTGACTAGGTGGGACGTCATGCTATATGTCTGCGGCATGATGCACGAAAGCTAGGCATCATTATGAGCTGCCACAAAGCAGACATCGTATCGATGTGACTGAGAAAAAATTGTTAAAGCTACGTTAAAAATCCAATACGCATACACACAAACTATTAATTCGAACTTATACGTTAACAGGGTTCTTTATTATGAGAGTAGAGTCTGTTTTCTCAGCCTTGATAAGCCATAAAATAGAAATAACCATAAAAGCAAATGCGAAGACCTTCAAGTGCATCTGATTTTTTTTATTACTAACTCTGACATTTGAATTTTACAAACATCTTCTTTGAATATTTAAGAATTTGTTCTTGCCATCTTTTTGGGGTGTATTGATCACACCTGGTTCTCAATTCGAAAGGTATTGGCAATAACTACGATTTCGCATCTGTCGTAACAGTATATAAGTGCTTAAAGTCGGTGAGTCAGTGAAGTGGCTTGGACCTACGCTAAAATCCAATGCGTGTCATGGCAGGTCAACTTTGTGTAGTTGAACTTACTTTATAACTCCTGTATGGTAATTCTTCAAATTTGCATGTTTACAAACTATGGCAGTATTGAACAAAATCAATTTTGAACATCTAAATACATTCTGGACAAAATTTACACCGGAATAAATCCAGCAGCATTTAAATTAGCACAGTCGTCCTAATGTTTAAAACTGAAGAAAATTGACGGCTATAAGTAAGAGCCAACACACTATGCATTTGCACCAAAAAGGTTTTGCGACCAAGAACTGTTTGTTAATTTATGTTTCCGCATCTTTCCAAACATTATTGAACATTATTGTTTCCTCATGTTCAATTACGTGTCACCAATTCAAAATTTTCACTTAATTAGATATAACGGTAATTATAAAACGTGAAGCACGATAGTTTGTACTATTATCTCCTTGCATCTTCACGCCGACATAAATGACTCTTTTATGCAAACTATTTGTCTAAAATATCTGGTTTCAATCAAATTAAGGAAACTGGATTCTTTTAAACGTATTGAAAAAGTATAAGATAAATTAATTTCCTTCGATGTGAAATGTTCATTGTCAATTTAATTGTTGAAACCGTTTTAATGTTTGATACACATATTTGCAACAAAATAAAGAAAAACTCGTCTTCAAAACGCTAGCAACCACATCATCATCATCGTTGTTGTTGTTGTTGTTTTTTTGTTGTTGTTGTATGCATTTATTTTAAATCGGAAAATTTAAATTCGCGTTGTTAAAAAATAACACATGATAGAGATAAAGAATATTAACAAAACGAACTATTAGAAAAGTATTCCAAATTGTTTAATGTCACCCTTGCTAGTCATAGCTGTAAAATCTCATAAGACTTTATTATACAAATTAAAGAAAACAACTTGAAACTACTTGATATGGCACTTTCAAACAAGATCTAAAAGATATACAGAATCACTTGTGAAATTTTAGTCTTCTAATGAATGGTACTGTATGTATCGTCTTGAAAACAAACAACACGAAGCCTGATTTGCCGGCTCTTCGTCATCAAAGTCTGTGTCGTTTGCAGTTGGGTCCGACCTATACGCGAGTAAAGTCGGTCGGTCACACTAGTTCTGATTAAATTCGAGAACTTTAAGACTTCATTTTCAATGTAAAGTTAAAGCCTTGCAGCCCAAGCTGGCGATGTTATTTTTGTCATCATGAGGTCTTTGATGTTTGGATAACAATTTGATACGTGCATGCTTCACTATCGTGTCGAACGATCTTGTCCGTCTCTTTACACATCAATCTACCTAAACACGCTGCAACATTAACAAAGCGGTAATTGGCCTATCTCCTGGTCAGACATAACTACGCCCTACTCATTAGGATTCACAATAACGCCCTACTCATTTGCATAGTACATCACATAAGATCACAGTATTTTATATTTGCTATTACCCAGTGTGAGTTACTGATACATTTGTATCAAGCAAGTTTTAGTATAGCGTTTTAAATCATTTGTACCAGAAAATTTGGATCTTCCACGAATGGTCTGTAAAGTACATTGAAAGTAGATAAATAGATTTTAAGTTACTACTATTAAAATTCATGCATGATATAGAGTGGCATTAGAATTTGTGACGGAGATTAGGTTTAAAAATCCGACAAGCTGTCAATTTTTGTAAATCACGTGATTTCACTATCTTTGCGTGGTGACTCCATTGGTATCGTCACGTGTTAGGATTTGAGTGGCATAAGGCAATACGTTAATAACTGAAATTGTAACACGGAAATTTCGTGCTTGATAATTTCATATTCAGGGGAAATCCAAAATGGAAATGGTAAAAATAAGATCCATTGAAATGAAAGTTTGGGAAAATAATCATTGAAAGAATTAGATCGAACTGGTCGCATAATTTTTCTAGGAGGATTATTAAATCAAATCATTATTACAATAAAAATAATATCTGAATTGGATATCACCATTTATATTGAAGACCAGATAAAAATGAATACATAAATTAGTGAGATAAAATTAGAAGGGGATTCCCTGGGATTTTGAAAATAAAAAGTCAAAGACAAAGAATCGGAGGGATTGTAGATGGATAATATATCATTTTGTACCCCATGATTACATTTTATTCGTTAATTTAGAATACCAGATTTTGGAACTGTAGCGAAAGCTAATGTGTCATGTAGTATAGCTAACACTGAAACAATGTAGAATACTGGTACTGTTTATTGTTAGTTCAGTTTGTCTGGTATGGTCTCCTATATTTAAAGAATTTCAGTTACAACTGATACTAAAAGTTTGCTAATTGCAAAGTACAAACAACAATTTAATTGTAAAGTTGAAATGTATTGTTCTTTTAAGATTTTGAAATAATAAAGATATAAAGACTTTCATGAGTTTATGACAATTGCTTATGTTCAAGTTTTTCGTTTACATTTTTAATTTTCTTATAGTTTTTTTTTACACTCAATATTTCATAATTATGATTCACTGTAACAACAAAATAATTAATTGTCTATTGAGTGCTAATTATCTTTAACAGATGAATTATATATTTAGGTTGTAACCAAATTAATGTGATGCTCACAAATACATTGTAACAAGTTTTTAATCTTTAACAAACAATGTGACATCTCTTGAATTCCTAATTCTCTTCTATTTTTTGTCTTTCCACACCACATCGTTTTAGCAATATTAACACAAAATATTAGCTTAGAAACTAGACTTAAATGTAATGTTTGTTTAATATTTTGCTTGTTTGTGTATGTGTGTGTGTTTGTGTGTGTGTGTGTTTCTTTCTTGCTTACGAATAGTTCAGAAAATCTTAATAAGAAACAATTACAATTTCGTGAAAAACTATAATGTTGACAAGCAGTCAATTACAAAAACTGTAGGATAAATCACATAAAATTAGTTCTACGACTGTTGTAAAGGTAAATTTAAAAAAAAACAACAAAAAGTAGTATTACGGCTATAAAACTAAGTATAAGAAAAGAGCGAAAATCAACAAGTCTTATAAAAATCAATTTATTTCCCTGGAATCAAAAGTAACAATTTAAAAAGAACTACAGTATTGCGAAATAAATCAAAAATAGTTCTAACAGTTTTAACACAAGTAAAAAAGTATAAAGTTTTACCTGAATTCCAGTGGTAATCCAAAGAAGTTCCAATTTTAAATGTGTTGATGCACCTGTAGTTTTGAAGGTGGTAATGTGCCAATGGCTTGAAGTGTGATCATGTGCTAACAGTCTTTTGATGTTTCAGAATAATATAATCCAAACATGTTCTTGTATGAAATCATTATTTCAGATTAAAATTGCACTTCATGATGTGAATAAAAAACTCCACCCAAAAAAAACTTTAAACACAAGAAGAATGATCATAGCTCAGAGGTTAAATGCAAGAATGAGAAAATTCTCGAGTAAAGAACGTTGCGTTAAAACCTAAGACACAAAAATTAGAAATACGATTAGTGTCAAAATTTCATTTCTAATACTTTCTAAGTCATCATCAAGATAAGGTCTGTTACTAAAACTGTAATAAAGACCATGTCAAACATCAATTTGACTAATGTCCTAGACTCAGATTTAGATATACATGTTACCGTTCATAGATAATAATCCTAACATTTAACCCAAACTAACATAGAATAATATCTTTTTATCATTTGTTCACAAAATAAATATTACTGGTCAGATTCACAATGAACTTCATTTTTAACAAGGTCAAGTCCAAAATAAAATTTTATAACATATAATCATGCGGACAAAACTAACAAATACAAATTAAATATACATATCAATATGTTTTATACTCCTTTTAATATATATTAAATTAAATATACATATCAATATGTTTTATACTCCTTTTAATATCTATTAAATTAAATATACATAGCAATATGTTTTATACGCCTTTTAATATCTATTAAATTAAATATACATATCAATATGTTTTATATTCCTTTTAATATCTATTAAATTAAATATACATATCAATATGTTTTATACTCCTTTTAATATCTATTAAATTAAATATACATATCAATATGTTTTATACTCCTTTTAATATCTATTAATTTAAATATACATAGCAATATGTTTTATACTCCTTTTAATATCTTTTAAAGGGCAAAGAGCGAGTGAGTGACTACATGTAAGTAGGTAGGTGAGATGTCAACTCGATTCAGATAAGGTAGAAAGGAAGGAAGAAATGGGAAGGCTTTAATATATAATTTCAGTTGGCCAAGAAAGAAATTTTTTAAAAAGGTTTTAAACGAAGAAAAAGAATTTGAATTACGTATCATGCGCGGTACGAAATTCCAAAAGGTATTCGCGGGTGCAGTAATCGAAGGTTTGAAATGGTTGGTTTTCCGACCTCGGAAACTGGAATTCGACATTTATTGCTGATAGGAAATTACGTTCAGTAATAGCTCACGAAGTATACTATTCACAAAAGGGTCACCGTCATATGCCTGTAGATGTCACCAACATTTAATTTCTGACCTACTAATGCCATCGATTGGGGTCCGTTGTTTTCGCCATTCCTGCCTTGCTAGCACTAAAGAGTAATAACACTCAACATCGTTTAACCTTTATTCTGGATTTAATTATTCTTATATCCAGCAAACATAATGTAGACTTTGTATAGTACTCGCGTTTTGAATTTTCTTATGTTTTCATTTGTGTAATTGTCTTATAAATCTAAAATAGGAATAATACACGCTTTGTGAGGGACATGTAGGTGGAACTGTTCACTCTGTGCATTTGATATAATGAAACATTTCAATATGGTGCTTTATTCCATTTGGACTAAAGAACTTAATTTCTCAATATCTTGGCTGACAGATTTTCTAATTACTACACTCGCCGCCAAAGATCATTAAATGTGAAATTCTTTAACATATATTTACTATGAATTGTATATTGTCAGAATAAAGAACGTGCGAGCGACACCTGTGAAACTTTTTAAAAATTACAAAGCCATTAAACGAACAGAGGCGAGTTTTCATGGTTAATGGTCAACTCGGCGCACCTGTGGCGAAAGATGCTTGGAGCTGATAGCAGCGTAAATCTTAATTTTCTCTACTAAAACGTGGACGTATACCGTGAAATTCGATAAGGAATAAATGTCAACAAGTCCCTTATCTAGTCTACATCTTTGATTTAGTATCCCCTTGAAAACAATTAGAAGATAATTTTACGAACGAAATTGTACTGTTGAAATCAATGAACCTTTCTTGTGCTATAATGCTTGACGCTGTGATACTTTTAATTATATGGGTCTTCCAGTTCAAAGTATTATATATATATATATATATATATATATATATATATATATATATATATATATATATATATATATATATATATATATATATATATATATATAGTTTAATACAAACAATACTGTCATACAGGTTAGAGAAATTAATTCGTATTCTACCGAGTTTCGAACCCAGGTCAGCGAGTAATCGGCACCCATCGCCTTGCCTGCACGCACCAGCCCATATACCGTATATATGGAGGGGTATGAGAAATATTTGATAATATGCTCAGAGCTGTATTTCTTTGTTGTCTGTTTCTCCATTTCAAATTATAATATAATTTTAAACGTATTTAAATATTAGATTATGCCATCGCACAATATTTGATTCTTTTAAATAAACGCATTCTAAAACCGAGGTCGACATAAAAATTCTTCGAATTGCGAGTCATTGTTTACTTCTGATAGGAACCTATTGGCCATCTGCTCTGGTTTAAAACACACCGACTCCAATCCTTGAGGTTTATTGATAAACGTCTTCCTAGCAAACGATATGGGCGCAGAGAAGTGGGTGGTCCTTAAGCAAGACCTTGGTCCGGAAACTCTATTCGTGGCTGCGACTGAAATATAAACACCTATTTGTACGTTGCTTGACACGATAAGTTCGCTGATAGTTAAGTTCTGACTCGGAAATTTTAGCCAGAATAAGTTTGTTTTTGTATACTTGAACTGCAAGTCTAAATGCATGCCAAGCTAACAACACTGGTTAACTAAATCGGTCTGTGCATATGAAACGTCATATTCTATATTTTGTCTAAATGGAAACCTGCTTATTTTTCCCCAGTACTTTGAGTAAGGAAATAAGAAAGGTAGTTCCCCTTTTAATAATGGTTCGTTGATACCCAAAGTAGATTGGGTGCAAAGTAAACTAGATTATAAAGGAGCTAACACACACACACACACACACACACACACACACACACACACACACACACACACGTTAACTGGTGACAATAAATCCATTTGAAAATAAATTTTTTAAAAAACTGGAGACAAATTTTAAAGAAGTCATATATTTACAGAACCCCTGTTTCTAGCATGGCAGAAAAAAAGACTTAGTGCCCTACTGATATTTTAGACACTTTTTGAAATAATTGGAATTTGCAATTTGATATCATACAATTTTACATTGTCAGTCATATATTGGGTGATGATATTTGTTTGCATTTTTAATCAGCAATATAACGAAAGCGTTTAATATTAAGCTGTAAGATATTATATCAACCGACGCGACGTGTATATATATATATATATATATATATATATATATATATATATATATATATATATATATATATATATATATATATATATATATATATATGTGTATATATATATATATATATATATATATATATATATATATATATATATATATATATATATATATATATACATATATATATATATATATATATATATATATATATATATATATATATATATATATATATATATATATATATATATATATATAAGATGGACCATTCCTTCTTTTGTAATTGGACATCTGAAACAATAGAACATTAAATCAAAGTTCATAATTACTAGACGAGCATGGCATGGGATTTTTAGAAAATCAAAATTAAAATCAATTGGACATTCGTATTCATATCGTTATACAACTCCGATAAAGCTTTCTTTTCCAGAAGCTGATCCGTAACGTTACATCAGATGTGCATCTGATATAGATTTGGATTACTCGGTGTCAAAGGATGGCGTCACCTAGTAACTGCATTTTAATATGTTGCTCTGTAATAAAGTTGGCACTCACCAGTCATTATGTACTTTTGAGAGGGTGATGGATGTATGTAAGGTGAAGTTGTTTGCATTTTAAACATGCACAGTGGAGAGAATGTTGGCATACCTATATGCTACTTTCATGTAATGTGGCTGAAGTTTCTTTGGATACTGTACTTTTGGAAATTTTAAATGAACTTAGCAAACTGCTAACTAAAATAACTGCTCCCTTGTGCTCCAAAAATCAACCTGGATTTGTCTTAAGTACACTATCCTTGGCAGCTATTAAAATAGGGAAAATGAATTTTGCTAAACTAAACAATACCAACTTCTAAAAGTGCAATGAATGAATTACCCAATACATAAAATGTAAAAAAAAAAGGTATCGGCTCTTTTTTTTTTCACAATTTACCTCTGAAGTTCGGGAAGTGAAAATGAGCAAGTAGAGCTAGCACTTTTTGAAAGGTGCTCATCTGGAGTAAGGCCAAGCTGTATACTCACTAACCCATACTACACTTATCAATCATACACCAAAATAAAGGGAATTGAAGGTTCTTTGAACAAAACCTAAGATATACAATTCTTTTGTAAATAGCCAGTATATCTAGTGAGGAAACCCGGGGAAATTCTTTTTCTTTAAAATTCTAAGCTTTTGCTTGATACGAAACTGTAGAACGCCACCAAGATACGATGAACAGTATGAGTAGATGAATGGAATCTAAAATACGAAAACACTAGAACTAAAATCATATTTGGAATTGCTTTATGATTTAATTGGTGATGACATAAACTAAACACATCATCAGTACAGTAAATTCATTTGTGTACTAGTATCGTGTCTCGGACATGGATCATTTTCAACTCTTCTGGTCTCGCGAGATCTGGTGTCCTTCTGCTCTCAAACAAATTGTAATACAATCATCCTGTTCAATTGGTAATTCATTGGAAAAGTTGTGGATTAGTGGAAATAAAAAATACTGAATACTTTTAGCGTTACTCAGACAAAGCGGAATCTGAAAGGTAAATTTTTAACAAAATCTTAAGAAAAAGAACTTGAAACTATGTTATACAAAATGAAGCCAGAAACAAGGTAATTGAGGGATATAATAACATGCACCATATATCAATTACGCGACTCCGGTTGTAAGCAAGACTGAAAACAGTTCAAACGTTTAATCATCGTATTCGCTTACCAGTGAACAATACATTTGGAATAGCTAAATTTAAAATTTATGAAATATGGAGAATATCAAAACACAATATAACTTGTTATAAGTGATGCTATCTAACTTTATGGAGCAAATATTTAATATACTGCAAGTACTTTCAGGTGATTATGTTGCAAAAGATAACATGTTTCTAGAACATGTCAGAGGGGAAAATAAAGTACATAAGACCATAAAGAAGTTAAAATAAACATAATTTAAACAGTTTAAAAACCAAATAGAAAAAGAAAATCTACCCAAACACATCAACATTAAAAACGTCAACGTCGACATGTTCTTAGTATGGTGATATATTAACCTACTAAAGAAATTAAATGAAACAGCATTCAAAACCATGAGGTTTGTCAAAAGTTGAATAAAAAGACCCCCCAAAAATGTAGTGTTGAAGACGACAAACATTTATATGAAATTTTGATCCTACTAAAGTACGGAAAATAACAAAAATATATAAATGCATTCACTTTTGTTAATAAATAACAGTTATTTCAATTTTATTCAGTGGAGTGGCAGCAGATAAAAAAATTCCATTTGAGCATCAGTTTGTTTAATCAGTTGATCCAACCTTTTATCTAGTGTTAACTTATCTTCAACTTTTGAATTATTATTTTATAAACATTTTCTTAAAACATTTTACAAATATCCAAGATTTCAAACTATTTGCGTTTTTAGCTTTCAACACTTGCTAATTGTTCTTGCAATATAACATTTTTAGACAAATAGTCTGTTTCTTTGTTTGTTTTGTCTGAATGTTTTTAGCTCACCTCAAAAGTTGAAATGACTGACATTAATAACTATGCTAACTATGGTGCTATATTGTTAGGATCGAATATCAACAGAAAACTATGGTGCTATATTGTCAGGATCGAATATCAACAGAAAATTCTGGTGCTATATTGTCAGGATCGAATATCAACAGAAAACTATGGTGCTATATTGTCAGGATCGAATATCAACAGAAAACTATGGTGCTATATTGTTAGGATCGAATATCAACAGAAAACTATGGTGCTATATTGTCAGGATCGAATATCAACAGAAAATTATGGTGCTATATTGTCAGGATCGAATATCAACAGCAAACTATGGTGCTATACTGTCAGGATCGAATATCAACAGAAAACTATGGTGCTATATTGTCAGGATCGAATATCAACAGAAAACTATGGTGCTATATTGTTAGGATCGAATATCAACAGAAAACTATGGTGCTATATTGTTAGGATTGAATATCAACAGCAAACTATTGTGCTATATTGTCAGGATCGAATATCAACAGAAAACTATGGTGCTATATTGTCAGGATCGAATATCAACAGAAAACTATGGCGCTATATTGTCAGTATCGAATATCAACAGAAAACTATGGTGCTATATTGTTAGGATCGAATATCAACAGAAACATATGGTGCTATATTGTTAGGATCGAATATCAACAGAAAACTATGGTGCTATATTGTTAGGATCGAATATCAACAGAAAACTATGGTGCTATATTGTTAGGATCGAATATCAACAGAAAACTATGGTGCTATATTGTTAGGATCGAATATCAACAGAACAATTCAGGCATCTGCAAAGTCTCATACAGTTTTACATCTTCGAGCAAATCAGTTTTACAAACCAATTTCAACTATAATGACACGACGGAAGCAGAGCTGAATTCGCCATTTTGTTAGAGTCTTTGTGTGTCAGAAATGCTTTCCAATGTGACTTTGTTTCATAAGATGTTAGCGATCACTGTATGCAGTCAAAGACAGGTACAATAAGTACACTGAATTTATCAAAACAAAGATAACTGTAAAATGTTGTGCGTTTTATCCTTCACGTTATGTAAAGGGCTGCATGATGACGTGCAATGGAGTTGTAAATTAAACCTTTTCTTAAATTACAGATATACAGCTGAAAGAACATATTTGGTTTGTAATACCTTTAAATACTGACAGAAAATAATTAACTGATACAGCTACTCGTAGGTATGTACAAAAACATATTAATGCTGACATACGTAAGACTTTGTGGGATAATAATCACAAAAGTTTTAAGCATGCAGAGGAGATGTTAATCATAAACTAGCAGTTATCGAATATAGAGCACTGCAAGAGATAAAAAAAATCTTGGAGCTACCAAATATTGAGGAAAACAGAAAAAATATTTTGGCTAAAAATTTGTTTTAAATAAATACATCCAATTACATTATCTGATTTTATTTAAACTCTATTCACAACACCTTCTAATGATAAAGTAAAATAAAAGCACATATTTTAAATATTTCCTTGAAAGCAAACAATAAATCAAAACTCTTGTTATAAATAAAAACGGAACGTACGTTAAATATATAACATGTCACAAGCAGAAAAGAAAGATCAGAAAGTTAAATACCTCAATCCAATATATTTTTATCACATGCTCACAGGGCAATACTAAAGCTGAATTTGTTTTTACATATGTTAATTTCAAAGATCTGTTATAATATACGCATTGTGTCAGGAACCTCAATTATTGCGCAAAAAGCAAAACGAGATACCTATAATAAAGTAGTAAACAATTTAGGTACACGTAATGTGAAATCATCACGAGATCCTATGGACGTGATGGTCTTTTAAGTTGGAGGACTACGACATTTTCATGGTACACTAGGATTTGTGGTTACCAGAATTAAGATTAACAAAGAGGATTCAATAACGCTTATTGAACGAAAAATTCAGAAATAAACGATCTGTAGCGGGAAAAGCTTGTATAAGTTATATTTTTAGGTATGTGAAATAGTACAGCATTTTTCCAGGATAATTTATTCGAAAGAATCCTATAGAATGTTAATCTATAGACTGACTTGTACAAGACTTACCTTTGCACTAAACCTGAAAGAGAATGAATACAAAATCATGGCGACTACAACGGTGTCATCTATACAGCTTTTGGTTTAAAAAGATCCAAAATTAGAAAATGATTACTTAAAGATGAACACGTGATTGTAAAATATCCCGAAGATAGCGAACATAAGTGTTTAAAGTTACTAATTGATGTGTACTGTGATACATATTATATTTTTAATAGCTGAATATGCCAAACGTAACGACACACAAAAGAAAGCAATCATTCTAACCAAAATGGCCTTTAGTGATAGTGATGCATATGTTTTCATGAATGAATGATGGTACAATTCAGTAAACATGGATTATAGAGAAGATACGTGTTTTTGTTGTGGTTTACGGGAAGGACAAAAAGCAATTGAGTCTGTTTCGAATAAAATTACGATATTCAAGATGAACAAAAAGAAAAAAGAAAATATATAATATGATTGCACATTTTATGTATTATATTGTACTTTCGCCATAGGTAGGCGGTACCTGCGGCATACGTACGTGTCCGTAAGATAATGTGTTTACATTATCAGTCTGATTTGATGCACCATACAGACAACGTCAGTCGGATTCGTTACACCTTATAGGCAACGTCAGTGTAATTTGTTGTACAATATAGGCAACGTCAGTCTGATTTTTGTTTTCAATATATGCAACGTCAGTCTGATTTGTTGTGCCATATAGGTTGTTGTTGTTGTTGTTGTCGTCGTTGTTGTGTGGCTTAACGCCATTTTTCAGCACATGATAGGCTATACATGGCGGCCAGTATTAATGGTCGATGAAGAAACCGGAAAATCCGCTGAAAGAACCACCGACCCACGAGAAGCTACTGTCAAGTTTTTTTCACATATCTACATTAGCCGAATCTTAAACTCAAACTCACGCAGACATAGGTGAAATGGCAGTGACCCCTAACAGAGAGCGGTTTAGACCACTTGGCCACTCAGCCCCCCCCCTATATAGGCAACGTTAATCTGTTTTGTTGTACCATAGAGGCCACGTCAGTCTGATTTGTTGTACCATACAGACAATGTCAGTCTGATTTGTTGTACCACACAGACAACGTCAGTTTGATTTGTTGTACGTCATGTAACGTCAGTCTGTTTTGTTGTACCATATAGGCAACTTGTCTGATTTGACGCACTATATAGGCAACGTCAGTCTAATTTGTCGTACTATATATGCAACGCCAGTCAAGTTGGTGATATTATATAGACAACATTAATTTCTTTTTTTGTTATGTTATACATTTCATTTTCAGAGTAAATTCATCTCCTAATAACTGTCCTTGGTTTTAATTAACATTCCTTGTACAATTCAAATTTCCAATTCATTTTGATTCAAATTTGTGTTATTCTCTTATAATCCTTATTTCGTCTTTCCCAGTCTGAATAAATAAAGTTTAGGCCCTAAACCACTTCGTGATCCAAACACTACATAAGTAATTTTTAAAACTGTCCATCAGTTTTCTTTTAAATGCCCCCAAGCTTGCGAAATAATAAAATGCTTTCATTTGGATAGTTACTATTGTCATGCATAAAATGCTTTCATTTGGATAGTTACTATTGTCATGCAAATCGATTTAATGTTTCATGACAACTGTAAAAGTTTTTACATTTTCAACAAATTCACAGTCAGTCCGGAGTTGTCTTACTATGTCATAATATTTGTTTCTACGTCTGTTGTAGAAAAACATGATCTATTTAGATGTCAACGTAAATCCGCTGTAGACTAGTTTGGTTAAATTGATTATTTAATTTTTAAAAAGCAGAGCAACACCTAGTCATCAACATAATGTTAGACTTGCAAATGATATATCGTTTTGGCATCTGACAAAATGATTTTCATTTTCACATATTTTAGGAGATTCACTCAGAAATTTGTCATCTATTTATTTATTGTTCATCAAACTGGCCATGTCTTTCTCAAAAGTTGTTGTTGCAATATGTCTGAAAATTTAGTTAATTTTTTTTGTATGAATATAACTATGTTTGTAGATCAAACAATACAGTACTCTGAATCTGTTCAAATTAATGATCACGTAGCCCCGTCTCGAGAGTCATCATGTGATCTAAACTCATAGGTTAAAACAGACATTTTCTAGTAGATTTGTCCGTCGTGAAATAATACCTTTGGGCTCAAGGTATTTTGTGTTGTTGCCACTTAATTTGAAACTGTTATTTAAAATAATTTATTTTTTCAGAAAGTAAGTGCTCCTTTATCAAAGTCTTGGACAAAGACATTCACTGGAAATTATTTGGAATTCTAAAGCCGGAATATTATTATTGAGTCACGAAATTGAACGAGGAAACGTTGCCATCAGCACAACGACCTCATCTGATGATTTATCGCCTTCCATATTGGAACTTCATCGAGATTCGAACCTGGATTCAGTTAGACCTGTTTAGTAATAAGACATATTTTTCAATTCTAGGTTAAATTTTTGGATTATAATCACAAACTTTAAGTCCTATTTCACATTTATACTTTTTTAAAGGAAACAAAATTATTTTGTTAAATTTACAAAGCTTGTTGGCTTCACTCTTTGCTCTTTGCTTTTATTACTTTTGAACGAGCCTACACGAAACAACCTCCAGTTGCAGGACACCATGTGTCTGCACTATGCATATCTGGCAAAATTATTACTTTGGTTTAAATTCGACCTTTTGTATGTACAACTGCACCAACAGAACAAGTCGTTGAACATTACACATTTGTTAATGTGTGCCTCTGACACAATATTCACATTCAAGATCACAAAAAGTGCAAATACTTTTCATGGATGCAGATAGTATTTTTATTGCTTTACAGTATATCCCTTTTCTGTCATGATGGCATTGTGAACATCGTAACATGGTCTTCTAGCACGATGGCATTGTGAACATCGTAACATGGTCTTCTGGCACGATGGCATTGTGAACACCGTAACATGGTCTTCTGCAGCTGAGAATTCTTCTGGTACACTGACATATTTGAAGCATTCTGTTTAACTAAATAATTATGTCTATTGTATCTTTCTTATCGACCAATTGGGATATAAATTGAAAGATAAAACTATTTGCATGCAAACCAGATATAACTAGTCTTGGCGTTACTTCGTGTAGAAAAATGGTCGTATATTTATGACTGTATACTATATATGTTTGTGGAAACACAAGTTGCCAGTTTCGAGATACTATATAATATTGACTTATAATTTGCAATACATAGCATACAACTGATAACATCAGCCTTGGTTACTATTACTATCCATATCTGTTCCATCATGCAAAACCATTTGGATATTATTTTCCAGAAATCGCATTTTTTTCTGTCTGTCTGTTTCTTTAATTGCTTTGAAAAATATTTTTTTGACAAATTTAGGTCTCTAGGGAGGGTACATATTTGTTGGTAAAATGAAATATGTGGACAACGCGTAGACGAATTCTAGCAATTTTTCATTATTAATTTGATTTTTATGGGGTTTTTTTCTTTTCAAAGGATGTTACAATTGTTACAACCATGGGGGCCTAATTACGCAACAGAAAAAAAGGCAAAACCAACAAGTTTTGTAAAAGTCTAAATATTAATTTATTTTTTAAAATAAAAAAGAAAAATATCATTTATTTGCAGCATGGTGAATGAATTCCTATTTTTCTAAAATGTTCCATACATTCTAATAGTTCCGATGTAATCCGAATACATTCCAAAGGTATTAATCCAGCATACCTTGTATACGAATATCCAAATGTCTTTTAAAATAAATTATCTAAACACGGTAATTCCAAGGAACGATTGCATATGAATAAATCTCTCCAACTCCTAACTCGATCAATCAAACTTTAAGAAAGGTGATTTAAGAGGGGTTATATTTTTAATATGGATAAATCATGTGTAATTATGAGACTGCTTGTATCAACCCTTTATCCTGCAATTTGATGTCAAAAATCAGGTGGTTCAAGCTGGTTAATCGAAACGTCGGTCAAGAATCTTCACCAGAAACACGCATGACTTATTCGCATTACTCTTGGCTTTATTAGACCATTTTCTTCAGTACATAAACCTTGGAATTTTATGAATGAAATAAGCAGCATTATACATTACTCATCTTAAAAACATAAAACCATCTTAGAATTATAAAAAAATGTCCTAACTACATTACCCTTACAAAAAGTATTAGTATACATGATATAGATATAAATAGCACAATGATATAATAAAAAGTTATATAAAGTAGTGATATTTGAATATAAGAGGAAATGAAAAAGGAAAGAATGAAACGCATGTATAATTGACAGACGAAAGATACAGTAAAATAGGGAAATAAATAACTAATAGGAATGAAATAATAAGGTTGGGAAAAAGAGAAAGTAGATTCAAATGAGCACTGTAAAAAGGATCGATGAATGACGGAGGGCAGAAGAAGAGAGAACCTCAACCTGTTCGTGCCAGTCTTCCTAATTTTTATAAGCTCTAGACTCCTTGCTAGACCTATCCAGTTAGGATCTCTGCTATGACCTCAATAATATTTTCTATCAAGCAGATGTATTGACATATCATTTCAGTCATCAAATTATATTTTGCTCAAACGGACATAGATTGAGGTTTTTTTACATGATTTTGCCCCCACCAAACAGCTCTTTGAACGCGAGTGGTTATTATTCGTTACATATGCGTTGGGTCCCACTGATAACTGCTTATCTTTATGAAGGAATAAATAACAACTATTCAGCTTTTGAGCTCTAAGGAAACTTGCAGTTTACAAGTATTACGAAACACTTAAAAATTCAAGTCAAAGAACTCTCATATAATTCGTAAGCTGACCAATAAAGTAATGTCATACTTTCAGAGCATCACCATATAATGTGTAAAGTCATCACACCATGCAACTAAAGACTACTTTCGATATTAACCGAACCGTACATTGATTGCATGCTTGTTATAAACAGAGCTTAATTAATATGTGAAAAATGGTTACTCAACACCAAACTGTATTAAATGTTAAAGATAATACAAAACATTTACAAAAAAGTAACAAAAACAGTTCTTTTAACAAATTAACATAACGTTTACATATGATAGACTTGATATCGTCACAGTTTACATTTGTGCTTAGCTATATTACAACCAGAACAAGTAAATTTACATCCATTTTGAACTCCTGAGTCTTATCACTGAATTTCCATCAATTAAATATTAACGGTGATTATGAGATAATGCTAACCAATGGAAAAATCCTTCTACATTTTATATATAATCAGAGAATGACAAAGTATAATAATTAATACTTAGAAACTCTCGGCGTTGTTCCAAATATCTTATTCAAAAAGATGAACATTCTTATCGTTATGAAGTATTCAGGGCCGTTTGCCAGCTTGCATGCAGTTTTCTTGATCAACAAGAAATTATACCTTTAACCTAATAAAACTATTTAAATTTTGTCCTATGGTCCTTGCTTAGAGCTCTTTCTTACTTTTCATTTTTCAGGCTCTTTATATCTTTCTCTATTATGATATTAAAACAAAAATTTACAAAACTATTGCTTAATAGATAATAGGTATAAAGGATTGAAACAGATCCACATAGTTCAGGTCTGAATCATACGTAGTACTCTTTTAATCAAGCTCATATTTGTTAAGAAATAAAGCTAAACTAACTTCCACTAATGCATGCATAACAATTCATTATAAAACAATCTAAAAATAATGTATTAGTCCAATGCCAATGAGAACTTTGTAAATCAAGTGAATACTTTAAATAATTCATTCCTCTCAAATCATACCTGAACACAACTGTAAATATTTTGATTGACAGATCTTAATACAGGAATGAATAATTGGTTTATCTAACCCTCTTTATGCATATTGCTCTTGACCTTCGATACAACAGCATTCTCTGAAGAGCTAATGGACAATTATATTAACTTCTAAACAAGGTCAGGCCTTGAACTCTGTTTTATTGCACATCATGTTTACTATTCATAACCATGACAAAAGTCAGGTCTACAAAATATAGATATACATAACACATTAAAATACTTTTAAATTTGACAAACATGTCAGGTTGATACAAAATGAGTATCTGGTAAAGACGAGCAATTGTCTAATCTGTGAGACTGTCTAATGGAATGGACCAGAGGTGCGGTCTTTATTATCTATTAGGCACTCTTTTCAGCACAATAAATGATGCAGATTCACAAATAGCATTTCATTTGAAATATGGACTATGTTCGATGAATCTCGAGATTCTACAAAAGGCTAAGACGTTTTGAGAAATATTATAGTGTCATCCTGGTCCAGTAATATTTTAATTTTTATGTTTTTATGTTATGTGTATGCCAAAGTACGTATTGTTTAGACAATGTGTATGCCAACGTTCGTATTGTATGTTTAATGTCTGGGTATGCCGAATGATGTATAGTTTGGACACTTCTTTGTGTGCCGAAGACTGTATAGTTTGGACACTATGTCTGCTGAAGGCTTACAAATTGCGATGAACTGAAGTAGCGTCTATGCCGGTTCTTCTGATCTTCAAAGAAAAAATCAGCGTCCTTTAAAGGCTTGCAAGTATCTGGTTATTAAATCCCCTAACATGCTGAAACGTCGATTAATCACGAATTTTGTTTTACCAATCCACGGCAATCATAGGAATCATAAATAACAATCATTTCGACCGATTCGACTCGATAGTTAACTAATGCCGGTGCTACCCTGTGTTAACTTGTGATACGTGCAAAACAAAGGGTCTCTCCGAACGATTAGCTCTTTCCTTTACTTCCAATCGACAAATTATAAATTAATGTGATTGGTAGTTTAATTTTCCGCCTTTGTTAACTTGCTTCATTCTCAGCACTCATAAGAAGCATGGTGAGGAAAATGTAATCACCGTTTCCACTGCTCAAAAGCAATTATGTTTCTGTAGATCAAAAGCACTTGCAATTTCGATTGTGGTAACCCACTTGATTTAGGTAAAACCCATTTGAGCTGAACCAATGTCGTGTTTTACTATTCGTACATTCAATACTGAATGATAATGTTTGTGTTTTATGATATTTAAACTATTGACAACAAACTGTTCAAAGCCGTCGATTCATATTTTCAATATCTTAAAACTATGATTTGTTTTTAATTTTTTAATGTGTGTGTGTTTTATGATATTTAAACCACTGACAACAAACTATTCAAAGCAATTGATTTCTGTTATTACTAACTTACAAATAATGATTTTTTTAAAATTTCTTTTGATTCCTTAGTAAATTCCATAATGCACGCTGACGTAAGGATATTTTATCAAGCAAACAAATCATATATAAAAGGTGCTTATGAAATTCTGTAGAAACATCTTCACAGTTAAGAAATTTACAAATTTAAAAGCAAACACTTGTATATTATTATCACAGTAATGCAAACTTGATATCAAGATCTCGTCGAGTTGTCAACTCTGGATTATTAGGTTACGCGAAACTGACAACAAACAAGACGTAGTCTATTAATCAAAATAGAATTACCATGATATTTATATTTTTGTTATGCACCTATAAATTTTCAAATAAATTGTTAGAATACCCAAAGGGTAACCGAAAAACATAATGTATAACATTTCAAACTTTCTGATACAAAATTTATCTTAAGCCATAAAGTGGATATCATGATTTTGAACAACAGATAAGAATGTCAGTTTTATGAACGAAGCTTGTGTAGAAACGCTTCTTTTCACTACTATCACTTTTGATAAAAACTAATGTTTTGATGTGCAGCAATTCCATATATGCTATTTACGGCTATTGAGCAGTTGTCAACTTTTACATCACGGACAATTCCACCAGCTGAATAACTAGGACAGATTCTATTAGTGACCCAGCTGATAGTGTTTGAATTATTTCTGGCGGCACATTCTGAAAGATTCCGACAATAACTTGGCTTGAAAATAGCATAGCTTTATGACTGCTATTTTCAGCAGGATTAGTATATTGTTGGTCTCTGATGATACAGATTAGTTAAAAGGAATTCTGCTGGTCTTTTTCATTTGTGTGTCAAGTGAGGTTACGGCATAGATATTCACGATTATTCGGTTAAGAAACCACGAGGAAAAGTAGTTCCGGAATACGTTGAGAGGGATTAACATCGTTTTCCTACTATAGGGATTTGATATCAAAATATGGACCCATTCATGGGTAGGGAATTGATAAGTATATAATAAATGTTGAGACTGAATGCATTACTTACTTAAAAAAGACAACACTAATTATAAAATTTTGGTGGATGATTCTATCAAACAGTAATTGCCTGCCTTCAGGAGTGCATTTTATGTTGACTCTCGTTTAACTTATAATGGTGAAAACTGGGCATTGAAAGTCAAACGTAAATTGGACGAATTAGGATTATCATTTATGAATGAATCAGTATCATGATATGATAAGCTTTAGTCTGATGTAACAACGGAACATTTTACCGTTTTATAGTAGAAGTCCCTACCTGCCCTGTTTTAGCGCAAAGCATATTACTTCTGTTCTAGCAAATGATGTCTTCCAGCTGAGCGAAGCACACGTATTCCATGTGTAGATTGCCAATAATACATTTGCAGCAAAATCTAGTCAAACAACAAATTTCATTTCATGCAAAAGTACTTTAGTTTTGAAAAACACAAACAGAAACTTAGAAGATATAATACGCGTATAGGCTTCCCTATGTTAATCGTTAACACTCAATATAATATAAATAAACAACCATGTAGACAAAATAAAGCAATCAGTCTCTCCATATATTAATTAATTAAAAGTATATACGATACTTACATGATCTTGAACTAACTGCAGCATGAGTAAACACTGTTCCTTTACAAAATCGAGAAACATGGAAGACAAGAAGATGGTAAAACAAGAAAAAGAACTTCCGGCAACATGGAAGGTTTCTGCCATAGCTCCAGATTGGACTATTTCTGTTTGCAAAACAAAATTCGAGAAAATATGTATACATTAAACTTAGTTTCAATCTCTTTACGTTTTGTATACACGACACTGAACGGAAGGTATAAATTTAATTAACTTTCCTCTTTATTTAAAACTTAACACTGAATCCTGACAGTTTGATTTATTTGCCCTTTAAAATGATCTCGTAATAAATTTATGCTAGCGCCAGATCTACGTATAGATAATTAGTGCATGGTGTGTACAGAAAATTATATAGATAAATCTATATCAAGTGTCCAGCAGGTGAGGTCTCTTCGCAGCTTGATAATATATTGGAGTGAATAAATATGCTTCCGTATATCTCTGTGCAGTAATTTAAGAATAAAAATCGTACATTCTCTTCACTTCAAATTAGTCAACCGAATAAAAACAGAAACGGGACTTTATTAAGATGGTCTTGGCTATATGGACCATTGGATTTTCTGTCGAATTGGCCAGTAAATCACAAATAAAAAAATAGTTCTACGCATTCTTCGCTCAATCGTTGTTTTGTAAATATTAGACGTGAAGAGCAGACACACATTCAGGTAAGATCGGCAATTGTATCCACTCATAATTGTCGACAATTTAAAAGAACTAAATTAGAAGTTCCAAACTTGGAAAATGTAAAGGATTGGGTTATGGTGTGTAGATACTACCGCCTGTAAAAACTAGCGTTAAAACTCGAACGCACAATGACAGACACCCTCAAAAAACATTCCAGTAAAGAAGTAACCCAGCCAGACAAGGACTGAAAGTTCGGGGTTAGGTTTAAACACTTACTTAACAACGACGACAAAAACGAAAGAATTTAAAATTCATCTCTCATTTGCTTTATAGAATATTCAAACTCTGTTGAGACCGTAAATGCTGTGACTGCCTAAGAGTAAATGGCACGATGCGATTACGACATTGTAGAACTGGCAAAAATGTGCTAGACAAATAAAGAAGATATTAACTGGGGAGAAGTGATTTGGTATGGAAAGTGTAAAGAACACATTGGAGTGGTCGGTTTTCCTTTGATCAAGCGAGCAAAGGAGCATTGCTTTGTATAAATCTCATGAACGCTGACAATTTCGCAGCTATTTTCATTGGATGTGACGGGTACTAGAATGCTAACGTTGAGAACGCGTGGTGGGTAGATATGAGTATGGTGACCAAAAGGAAGGCCTGCAACTTGATTCCAACAAAATGATTCCGGACACTGGACGTGAATGGCACGTGATCGGAGGCATAGAGTTTGATCGACCTAATGTTTGTGCTTATGTCTGGAAAACATCAGTACGTAACTGTCAGACCTATCAGCGAACAAGAATTTCTTCATATCATATATTGGTTCTCGGCAAGCTGAAACTAATAGTGAGATGAACACATAGCAGACCGCCACGTCATATAAAGCTGGACACTGACGTACTTAACCAAAACTAAATACAAAAAGCGTATGTGGAAAATTTTGAGGCAGGGCCTCTGTTATGTGATGGTTTGGTTATCGTTCTAGAAGATGAGGTGTTATTGCCAGGATCGAGTAAATAATAAAACATAATATGAAATGTATAGATGGAATAAACGGAGACCTGAGCAGAGATATAGAATAGAACATGTAAAAGATAATTTAATCAATTATATAACAAAATAAAATTGAACACTACATTTGCAAGATACGCTTCTATTAAATGTAATTAACAAGTTTACAATGAAAAATGCAATTAGCCGTACTGTTAATACCCATTAGACAAATTTCATCATAAAATCGAGTGAACGATCAAATTCGATTGTCCAGAATACGTACATAACTTGTTTGCTTGTCGGTTCTTCCAAATTTAACGTTGGTGAAAGGTTAGAGACGACGTTTTCCTTTACGTCTTCTCTCTATCCAGTCTCCTTTCGGGTCATCAGCCATAATTTGGTTATCTCATCCATGTGCTCACTGTAAAGGTGTATTTATGGAGCTATTTTCCTTAGAGGATGCAAAGATAGGCGACCTAAATATTTTGTCAGGTTGTCCTTGTGGGATCAAACATTACCCACCGTTTTGCGACAAATATCGTCATATCCATAAGAAACTAAGGCTAATAATGGTCAGATCACAGCCTGACAAGCCATAGTACAGAAGATTAGTGTATCTCCCTAACGACTATTCAGCATACTTAGCTAAACTTTGTCATAATCTAGATCTTTAAATAAACGAGTACCACCTGCTGTAGACTGTAACCTAACTGGACTAAATGTCAGCCAGCTCTTATGTTAACAAGGTTTTCTCGGTTTAAAGAATGCACATCATATTATACAAATCAATCAATGAAATTTACTTCTTGTCTGAAATACAATATTTGCTAATGAGCAATACCTGCGTGAACATTCTACAACACAGGACTACTCGACTCTTGGCATACTTGATTAATAATATTTAAAACAAATAAATTCACACAATTATCTCAATAAGTTCTTAGCAAGAGTAATTCATGAAATTCCCAGAATACAAATGGAGGGAAGCAAATAAATTCTTCGAGCATGTTAAATAATGTGGCAGCTCATGCAATCAGCCGTCAGAGATATGAATGGGAAGATTTTGCAAGGTAAGGAAGAGACCAAAACTCTCTAGACTAAGTATTACAGTAATCTGTACCAAGGCAATGCAAATAGCAATGAAATGATATCAGAACTCGAACACACTGAGACCCAAGTTTGTACCAAGAAGAGACAACAACGATTAATGTATCCACTCTCTTTTTCTAGTCATACTTGTAAATGACTGGTTGATGACAGAAAACCCAAGGACAATAATTCATTGGTCAAAAACATCCTTTTTATAAGATTTAAACTTTGCAGATAAATTGCCCTTTCATCATGACGCCGTAAAAACATCCAACAAATCGAGACTAGCCAACAATTCTGATTTGGAAATGGAGAAAGATGTCTCGTATAAAGGAGGTATTCTTTTTAAAAACTGAAAGGTCAGTGAAAAGCAAAGAAGACATCAAAGATTTTCTGACGGTTCAATTTGGCACTTACAGTTACTAAGACAGTTAATGACTTTATTACAACTTTCATTTGAAGCAAACTACTGCAACAGACCTATACTTGTAACCAATACAAAGTAATCATGATCAAATCAAATCATGCTCTTTCTTTTTATAGGCTTAATAATTTGGATCAGGTGTGTGTGTGTTTGTGTGTGTGTGTGTTTGTGTGTGTGTGTGTTTGTGTGTGTGTGTGTGTGATTGCTTGTATTGTTTGATAAAGCATGATATGAGTTTTCAGAATAGGTTGTTGATTTTTGTCACAATTTTCCAATATTTAGCAATTAAAATATTTTGACATCGATCTTAATAATGCTATTATGTTTGCGTGATATCTTTTTTCAAAGAATAAACTACATAAATTTGTGATAATTTCATAATTAGAACTTTTTCATACATTCCTTTCAATTAAAACTCCAGAATTGACTTAGAAAAATTAACTTTCATAAAGTTGGAATCTGATGTCATAATTTATTCTTCAAAATGTATCGCTTTGCAAATTATTTGAATTATCAAGGTCGTCTTTTCCTACGATGCCGCATTACATTCCTCATTTCAGATTAAAGAACAGTAACTCAGCATCAACAACAAGATCACTGCAACTACTGCTTCTTCTAATACTACTATTATTTTAATATTGTTATTTTTATAATTAATAATAATAATAATAATAATAATAATAATAATAATAATAATAATAATAATAATAATAATAATAATAATAATAATAATAATAATAATAATAATGTTAACAGCAGAAGTATGGATTGAAATAAGCAAATTGCTGTTGTTAGTGGTTGTTAACTATTTTATTTGTAACGAACATCGTCCTTGTTTTACTAGCTGTTTTTGGAATTTCTAAAGGAATTTTAAGATAATCATTCTCTTATTTGTAGATAGGTGAATAAAATTTGCTCGTCCTTGGTACCTCATCCAATGGTTCCACTGTATGTGTATACGTGTCCATTTGGTCCAAGGGGCATAATTCTAACAAGGACAATGTATGTTAATCTGATAATTCCATGTTATCTTTATATATGCAAAAAGAGATACACGGCATGGTTTAGGTC
>JAEAOA010002230.1:2325000-2340000 GCA_016746295.1 Potamilus streckersoni
CCAGTGTTATATCCTCACACGTACCATTAAGGATTATATCCAAACATGTACCATTATGGAGTCCGCCAGGTACAGTTTTATGAATCACACATGTACCATTCAGTTGTATTATCTGCACATACGCCACAAAGTTGGTTATCATATTTAGTCAAACAAAAACCACTAATCCGACAACCAGATTTCGCCACGTGTTCTCTCATAATATTTAAGTATCTATGCAAATCGTGGTAATGCCTGCACATTAATAAATATGTATCGTCTACATAATAGATGGCTACAGATCACTAAATTAAATTTAATAAGTTAGAAAACCTGTTTCTCGAATGTTGTAATTAATGTGTTACATAATGTGTTTGAAAGATGTCATCAAACAAAACGGACTACGATCTTAAAAGTGGAAATCTATAATTATATGCCAAATTATTATTTTTAAATGCAGTGGAATTGTCACTGGTCATTTATAGTCTGGCTGTACGTTGATAGACACACATAAGTTCCTTTCTACATACATGGTAGTCATGTAAAGCGGAAAGGCGCAGAACTTACACAGAAAATTTATCTCAAGAAATTAAGAAAATTTGAAAATGCATTCTTCTAACAAAGGGGAAGTTATTGAGTTAACTAGGAAAAAAACGGTTTAAATCCTTTTACAATTTTAGCAAAATTTCTTACATTATTTTTTTTCATGATTTTCTGGACCACTATGCAATTTACGTTTAAAAGAAGTATCTCTTCAGAGGAACCAAAAAAATTTATATACGTTTTCGAGAGCGCACTGAATGGTATCCAGTTGATAATAAAGGTCATAAATTAACTCTTTGTAGTATGAGTACACATTATTATAAATGAAGCAAAAAGCATTGCAAGTAATAATGCCATTTTTTGAACTACAAGTCTGGTATAATGAGCATTCAATACATCTCTCTTGCTACAATTGATGGGGGACTACAAGACTGATATACCGGGCATTCAATACATCCCTCTTGCTATACTTGATGGGGACTGCAAGATTTGTATAATAAGCATTTGTTACATCCCTCTTGCTACACTTGATGGGGGACTGCAAGACTGGTATAATAGGAATTTGATACATTCCTCTTGCTACATTTGATGGGGGACTGCAAGACTGGTATAATAGGCATTTATACATCCCTCTTGCTACACTTGATGGGGGACTGCAAGACTGGTATAATAGGCATTCAATACATCCCTCTTGCAACATTTGATGGGGGACTGCAAGACTCGTATAATAAGCATTCAATACATCCCTCTTGCTACACTTGATGGGGGACTGCAAGACTGGTATACTGGGCATTTGATACATCCCTCTTGCTACACTTGATGGGGGACTGCAAGACTGGTATAGTAGGCATTCAATACATCCCTCTTGCTACACTTGATGGGGGACTGCAAGACTGGTATACTGGGCATTCAATACATCCCTCTTGCTACACTTGATGGGGGACTGCAAGACTGGTATAATAGGCATTCAATACATCCCTCTTGCTACACTTGATGGGGGACTGCAATACTGGTATAATGGGTATTTGATACATCCTTCTTGCTACACTTGATGGGGGACTGCAAGACTGGTATAATGGGTATTTGATACATCCTTCTTGCTACACTTGATGGGGGACTGCAAGACTGGTATAGTAGGCATTCAATACATCCCTCTTGCTACACTTGATGGGGGGTGTGCAAGACTTGCATAGTGGGCATTCTATACAATCCTCTTTCTACACTTCATGGGGACATGCGATAAATTTTACCTGCTGATTCAGTATATTATCATAGTTTTTGTCTTCGTGGTTTTCTTGTTTTCCCATTAACATCACATGACTACGCATCTGGTGTTTCCAAATAAATTCAATAGTGAATAAATTAAAATACACATTAAGTCCTTAACAACTAGTCACTAATTGATACAATTGTTTCATTCAAGATCAGATAGGTATTATATCTGATTTAACATTTTTCAAAGCAAATTTGCACCTGTGATCTGCATATGATTATACATAGGTCGATTGTTCTTGCTGATGAACGTTTACTGGAATCTTAACACTTAAGCAATTCTGAACCTTCAACACCCTTTATGCTTTCTTTCGCCAGCAATATTGAGTGTGTAATTATGAAGTATCAATATCGTAAGGCCATACAAAAGTTTCCGTCTTCAACAAAACAACCACAATTCAATCTTTCTGGCTATGCTATCTGTTTAGATTTTCAATGTCGATAACGACAATTTCCTCCAGGTGCGATGAGCAGGGTAGCGTCCAAGTCTGTATCACACTCTGACCCAACACCGTATGACCCGGAACATGGGTGGTCCACAAGTAATTCTTCAAATAGACACATTGTACATAGCTGACACAGACAGTATACTTGTTTTGTTCAATGTTTGACACGATAGATTTTCTGATATTTTGTTTTGACTTTGAAACACTATCCAGAATAGCTGCTTTGCTATGTTTGTCAGAATTTATTTTGCACATGCCATGTAAACGATATACAGTGGCTCGGTAATAGGAGTCTGTTAAGTGCCCACACGATTCTGAGATCGTATTGTATTAAAACAGAACAAGTCACAATTTAATGAACCAGGAGGCTTGTTTTACGTAAGTCAATCTGCACAACTGCCATTGTTCGTGTTTTCAGTGCCCACTTTGTACAACAGGGTGGGGTGGGGAGGAGATCAGTCACATGACTCAATATATTTTGAGTATTCTACAGAATTCTCACTCATTGTGCCGTCTAATTTATTTCTACTATTTTTACTTAATAACACAGAACCTTCTATTCCTATTAGACAATCCATTAATCCGAGAACATTCATATATATATGTAGGGAGAAACTGAAAAGCTACACATAAGGATAAACCTTCATAGATCTGATTGGATGACAAAAAAGCTGTACAGAAGCCCGGTCGCAGAACACTTCTCCTCCCCTGGCCACACTTTCAGTGATATAATACTTATCGCTATTGCCAACAACCACAGCTGGAGTTCCGAAACCAGGAAGGAAAAGGAATCATACTGGATACGCCGCCTTAGAACATTGAAACCAAGCGGTCTAAACCAAGAAGACTAGAAAATGAAAACTATGCACTAGTAGAATTTAACATTTTCTAAATCTTCTTATCCTTCAATTTTTACTATAAGAATAACCGGTATAGAACCAAATATCCGGGATATAATCTGCGTTACATATGTACACAAAATAAAAATAGATGTCGCTTTGGCTTGTAGACTTTTAGGGAATTATACAACGTTTTCAGTTTCCGCAACTAGTCTACACAAGCTGGTTGTATTTATAGTTTTAACACATGTGAAGATAGAAATGTAGAGGTTTACAAACGCAACGTTTTTGTGTTTATTTGTTTGTCGTAACTATGTTTTGTATTTGCCTTTGAAAAAGACTCATTAAGAGTCGAAAGCGCTTAGGCTAGTTAGTTACTAGTTTCGTACTGTTCGTCGTCAGTTTATAGCCTCTATATATATATATATATATATATATATATATATATATATATATATATATATATATATATATATATATATATATATATATATATATAAATTACAACGCCTATTACTAATGACAAAAAGATCAAAATGTGATCAAACGATTCTATACAATCATATATTTAGTTCTAATAAAATCTTTAATGTATAATTTTGTAAAATGATCCGAGGAATTTTTTAAATTACGACGCTAGCTCGCAGGCAGGCAACATAGCAAGACCCTTGTAACAATGCTTGGTCATACTAAACGGATCTTGCTAACTGCTTTAATACTTACATCTTTCCCTAGTAATTTTGTATTGATTTAAGTTATCAAAATTCATTATTACAACATGTAGGTATGTAGGTATGTGCACGTACGTACGCTTGGCAAGCACGCACGTACGCACGTACATAAATATATATATATATATATATATATATATATATATATATATATATATGAACGTGCGTGCGTGCCGTGCGTACGTACGTGCACATACATACATACATACATACATACATACATACATACATACATACATACATCCATCCATCCATCCATCCATCCATCCATCCATCCATACATACATACATACATACATACATACATACATACATACATACATACATACATACATACATACATACATACATACATACATACATACATACATACATACATACATACATACATAAGTGTGCGTGTGTGTGTGTGCGATATTTGTAGCATGATGTCCCACCCTATCGCATTATCCTGAGAACAGGCAAACCAGACCTAACACTAAAAGAACGACCATGCAGGTCTATAACAACTCCAACAAACCATATTCTACAGCATTCATGTATATAGATAAAGTCCATCAAATAATATCCCATGACCTCTGTCGCTCAGGACAACCGCCCCATCCACAGGTCATCTCTTTCCCGTTTATATGCTACTGCATGTCTATAGCAACTCCAACAATCTTATACCATTCATGTCTATAGCAATTCCATCAAGCAATATCCTACACCATTCATCTCTATAGCAACTTCACCAAGCAACATTTCACTTCATTAATGTCTATTTCACCTCCATCAAACAACATCTCTTGCCATTTATATCTATAGCAACTCCACCAACCAGCATCCCAAACTATTCATGTCTAAAGCAACTCCACCAAGGAATACCCCACACCATGCATGTCTATATCAACTCCACTAAGCAATTTCCCACACCATTCATGTCTGTATCAACTCCACCAAGCAATTTCCTACACCATGCATGTCTATATCAACTCCACTAAGCAATTTATCACACCATTCATGTATATATCAACTCCACCAAGCAACATCACACACTAATCATGTCTAGAGCATCTTCACCATCCCATACTATCCATATCTATAGTAACTCCATCAAACAACATAACATACAATTCATGTCTATAGCAACTCCATCAAGCAATATCCCATACCATTCATGTCTAGCAACTTCATCAAGAACATACCATTCATGTCTAGCAACTCCATCAAGCACAGACCATTCATATCTATATCAACTCCACCAGCAATTTTCATGTCTATATCAACTCCACCAAGCAATTTCTCACTCCATTCATGTCTATAGCAACTCCATCAAGCAACATCAGACACTAATCATGTCTAGAGCATCTTCACCATCCCATACTATCCATATCTATAGCAACCCCATCAACCAACATAACATACAATTCATGTATAGCAACTCGATCAACCAACATAACATACAATTCATGTATAGCAACTCCATCAACCAACATAACATACAATTCATATCTATAGCAACTCGATCAACCAACATAACATACAATTCATGTATAGCAACTCCATCAACCAACATAACACAATTCATATCTATACCAACTCCATCAACCAACGTGACATACAATTCATATCTATAGCAACTCCATCAACCAACGTAACATACAATTCATATCTATAGCAACTCCATCAACCAACATAACATACAATTCAAATCTATAGCAACTCGATCAACCAACATAACATACAATTCATATCTATAGCATCTCCATCAACCAACGTAACATACAACTCATATCTATAGCATCTCCATCAACCAATGTAACATACAATTCATATCTATAGCATCTCAATCAACCAACATAACATACAATTCATATCTATAGCATCTCCATCAACCAACGTAACATACAATTCATGTATAGCAACTCTGTCAAGCAATATCCCATACTATCCAAATCTATAGCAACTCGATCAACCAACATAACATACAATTCATATCTATAGAAACTCCATCAACCAACGTAACATACAATTCATATCTATAGCAACTTCATCAAGCAATATCCCATACCATTCATGTCTAGCAACTCCATTAAGCAACATCACACACCATTCATATCTACAGCAACTTCACCAAGCAAAAGCCCATACCATTCATGTATATAGCAACTCTACGAAGCAAAATTTAATAACATAAATTAATACAAATTCAGCGTGTCATTCGTAATCTTTTAAACATGTCGAGTCCAACTCCTTCACTCTATTTCATTAAACGATACTCCGTAATCACGCTAAAAAGCTACATATTGTTAATACATTAGTGTAAATTGCCCAAGTTAAACTTTTGACAGTCAGCACAGGCATGTTATTTTGTAATCATTCGTCCATCTTGGGAACTCATTCATTTTAGCTATCCCTTCTTTCACCATGGTAACTCATTTTAATCTGTAACATACGACTGAATTGGCCTTAGCTAAATGAATTAAATGCATATATAAAAAATTGTAAATAATGCCTTGAGAAGGAATGTTGTTTGTGCTTTAAAAATATTTATCGAATAAATCGTTATTCCTCTAATAAGTGTGTGTGTGTGAGTGTATGTGTTTGTGTTCTATATTTTCAACGTTGTTATGTATATTTAATATGTTTGTTAGTTTTTTAAAAAAATATTTCATTGCATGCTATTATAGTGTAATATTGTATGCTGGACTTGACCTTATCCAAAATTAATTTCATTTTTGTAAGCAACTAATAATAGCTTCATTATTCTCTGTGTATCAGCTTGTTAACAGAATTATTATTCAGGTAAATATGAAGCTAATACGATGATTTGGGTCAGGGTTCTGAAGATTTCCAAGTGAATTTCATAGACTATTGTCTTGTAAATCAACAAGGCTCATTAGATATTCTAGATTACTATTTTCCATTAGGTAATGGTTGATTTTTACAAAATGCTAATCGTAAACTGAGGTCAAGCAGATAACTATATTATCTTATGACTGAGGATTTTACCAGTCGTGCTTTAACATCTAGCACTTAATGTTGTATTTTGTTTTGACCAGTTGGAGCTGAATTTTATTTTCTTCACAGCATTGAAGTTAAGTGACTATTTTCTCTGGAAATACAAAAGTGCTCTCATAAAATTATTCGATAAAGACATTAACTGTACTTTATACTGAATTCAAACCTTGAATAATATTTCGGTGATTCAATAAAAGTCTGTTAACACATCAGCACTTCACAGACTATAACACACGTCATCGGCTTTAGTTTTGGATTTCTTCGGGACTTGAACTAAGTTTTATTCAGGACTTTTTATTACTTTGGACTTGTATTTTGAATTCTTGGATTATTTTGAATTTATTCGCAATATCGTACTTTCTTTTTGCCTCTTTTTTTTAAACTCGGTATTCTAGGGAAATAAATTATTTGTTAAAATTTACAAATCTTGTTGTCTTCGCTCCTTTCTGTTACTTAGCATAGACTCGTAAAAACGTAGCCTTAAAAATGCTCTAATAAGGTTTACACTCATTTCAGCTCTCCGTTACGGATCATTGCTATCTCACCTCGGTCTGCGTGGGTTTGAGTTAAACTTTTGTTGTTGTTGTTGTTGTTTTTTTTTTTCTAAGATTCGGCGAATGTGGATATGTGGGAAAGCTTGACAGTAGCTTATCGTGGGTCGCAGGTTCTTACCGTGGATTTCCCGATTTTTGATTAATCTGAATATAAACTTTGCTCACAACAAACCTGGAAACCATAGCAAACGTTTGCTTATTTATAATCAATTTTATATCAAACTGAGTGGCTTTTTTATTGGTATGGGAAGATTCGGTTAAACTGTGGACATCCTGCTGGCAGAGAAAGCAATTAGAATGCTAGTAAAGAAAATTGAACGGCTTGAATGTAATTTCGAGGTTTTAATACGCCAAACATCCATATAATCAAACTGATACAGTCCTTAGCGGCTTTTGTTTGAAAACGAATCAAGACAACATACAATCAGCAAAAAGGGATGAAAGCCTTGAAGTAAAATCACACCAAAAGGCATGCAAATGAGTAACACCAAAAGGCATGCAAATGAGTGACACCAAAAGGCATGCAAATGAGTGACACCAAAAGGCATGCAAATGGGTGACACCAAAAGGCATGCAAATGAGTGAGTTCAATTCAACTCTAAGACATCGTTTTGATATTGTACCTTATTATAGTCAATGGAACACTTTAGGATGTGCATTATGTATGATTTAATTTATGCAACAAAGTATCCTTGATTAATATTTGAAAAAAAATACAATTCTGAGCTTAGTACTGTGCCAGACCGAGAAATTTTATGAAAACGGAGCCGATTAACTTGGACAAATGGCTACATTGTATTGGGCATACAGTCTTCAACTTGTAATAAATTCTTCAGCAAGTGAGAAACGTACGTCCAAAAGTAATCAAATATTAATCAAACGTCCTTCTCAAAAGAAAACTACCGCCGTAGAGCTAAAGTCACGCCATTTCAATAAACCATACTTAACGGTTTCACCTGCTTTAACTTTTCTGTGTTTTAGCGTACGGTCTTACACGCTAGTCTGATACCTTCTACAGCGATCGGACTCAGCGGGAGCGTAAAACTTCATAGAGCAAGTTATTTATGATCTGTAAATCCCTTGGATCAATATGAAGCTGCCCACGGCAAAGCCACTGTTATTAATTGCTGTGACACCCGATAGTCTTTCTTTCCTTACATATAAATGACAATATTTCAGGCATTCTCGTGGTTTTTAGTACGATGAGGTGCTAAAACAAGTCCTTTAACTAGTTTCGGATGTCCTCGGAACTTTCATGCGATTTTTGCCTGAAACTCCATAAATCAACTATATTGCACTTATTCAACCTAAGGTTAAAAATATCATTTAACGGCGGGAAATTTCTGCCTTATAGTCAAGTAAGTTATAATGATATTGGCGATTATTTTTTATGGAATCCATAAACTTCTGAGCCAGATAAACGTGTGTGGTACGATCTCCGAAACAAATGTCATCAGAGAGAGAGACGACAATATCTGACATGCTAAATCTACATTAAAAGGGAAGTGTTAGGTGAAGGACTCAGTGTATACACGGCTGAATTGTGTTAACGTCTATGTCTAAGCGTTAGGTGTTAGGTATTATGAGACAGTCATAATATCTTGAAATATTATTATAAAAACTTAAGGCTTTGGTAAAAGTTTGAAATTTTTTCAAATAATTTTCTAAACACTCCAGCGACATATGAAAAACTTATTTCTTGAAAGGTAAAGGTTCTAGCACTGAATACATTTAGCTCATGCAAATAATGGTGTGTATAATCTCATGATTTCTGCTTTGGTTTAATTAATTGACATTAAAATATTCTGTATTATTGCAAACTTATGGTATTCTATTGTCATTTACTTATCCGTGTAACGCTTAATTAGATTTCTATGTCGGAAACGTATTTCTTGAACTACTTAATTTGCCAGTTACAAGAAGCAGCGTTAATTTTTAAGGAATTCTCGGGATATTTTCAGATACAAATGTTTGTTTAGTTGTGCGGGATGTGAATAATTATATATATATATATATATATATATATATATATATATATATATATATATATATATATATATATATATATATATATATATATATATATATATATATATATATATATACCAGACAGAACAGACTGTGCTATCACTGGATTCTGTTGTAGAATCTTGATAATAATGGGCAGAAATAATAGTTTAATACAAACAATACTATCATACAGGTTAGAGAAATTAAATTCGTACTCTACCGAGTTTCGAACCCAGGTCCGCGAGTAAATAGCAAGGCGATGGGTGACATTTACTCGCGGACCTGGGTTTGAAACTCTGTAAAGTACGAATTTAATTTCTCTAACCTATACGATAGTATTGTTTGTATTAAACTATATACAGCTGCTGGCCACGTGAGCTAAACAAATAACATTATTTCAGGCTACGCCATGGAGCAATATCACACATTACCGATTACTTTGGAGCTACAGTATAAAAGTAAGAATATATACCTCACTCGTGGAATATGTGAAGTAATAATTTTCTACGGATCATTTATTTAAGCGATGGACTTGTTTGATGTTGTTGTTGTTGTTGTTCTGGGGCTTAACGCCATTTTTCAGTACACGATTGGCTATACATGGCTGCCGGTAATAATGGTGGATGAAAAACCAGGAAACTCACGGAAAGAACCACCGACCCAAGAGAAGCAACTGGCAAGCTTTCTCACATATCCACATTCGCTGAATCTTAGACTCAAACCCAGGCAGACAGAGGTGACATGGAAGTGATCTGTAACGGAGAGCGCTGTAGACCACTAGGCCACTCTGGGCCCCAGGACTTGTTTGAAAGGAAGACTTCTTGAGAGATGTGACTTCGAAGCATATCATTTTCTCATGATCCACGTCATTCATTTTCGGGAAACATTTGATGCCAAGTTGCACACCTGAAGCAGGATGGCAATTTAAAAATCCTGTCTTTCAGCAGTTTCTGATCTAATATGGGCAACTATTGGCGATGATTCATTTTTTATTTTCTTTGCATTTTAAATTTAAGTAATCTCATTCTTCCATTTATATTGCAACCAAGATACACGCATGTTATATTGGCCAGTTGGTGTTTTACATAAAAATATTGATCTTTTAACTGCAGTCTGAGATCTTTTCTCAAACAGTCGTCACGTGTTTACTATATTTACTGACACCTAGATTCTTGTATAAATAAATGTTGGATCCAGTTATCAAATACAGCATATTACACAAGTTTTTTTCTCCCAATGCTCGTTTGCCTTTTCCGATTGGCAACAATAAAAAATACAAATAATTTGAAATTCTGCCTTTTGAAAAACCTTAATGTAAGATTGATAGCGTGTCAAAGAGCATTGTGACTGGCAGTGCTTGCGTATGACAGTTAATGGAATAAATTGTACAGCCTGGTAGAGGAAAATTAGTGGAATAAATTGTACATGCTTGGTTAAAGAAATAAAGTTTATACGCTATTATCTATTTTTATTTAATATGTTATTAAGAACAACATAAAGAAAGAAATAAACATTAAATACATTTTAGGCAGGTATGTGTATATATATATATATATATATATATATATATATATATATATATATATATATATATATATATATATATATATATATATATATATATATATATATTAGGTTGCAAAAGATGGTGATAATTAATTCATATAGAAATAAATTTCAGCAGTTGGGTGCAATATTAGAAGATTTTTACCTGTCTGTTCTCTAAAGGGAGAAAATGGATGCTAACAACAAAAATCAACCAATCAAGACCCACTTTCCCCCCACTTACGGGTAAATATTAGCCATATTGATCCTGTTTGATATGATCGTTAGAGACATTTAAATGATAGATATCAAATGTCTTATCTCACAACATGTTAGATGGCACTGAAGAGGATCTGAATAATTCGCTCTGTGGTCTAATGTTTTATGTTCAAATCCCTATGTGTACTAGATGCTATATGTTCAAATCCCTCTGTGTATTCAATGTTCCATGTTCAAAATCCTATGTGTACTAAATTTTCCATGTTCTAATTCATCTGTGTTATAAGGATTGCCATGTTCAAATTCCTTTGTGTACTAAATGTTCCATGTTCAAATCCGTCGGTGTACTAGTTGTTCCATGTTTAAATCCCTCTGTGTATTAAATTTTCCATGTTCGAATCCCTTTGTGTACTAAATGTTCCATGTTCAAATCACTCTTTGTACTAAATGTTCAGTGTTCAAATCCTCTGTATACTAAATTTTCCATCTTCAAATACTCTATGTACTAAATGTTCCATATTCAAAGCCTATGTGTACTAAATGTTTTATGTTCAAATCCTCTATATACTATGCGTTCTGTGTTTCCGTGATTAATATGATTTAGACTAGGCAAATACATCCCTTTGTGTAATCAAGAGTCTCTGAATAAATCCCTCCGTGTACTAAAGTTTCAGTGTTCAGGTAGAATATTTATTGTTTTAGAGCATATGCCCCTCAATGTGCCCTAGAGTCTTGAAACAAATTCCTGTGTAACAAAGGTCATATGTTCAAGTATACAGGATTTACATTGATTTAGATAAGACAAATAATTCCCTCTTTGTACTTTAGAATCTACGTTAAGTCTCCATGATACAGATTAATTTAAACTATAATAAATAAGCCCTTCTGTGTACTAAGGTTATGTGTTCAAGTCTCCAGGATTACATTGATTTAGTCAAAACGAAAGTTATTTGGTTCCGGAGTAGGAAACACAGAAGACCTCACTTATGCAGAGCGCGCAAACCCAAATAGGAATGGGGAATCTTTATAGTTTTGGATGCTAATCAAAGGACAAACTTAAGTCAAATTTCTAGTAAGCATTTTGATTCCAAATTGTAAGAAATTTAAAATGCATGAAGTCAGTTCCTTGAAAGGATTCTTAACCCATATTGTAAAATAACAATCTTGAAAACCCTAGCAATGTATAAATTATATCACTTGCTTTTATACTTGGTAAATCTCTCTGACAGCTTTAACAAGTTCAGCACTCTCTTGTTAAACTGTTATTTTGATATTGATAAGAAACAAGACTGATTACCATTTTGGGTGAGAATAGCGACTATATTATTTTTTATCTAAGTATCAAATTCTCCGAGTAACTCTGGTGTGTTGAAATTCTCGTCGTTTGGACTTGGACTCTGTTGAAATCATAATCATTAGGACTCGGACTTCAATTACAAGAAATACGTCTATGGTCTCCACATTGAAACATATGATATTACATTATGCAGGCTACTGTATCAGATAGACGTATACTACACTCTTCATTTTCTGGAAACCTGAATAGCGACAAACTGTGAAATGAATCTAGCGATTTAGTAGTGAAGATAGAATTACAATTAAAAACATTAGTGTCTTTTCTACACAATGCTGTGTCTAAAATACTTCAACGGAGTGTTACAAGGTAGAAATAGCCAAAATATGAGGCTGAACTCAGTACGCTAGGTAAGAAAGAACCATTTTAAAGCCATTTTGATCTTCGATGGGGTTGTTTCTACTAGTCCAAAAAAAAAGAAAGTTATTTATAGCGAATATCATTTCATTTGAAATTGAACAGAGGGAAAGTTATGAATTGATGACAAATTTTACTTAGAATGAGTATTATATGAAAAGTAATTCTTCTTTGCATGAAAAGTAAGTCTTCTTTGCAGGTAAATGAATTGACATACTGATATAACTAGCGGTAAGAATTGTGAACTGTAATTCTCCTTTGCTGGTACATGAATTGATATACTGCCACTCAAAGCGGAAAGAAATATGAAAAGTAATTCTCATTTACAGGTAAATGAATTGAGATACTGCCATACATTACAGTAAGAAGTCAGAAAACAGAAAGTGGATTTTGTATTTTAGATCTATGTTTCATGGTTGATACATCAATGGCTTGTTTCAAGAAGACAGAGCAGATAAGCTGATAGACGGATAGGTCAATTTATGAAGAAATGGAACCTTGGATAGCAAAGAAAAGTGGTGAAAGAATTGATGCCAGAATTAGCAGAAATTTATTTGTGATTTAAATATTATATATGTGCTCCTATACGTTTGCATATGTGTATGTATGCAAGTGTGGGTGTAAAAAAAGTTAATTTTTATCATTAGGATTTTTACAAGATAATATTTTTAATGGTATGTCCTCTATATTAACTGATGAGATGAAATAAAACTCAGATATTGGAGTAAATATATAGAATGATTTTAGGCTATCTATTCGAGTTTGATAGTTTAAAGACAACACTTTTTAAATACTTTCAGCTTTATTGTAATAATGACATTAGATATGAACGTAGATTTATAAACCTTCGATTCAATGCCTCTACGACCTATCTACGTTCGGACGTAAAAGAAGCACCTAAGTAGTTCCAGTCTGGATTGATGATATGGTAATAAGGACTGTGACGAACGCCAGATAAGCACATACGATTAAATGGTGTGTAATAAAACAAATTTGTAGCAAATACATATATAATACAAAAGGTTTCAAATCAACTTCTGAAAAATTTTACCTTCGTCTGTTCAATTATGGGCATAAAATAAAAGATTTTACTAGCTTTGTAATGAATCTCTTTATTGATACAAAACAATAAGAACCAATGTCAATTTTTGAGTGAAAAATAAAACAGCTAGCACCAGAACATATTTGCTTGTCATCCTATTACTGCACAAGAGCTTCAAAAACTCTTAATTTAATGTTTGTCGAAATAAAACATATTTTCAACACATATGCAACTTTACACTCAACATTTATACAAAAAAAACATTTTATTTGCTTATATTTCAACCTAGCATCTTTACGTACGTCACAAAATTAGCACCTTACAAAAATCTACAATAAAATACAACGTCTAGATAGTTGTGTGATGCTTCGTTTGGTTCCAGACGTCATCAAGAAAGAAACGAACACTCTGGGTCAGTAATAAAAAACAAAGTATCTAAAAGTAAGAGGGAAACAAATTTTACAATATCTAAAATAAAGAAAATAAATTATCTTCATACCAGTTTGACCAGTATTAACCAAGAAAACAAAAGTATTAAAAAGGTCCAAATAGATTTTAAATAAACAGTCAAATTAACGATATATGCAAGCCACGGGATCAGAATGCAAACAAAGGGATGTAACTCTTGGTAATGAAAAAATGTCTAGATCGTAACCTTGTTTACTGACATATTTAATATTTTTAGTTAATCTTCAAAACGACAAATAACATGGATGCGTTTCCATTGGCAAATCATCAAATTAAAACTAACTTTCAACTCTCTCTCTCTCTCTCTCTCTCTCTCTCTCTCTCTCTCTCTCTCTCTCTCTCTCTCTCTCTCTCTCTCTCTCTCTCTCTCTCTCTCTCTCTCTCTCTCTCTCTCTCTCTCTCTCTCTCTCTCTCTCTCTCTCTCTCTCTCTCTCAGATGTTCTTCAATCGATTAGGAAATAAGTATGTTCCAGACAAACAGATGCAGATTGTCTTTGAAGTGATGACAATTACTAAGCGAAAACACAGGACAAGACATCCCTCAATCACTGTGGTAAATTGACCCGTACTAGAAGGAAATTTATGGTTTCAGGCTCCGGATAACTGCAACAATGCTCTGAGAAAGTAAACACTCTGGG